>NW_020769370.1:4385808-4536106 GCF_900518735.1 Pseudonaja textilis
TAATAATAATATATCTTTATATACACTACTATACCACGGTACATCAAATTCCAAAAGGGGGCGCGGGCCAGCTGATAAGGACACCCGGCCTTTGCTTGCAGGCCGAACCCTAGGCGAGCCAACCGCCTCTAGTATCCTCTCATGTGATTATTACCTCTTAAAGTGGCAGACGATAATTCCTCTAATGGCCCTTCTCTGAAGGCCAAATCTAACTCTTACCATTTGCGCAGTCAGGCTAAGGAAACTTCCAGATAATATTGGTATAGACTCTCCTGCCCATGCAGGGGGCTGGACTAGATGACCTCCAAGGTCCCTTCCAATTTTTTTCCCACTACCCTGAACTCGCCCGATCTCGCCTGATCTCGGAAGCTAAGCAGGGTCAGGCTCGGTTAGTACTTGGACGGGAGACCGTCTGGGAATACCGGGTGCTGTAGCGGAGACGCCTTGAGGTGTCATAAGACATTGGAGAAGGAACTTGATGGGCTATCCAGGGGGTCTCTCCCGGTGCCTCCAGCCCTGCTACCCTCTGCTCCTCCTCTCTCTATTCACCCCACCCTCCAGATTTCTTTTCCCTCTCCAGGCACAGCTCACCCCAGGGGCATCAGGCCCCCAGATCAACGACCAGCCAGCCAGCCAGGAGGAGCCTGCCACAGTCGGGATTACAGAACAAATCAGGTCATGGATGGAGCTGGCTATCCGCCAGGGGATTGTGGAAGGTCTCCAACAGATGTCCAGACCGGATTCTTCCCGAGGGCTCCCGATCATGAGTATCTATCGATCAGGTCCCTGCCTAGATCGGATCCTCCCACGGTCAGGTACCTTCACAGAGGGACAGCCCTCTTCTAAAGGGAACAGGAGGAGGAGAAAGGGGGCCTGAATCAATTCAGGGAGGAGGAAGAATCCGAGTGGGGTCAACTCATTTCAGCGAACCCTTATCGGGGACGGAGCCCATGGAGGGGAGATGCTCGAGGATAAGGATCCCAACCCCGACCATCCACCTTTGAGGGCTTGTTCAAGCCGCACACATATAAATCGCTTCGCCTTAAGGCCAAGTCATCTCCGGCCTGTGCTCATAGTCTTCCTCTGTCCTCCCTTCCTTGGCGGAGGGCCCAGAGGATGCCATTTTCAAGCAGCCCAGGATGAAAGCTACTATCATTCAGGCTCCACCCATTTCCTCCGATCTGGGATCAAAGCAACCGATCTCTACAGGGGCCCTCCCCTCCCCACCCTGCCCGGACAACAGGTTTTTTTCCTTCAACCTTGACTCAGACTTCTCCACCGATTTAATTCCCTCGAGGTTGTTGAGCCCATTGTTGGCTCCGCATCCTCCTCTTCCACTAATGATCCTCTGGAGGCTCTGAAGCCCGAGGACAAGAGGGCCGAACTAGCCTTACGCCGGGCTCCCCGTGCCTACACTTGGGCCATTAGATCGGCTTCGGCCACCTCCTTCTTCACCAGGTCTTCCATCCGGTGGCTTCGCCAACTAAAACAGCATGTCCCCGCCTCTAATCCAAGGGCGCATCAGGACATCGCTGAACACACGACCACAGCAGAATTCTCAGCCACCGCTGACTACCATGAGGTTAACTGTTGCACTAGAACCATAACCCCTCTTGTTACACAGTCAAATTGGTCACGGCTCCCACCAAGGGGGACAGACTCTTCGGCACATCCTTGGAACCTCTGCCAGTCGAGAGCTGAAGCAAGGAACAAGTCCTTCCCTCCCCTTTCAGAGGTCAGTGCCCAGAGCCCCTCAGCCATTTCGGAAAGGGCCCTTTCGACCTTCTTCCAGTCTTTCTCCCCGCCCAGGTACCACTCCTTTCGGCCATCCCATCTCCAGGATCCCCTGACTCGGGCGACAGGAACACGGGGGACGGCTCCTACAGGACACCCTTCAGGGGGTCATGTGGGAGGCCCTTCCGGCGCCCAAAACTGCCCCGCTCCCCCCCACCCCACTGGCGGATGCCTCAGACATGTCGCCGTCCCATGGGGTTCCTCTACTTCCGATGCCCGGGTCCGTGTCACTATTCCGCTCAGACTCACCCTGGAATTCAGCGTCCCCCCCCGATCTTTCCAGGGCACACCCCCCCTCGAGGGATCCCACCAAGCGTAGTTTAATGGATTCCGCTATTCATCCTCTTCACAACATACAGGCTATCCAACTCGTCCCACCCTCCCAACGAGGGTGGGACTGTTACTCACACCTCCTCATGGCCTCCAAATCCTCAGGTGGATGGAGAGCAATCCTAGACCGATATGGCTTAATCGTTTCCTGATTCCCCACAGTTTTCAGCTGCACAGCTTACAGTCCATTCTACTGGGCTCCAGGCGAGGGGACTGGCTCTCTTCTACAGATCTTCAAGAGTATCTAAACATCCCAATCCTGTTACAATCTCCGCCACTCCAATATGTGGCCCTCTCCTTGGGCCGGTATCTGCCCCTAGAACCCTTACCAAGCTCCTCGCGGCCCTAGTGGCTCACCTCAGAAACCTCCCCAGGCGTCTCTACTGCCACCTGGATGACTCCTCATCCTGTCCCACTCCAGACGCCAAGCAGAGAGGGACACCAGAGCTACTGTCGCTGCCCTCCAAGACCACTATTCCTCATAATCTGGCAAGAGCCAACTGTCGCCATCTAATCGGATAACCCCTTGGGGTCCGTAATCATTTCGGTTAAAGGGAAAGGTCCCCTTTTTTCTTCAGAAAGACTCCTTAGCATCCAGAACTCTGTCAAACGTATCCGAGGATCAAAAAAAAAAAAAAAAAGGTAACACTATTAGAAGGGTCTAAACCATTGGGCAAGATTGTCTCAGACATTCCATTATTCCGTGGGCCCGTTTATGCACCAGACCCCTACAGGGTTCCTGCTCCCATTTTTAAGAGCCGGCAGAAGCCATTAGAAATCCTTGTTCCAGGTACCGCCAAAGGTCCTCACGTCTCTTCTTGGGTGGACCAACCCCATCATCGAGGGTCATTACCTCTAGGAGCCCCAACGGCCCACCCTCTCCACAGATGCCAGCCTGTCCAGATGGGGCGCTCTCATCCACTCGCTCACGGCTCAGGGCAAACGGTCAGAGACAGACCGGGCATGTAGTATAGACTAGTTGGAACTCATGCCACTCTTCTGGCCCTTCATAGCTCCCTCCCGCAGGTACGCAGGCATCTTGTCCCTACCCTCACGGGCAGCATCACGGCCAGGCTCACGTTAACAGACAAGGGACCACACAGTCCATACGGTTGATGAGAGAAGCCGAGCGCCCCTGCTACTGGGCGGAGTGCATTCTCCTCACCCTCAAAGCAGAGCTCATTTCTCTTCAAGGAGGAGTCCGCGACCTCCAGCCTACCGATAGGGGACCTCTTGGCATCCCCTCTCAACACACGACTCCCAAGATTCTCGAGGCGCCCCTCCCAGGGGTCAAAAACTACAATGCCCCTGTCACCCCTGGCCCCCAGGGCTTCTATACGCATTCCCTCCATTAGACCTAGTTCCCGGAGTCATTCTAGGTCTGATCCACAAAAGAGCAGAACTGCTTCTGGTGGCCCCCTTCTGGCCCAGGCGTCCAGGATTGCGGTCCTCTGCAACCTATCGGTGGCCCCACTCGGGAAAATCCCTCCGAACGGGATCTCCCCTCCTCAAGGGCCCCTTCTACATCCGGATCCCCAATGGCTCAACCTAGCCGTCGGCAGATTGAATGGAGTCACCTAGGAAGCGAGAAACTCTCTGACCAGGTTATTGATACCATCTTGGCCGCCAGTCGGGCCTTAACTACTCTAATCTACGATGCCACTTGGAATAGTTTCCGCAAATGGGGTCAAAAGTCCCAAGTCAGTTGAATCAATTCTATGTCTCTGTTCCTGCCACGTGAACATCAGTCCTTCTGGGATCAGCCATCTGTAAGTCACCTCCTTTTTCAATAACATTTTGGTCAGGAATCGATATTCTCTTCTCATCTCTCTCACTCTTCTAGGTATTTGTTTTAAGACCAAAATTTCTTTACCTTTATATTTCAATGTCTTCTCTCTTGCCACTTGCAAAATTTGTGTCTTCATGGATTTTTTAGTAAATCTAATATGGACTTCTCTGGGCAGATTATTTCTCATCGCATATCTTGTAAAAACTCGATATATCTCATCTATTCCATCCATCATCTTCTCTTCTGTTATTTCCAAGGCGTCCGCCAAGATTCCTATCATTATCACAGCCAAATCTTGTCCTTTTTCTTCTTCTATATTTTGAAATCTAAGATAGAATTCTGACCTATCCAACTCCCACTTCAGCATCCCACTTTTTTCTTGTTCAATCACTGTTAGTCTATTATCAATATTTCCAATCTTCTCCTCTCTTCGTTTGCCCCCTTCTTCGACTTTTTGAAGTCTCTCCTCATACTTTGCCATCATCTGTTGAATACTTTCCACTTTTTCCTCCGTCCTCCCTGTTCTTTGTTCAATGGTATCTGTTTTTATCTTAAGATCTTGAATTCCTTGCATAGTCATCTGTAAGGTTACTCTTTCTTGTTCTTTTTCTTTATCTTGCTTTAACATTGTCTGAATTGAACGCTGTCCAGATGGTGGGGAGGCAGAGGTAGACACAGAGGCACCCGAAGATATAAGTTTCTTACTCATTTTAAATAGTTCCAGCTCTTCAAGTTCTTTCAAATTTTAATCCAAAAAGAGTAGCCAATTATAATCCAAAATGAAAAAGCCAATAATAAAAAAACCCAATAATAAGGGGAAAAAAAGAAAAAAGAGAAAAAGAAAAAGAAAAAGAAAGGGCAAAAAAAAAAGAAAAAATTCTTCAAGTTCTTCCTGACCTTAATCCAATTAAAAAGTAATCCACAAGAGAAAATAAAAATAAGAATAAAAACCCAGTAATAATAATAATAAACAAGACTAAAGCCAAAAAGAAGAAAAGGAAAAAAAAAACAAAGAGAATAAGTTTCTTCAAATTCCACACCTTAATCCAACCAAAAAAGTCTCAATTGAAAAAAATAAAAATAAAAAAATAGTCCATTGATATACATTAAAAAGAAAAGCAAAAATCCCAATGGAAAGGAAAAAATAAAAAAAATAAAATACATCAAAATAAAATAAAAATGAAAAGTTCAAAGGCTTCCCCTTGCAAATAAATCAAACTTAAAAATAAAAACCTTACTAGAATAAAAATATAGATTGATGCTGGTGGAGGGGGTGACGGAACTAAAAAAAGAGATTAGAAAAAGAAAGTAAGCAACAGTACACTGCACTCTGTTTAATTGTCCAAGGCTCTAATTATGACTCCCTTCTCTTTCCCACAAGCTTCAAAGCTAAACCATAAATGTTTAATTATAGACAAGAATCCAGAAAGACACCTGTAATAATATTCTACAAGGCTCTTTCCTCTATCTTATCAGAAGATGTCCTTGAGAAGGAGTCTTTCACCTCTTTCCAGTTCAAGTAAAATATTTCCAAGCCTCTAGTTGGCAGTGTTACAAAGTTTCTTAGTTCTCACCTTCCCCCCTCCTCTCAGAACAGCATAATTAAAATAAAAATAAAAAGCCTGCAAGGAATACACAAACATATAAAGGCAAAAAAATAAATAAATAAACAAAGGGAGCCTCTAGCCTTAAAGAAGAAATACTATGAAAAATCCAAAGGGAGAATAAAATATATAAATATAAAAAGGAACAGTCCAGTTATCCAGTAAATAACAATGAAGTCCGGAAGCAAAGAAAAAAAAAAGCAAGTAAAGCCTCTCTTTGACGTCTCCCTTGGAAAAAACGCCGCTTAGTCAATTTTGTCAAAAAAAAAAATCACACAGATTTCTTCTAATAATCAGAGTGAACTTGCAAAACTCAAAAAATTAAATAAAAAAAAAAGTTTCTCACCCAACCGACAGACTCTCTTTCAGACCCGTTCTTTCTGGAGCCGCCCCGACTTCAGCAGCATGGGGGCTGCCTCTCCGCTGCCAGCAAAAAGAGCTTCTCCCGGGTCACCCAGGGATTTTGCGATATCCCCGGAGTCCACAGGATACGCTCTTCACAATAGCAGAATTTTTTTGAGGGAGAGAAGGAGAGGCAGAAAAGGAGGTTTCATTAATTGAACCTCAAGAGGAACAAATGGAGATTGGAAAAGAAGAAGGTGCAGTAGGTGGACAGGTGGATATTAAAGATCAGCGTGAATCAAGACCCACGAGAGTGGTTAAATCTAAATATAAAATATAACCATGGAAGAGAAAAAACTGATTACAATGAATATAAATGGACTGAATTCAGCTGCTAAGAGAAGGAAGATTTTCCATAAATTAAGGAAACTAAAGTTTGATATAATTTGTCTACAAGAAGTACATATTAAAAAGCAACATGAACAATTGTTAGTACAACCAAAATTAGGGAAATTGTTTACTTCTTTGACTCAATGTAAGAAAAGAGGGGTGGTTTTATATATCAAAGAGGCTATCCCAGCAAAACTGATTTATACAGATGAAGATGGGAGAATATTAATGGTGGAAATAATGGACAATAATAGAAAGATACTTTTGATTGCAATTTATGCCCCGAATGATAAACAGGAAGAATTTTATAAAAAATTACATACAAAGATGGCTGGACTGGACTATGTTAATATAATTATGATGGGAGACTTCAACGGAATCGTGGACAATAAACTTGATTATATTGCAACAACAGCAAAGTATAATAGAAAAACTCTTCCTAAATCTTTTTTTAAAATGATAGATGAATTAACTCTAAAAGACATATGGAGAGAAAGAAATGTTAAACTTAAGCAATATACGTTCTATTCAAATAGACATTTATCATGGTCCAGACTTGACATGATTTGGATTTCAACAGACTTAATATCTAGCGTTCAAGAAGTAAATATTGAAACAAGTACTTGGGCTGATCATAACCCATTGACAATCAAATGGAAGGGACAAAAAAAAAGATCGAGATGGACATTAAATAATACTATTTTAAAGGAGAAAGAATTTATACAATGGATGGAGAAAGAATTGGCTTTTTTTTTTAAAGAAAATAGAAAAGAAGACACTTCAATACAGAATGTTTGGGATACAATGAAGGCTTATGTCAGAGGCTTGATAATAGATTATACAAGAAAAAAGAATATTAGGAAAAGGCAAGCTTTTAAAGCTTTGGAGGATGAATATAAAAGACTCGAAAAAGAACTGCAGAAAATGCCACAGAAAAAATACGTTAAACTGAAACTGGATATAACTAAACATAAAATGGACTTAATAGAGAAAGAAGAACTGGCACAGAAAATTAGGAATGCCAAACAGAATTATTTTGAAGATGCAAATAAGCCAGGTAGATGGCTAGCATATAAGTTGAGAAAGGAGAAAGAGTCGAGGAAAATATTGCAGTTAATAGATGACCAAGGTAAAACTTGTTATGGCAGCAAAGAGAAAAAAGAAATTATTCATGACTTTTACAAACATTTATATAAGAAAGAAGATATTGATGAGGAGAAAGTTAAACAGTACCTGCAGAATGCAAATCTACCTAAGATACCTAAAGAGATTGAAGAAATGCTAGAAAGCAATATAACAATGATGGAGTTAAGCCAAGCACTTAAGAAACAAAATAATGGAAAGACACCAGGTCCAGACGGGTTTCCTGTAGAATTTTATAAAACCTTTCAAGAATCACTGTGTATTCCATTGTTAGAAGTTATGAATGAAGCTATGTTAAAAAAGATGATACCTAAAACATGGTCAGAGGCCTATATTACACTTATTCCAAAAGAGGAGGCGGACCTACTTCAAATTAAGAATTATAGACCGATTTCTTTATTAAATGCAGATTATAAAATCTTTGCCTCAATATTAGCAGAAAGACTTAAAAAATACTTGAATAACTTTATTCATCCAGATCAAAATGGGTTCTTGCCAAAGCGACAAATTAGAGACAATATGAGAGTAATTCTGGACACCTTGGAATACTATGAGGCGCATCCTGAAAAGCAAATGGCTTTGATATTTTTAGATGCTCAAAAGGCATTTGATAACGTGAATTGGAGATTTATGTTACTTTTAATGGAGCAGATGGGCTTTGCTAGAAGATTTATCCAGGCAATAGAAGCAATTTACAATGAACAAACAGCTAAGGTAATGATGGAGGGAGAATTTACAGATCCTATTAATATAAGAAAAGGCACAAGACAAGGTTGTCCTCTTTCTCCCTTGCTATTTGTATTGACTTTGGAAGTGTTGAACAGAAATATCAGAGAAGATAAAACTATAAAAGGAATGAAAATTAAAAAGGAAGAATTTAAACTACAAGCTTTTGCAGACGACCTAGTCTTTATCATGGAAGATCCTATAGAAACAGCTTTGAAGCTGTTGGAAAAGATAGAGGCATATGGGGAGGTGGCCGGTCTGAAAATAAACAAAGATAAAACAAAGATTTTGTCAAAGAATATGTTGCTAAGACAAAGAGAAGAACTGGCAGAATTGTTAAAAATCCAAGTTACAAATAAGGTTAAGTATTTGGGGATATATTTGACGCCAAGATGTAGTACATTAAAGGAGAACAATTATATTAAACTTAAACAACAGATAGCCCAAGATCTGAAGAAATGGGAAAACCTACAATTGTCATTAATAGGAAGGATTTCAACAATTAAGATGAATATTTTACCCAGAATTTTATTTTTGTTTCAAACAATACCAATTAGGCTTGGAAAAGACTATTTTGAGGATTTAAACAAAATTGTTTTGAAGTATATATGGCAAGGCAAGAAAGCAAGGATAAAGTTAAAGCTTTTACAGGATGCCAGAACTAGAGGAGGGTTTGGCCTGCCTAATTGGGAGTTGTACTACCAAGCTGCAAATTTGATGTGGGTTAAAGAATGGATAACATTAAGGAAAACTAGATTGTTGACATTAGAAGGTCATGATTTGTTGTTGGGTTGGCATGCTTTTTTATGGTATAAGGGAACCAAAACACAGGGGTATTTTAGAAGACATTATATACGGGAGTCTCTGTGGTTAAATTGGGAGAAGACAAAAAAACAATGTTATTTGAAAATTCCAGTTTGGTTATCGACGATAGAAGCGTTTTCTTACCCTATAATTTATAAAAAGGAACAAACAGTTAGTTATGGGGAATTACTAGATGAAAAGGGTGAACTTAAATCGATACAAAAATTAGAGGAACAAGGTATACAGATGAATTGGTTTTCATATTTGCAAATACATTCAAGGTATCATGAGGATTCCAAAACAGAGGGATTTTATGATAAACAAACTGATTTAGATAAGATTTTGATGGGTACTGATGAAAAGGTGATTAAAAAATTATATGGTTACTTATTGGAAATTAAGCTGGAGGAAGAACAAGTTAAAGAAACTATGATTGCCTGGGGGAGGAATTTTGGATATGGGATTGACTTAGATAAATGGCAGAAATTATGGTTGCAAAACTATAAAATGACAATGTCTACAGCCTATAAAGAAAACTTGTATAAGATGTTTTACAGGTGGCATTTTCCCCCGACAAGGATAGCAAGAATGTTCAAGAACAAATCCGAAAAATGCTGGAAATGTCATCAGAAACCTGGTTCATACTACCATATGTGGTGGACTTGTGAGGATGCTAGAAAATATTGGACTAAAATCCACATGTGGTTGGAAAAAATGACAAAGAAGCACATAGACTTGAAACCGGAGCTTTTCTTATTGGGAATCTTACCAGATGTTTATAGTAAAGAGTTGAAATATTTGATTGTAAATGTATTGACTGCGGCTAGGATTGTATTTGCAAAAAATTGGAAAAATGAGAAAATTCCATTGCAGGAAGAAGTTATAAAGAAAATATTGGAATGTACTGAGATGAGTAGATTGACTTTTGAAATCAGAGAGCAAGAGGATAAACAATTTTATATAATTTGGGATCTTTTCTATCAATGGCTGAATGATGAAATACAAAAATAGAATATTTGAAATGTTAGACAATAAGGAATAATATTGATTTCACTTTTCTTTTCTCTTTTTCGGTATTGGATATTATATTTATATAATGGTTTTCTTTTTCTTTTTTTCTCTTATTTAGGATAGAACTGGCACGACTATATGATTTGTTTTTAGAATAAATTACTTAAAGTATAGTTGTCTCACAAAGGCATGATTGAATAAAAGTATAGTCAAACTTTTTTTTTCTTTAATAATGATATGATGATTTATAAGTTTGTATTGACAATAAGAGTTATTATGTAAGGTAATTGTAATTGTGACTATGAAATGAATGCACAAAACTGATGAACCAACCGACTCACTGTTTGTATATAAATACGGGAGAGCTGATGTTTTTATGTTTTGTCTGTTTGTTTGTATGTTAAAAAACAATAAAAAATTTTATTAAAAAAAAAAAAAGTCCCAAGTCAGCCTTTTTCACCCTCCATCGCTAGATCTTACTTGTCACAGGCTCTGCCAGGACCCAGCGGAATAACAGCACATCTCACCAAAAGTGAGGCCACCTCGGCAGCTTGGGCCACCACGGCCCCAGTCACTGACATTTGCCAGGCCTCCACCTGGGCCTACCCATCTCCCTTCAGGAGGCCTTACAAGATCGGCACATTGCCTCAGCGGAGGCCTCGTTTGGCAGACGAGTCCTACAGCGGGTCCTCAGGACCCGGAGGGGCTCCCGAACCAGATGGAGTCCCTCCCGTAGGAACAGCCAAGCTTTGGTATGTCCCACTCTCTGGATGATCCAAGCAGCTCTAAGGAGAATGAGGGTTGGTTCTTACCTGACACGCCATTTCTCTTCGAGCTGTGAGGATCATCCAGCCCCACCCTATTCTTTCACCGTCTGGTGGGGTCTTGTTTCGGCCAATGAACCTTAAATCTAGTAAGATCAGAATACAAATTTCTCTTTCCTCTCGCTTTCGCATAAACTGGGGAACGCTGTAACGGGGCCACGTGATGGAAGGCGGAGCGTTCCTCAGTAATTAAGCTCAGCCTACAACGACATAGACTGAAGCACCACCCACTCTCTGGATGATCCTCGCAGCTTGAAGAGAAATGGCGTGTCAGGTAAGAACCAACGCCCATTCCATTCTCTGTGTTTACAAAGAGATGGAATGGCTTTTCCAAATTTGGCAAACTTAATACAGGAGTTTTGGTTAAAGCTTGTTTCAAATTTTCAAAGCTTCCCCTTTCATTTCCCTCCCATTTCAAATTCCAAGGTTCACATTCCATTAGCTTTGCATACAGAGGTTTGGTAAGATCAGCATACCCATCAATCCAGAGCCTGCAGTATCCCAGCAAGCCTAAGAATTTCCTTAGTTCTTGCTTGTTTTGGGGTAAGGGTTGGTGCACCACCCCTTCTATTTTTCTATAGAAATTGAGTACTGTTTTTGCTTAACTACTCAGTTTGGATTCTTGAGTGTTATTTTAAGTAGAGTTCAAAACCCTCATAGGAATTGTCTTTACTGGCCCAAGTTCAAATTTCAATTGAAGATCTGCCAGTATATATATATATATATATATATATATATATATGTATGTATGTATGTATGTATATATGTATATATGTATATGTATATGTATATGTATATGTATATGTATATGTATATGTATATGTATATACACACACACACACACACACACATATATACATATACATATACATATATATATATATGTTTTTGCGGGTACTTACATGCATGGCACTCAGCTCTGTTCAGGTATTTTCCCACGTCATTGTAGTTGTGCTTTTAAAATTGTAGCAACGTTTTGGTAGAATCTCATCTGCCATCATCAGGCTTCTGTATAGTGTTCATCTATGAGTCAGACTTTTACAATGGTTTCAGATTTAAATTTGGGGCAGCCTATTGCTGTGCCAGAATGGTTTTTTCTTCATCCTGATTGGTTGGGCGTCTTGGTCTGTGTTTATTGGTCTTGGAGTTTGTTGTGTTCTGCTTGATTGGTGTTTCTAATATCTTCTGTCTGTTTTTTTGGCTCTTTTTGTATCTTGATTGGCTGGCAACATTGTGTTACTTTATTGGAGGCCTTTAGTGCAGTTTGGCTCTGGGTAAATGGACGGCTATCATTAGTTAGGAAGCTAGGTTTCATCTGGGTGCCTGGTTGGGGTGTGTTTGAGCTGGAGGTATCAGGGGGGATCTGTTTGTGCCCAGGTGTTTGCCTGGCTTGTGGTGTGGAGATTTTTTTGTTTGTGAGTTGAGGCTTCCAAATGATTGACAGTCTGGTGGAATCATCTCTTCTATTCATGCTTTCTGGTCTTTTTTCAATCTCTATGGCTTCTCTGATGATTCTGTGGCTGGGGTTTTCTATAGTGGCTAGGGTTTTGGTGCCATTGAAGTTGATGCTATGACCTGTGGCTTCCATGTGTTGGACTAGTGAGGAAGTGTGTTCCAGCTTTTTGACTGCATTTTTGTGTTCATCCAGGCGGGTACTTATTCTTCTATTGGTCTGTCCAATGTATGTGGCCGGGCATGATGCACAGGGGGCTTCGTATATGCCTTGGTTTTCCAGGTCAATTTTATCTTTGGCGTTTCTAAGGATGGCTGCTATTTTTCTGTCTGTTTTGAAGGCAGTCTTGATGTGATGTCTGTGTAGTATCTTACTAATTTTGTCTGTAGTACCTCTTATGTAGGGCAGGACAGCTGTTCCATAGGTCTGTTCATCTTCTGGGTCTCTATTATGTCTCAGTGTGTTTTTGAGGATCAAGCCGGTGATTTTGCTTTTGTGGAAGCCGTTGGCTGTCAGTACTTTAGTCAGGGTGCATAGTTCAGTCTTAATGTGTGTCTTGTCTGCCAGGCATTTGGTTCTAGTAATTAGTGTTTTAGCCACGGACTTTATCTGTGCTGGGTGGTGGTGGGATTGGGCATTGAGGTAGCGGTTAGTGTGTGTTTTCTTCTGGTATACAGTGTGTCCTACTGTGCCATCTGTTTTTTTGTAGATTAGTACATCTAGGAATGGTAGTTGTTTGTTTGTTTCCATTTCCATGGTGAACTTGATTTTGGGGTGTGTGCTGTTTAGGTGTGTTAGGAAATTGTTTAGGTTTTCTTTTCCATGGGGCCAAATCACAAATGTATCATTGATGTATCTTAACCATAGTTTGGGTTTGTGGATGGCATTGGCCAGGGCTCTGGATTTGAATTCTTCCATGAACAGGTTGGCAATGACGGGTGACAGTGGTGATCCCATAGGGGCTCCTTCAATTTGTTTGTATCTTTGTCCTTTGTATATGAAATATGTGTTGGTTAAGCAGTGTTCTGTTAGTTCCATGAGGTGTTTAGCTGGTTGGTATTTATTTTTGATGATTTCAAGGGTCTCTTTTATCGGGACTTGAGTGAACAGTGAAACCATGTTGAAACTTACAAGCAGATCTTCTTGCTCCACATGTAGATCTTTGATCATTTCCAAGAAGTGGTATGAGTTTTGTACATATGAAGCTGCTGTTTCTGCACGGGGCTGTAGCTGTTTTGCTAAGTGTTTAGCTAGGTTTTGTAGTGGTGCTCCTCTGGAGCTGACTATGGGTCTGAGAGGTATGCCTTCTTTGTGTATTTTTGGGAGGCCGTATAGTTTGGGGCATCTGGAAGATTTTTCTCTTGGGATGATCGTTTGTTGGATCTCTTTGCTCATATGGCTGGTTATAATTTTCTTCTTGGTTAATTTTTCCAGATATGTGGTTGGGTCTGTGTTTATGGGTTTGTATGTGGGGTCTTGGAGTAGGTCTGTCAATTTTGTTTCATAGTCTTTTCTGTCCATTACTACTGTGGCATTCCCTTTGTCTGCTGGAAGTATGATTATGCTGCTATCTCTTTTCAGGGTTTGTAGCGCTTTAATTTCTTCTTTCTGCAAGTTGCTTTTGGGTGGTTTGCTTGTGCATAGGATGTTGGTAACTTGGTGTCTTATTTTATCAGCTTCATCTGTATTTAATTTGGTTAGGCTGGATTCTACTGCACATATGATGGATTCTGTGGGGAATTTTTTGGGTGCTATAGCATAATTGAATCCTTTGGTTAGGACATCTGTTTCTGTTTTGGTGAGTTCTCTGTTGGAAACGTTGTATACTAATTGTTTCAGGTGTTGTTGTGAGTTGTTGGGGGTTTTCTTGTCATGTTCTAATTTCTTTAATATTTCAAGAGTTTATCATTTTTGTAAGTGGTTTCAGATTCAGCTCTCCAAGTTGTAAGTTGTTTTATCTTGTCCCAAAGTAGAGGGTGGATTTTGCTGATCAGTTCCAGGTGTAGTGCTAGCAAATCTTTGTTTAACTGATCTAATTGGAATCTCTTACTGTGGAGCTCGTTCCTTAGTAGAGCCATTTCAGTTCTTTTCAGGATACGTTTAGTGGCTGCTGTGCTTTGATGAAATGTTAATTTGAAGCAGGTTGGTGTTGTATTGTTGTCTCTGCAGCTGTGTAGGAATTGGAGGTCACATAATATTCCTGCTCTTTTAATTTCCAGTTTCTCGTAGGTTTTGATCTGGCTGTTTATTTCCTCCCCGTAGAGGTTTGATATTTGTTTTCTTAAGTTTTCGTGGGTACTTACATGCATGGCACTCAGCTCTGTTCGGGTATTTTCCCACGTCATTGTAGTTGTGCTTTTAAAGTTGTAGCAACGTTTTGGCAGAATCTCATCTGCCATCATCAGGCTTCTATATATATAACATTTCTATCTCTATCTTTTTATTTTGTCCTTTTACTCCTAATTGGAGGGGCATTAATTTGGATATTTCAAATCCTTCCCTTTTACTTCGGATACTCTAATACTTTGTCCACTTAATTTCATCTCTTCAGTTAATACTTATATTGAAGTTCTCGCTGCTCCAGTGTCAATTAAAAACACTTTTTCTTCCTTAGATCCCACTACTAAATTTATCAAGGGGTCTCCCTTTTGATTCTCAAAGGGGAATCACCCCTGACACCCCTAGTATTGACTTCCATCTTATACACTTTCACCTCCCTTCTTTGGATATGGCAGTCTTTCCTGCAATGTCCAGGCTGGCTATACCCAAAACATCTCCTCACTCTGTCCTCTCTGCCCATACCACCACGTCCTCTTCCCCTTATCACTTGGTTCCACCCTCTCTTTCCCTCATTTCTATTGACCCATTTTCTCTAACTCCTTCTTTAATCCTTGATAGATAGGGTCTAGCATTTTGGACAAAAATGCCACTGGCTGTTTAAAAGCCATTCCCTTATCTGTGTAGCACTAGGCTTTTCTTCTAGTAGTTTTGCAGGTCTTTCACAGCCTACAATATCCAGGCAATCCTAAAAATTTTCTTTCTCTTTCTACATATTGTAATTTCTAATTCATCTCTGTAACAATTCCTAACAGGGCAACAATTTGTGTTGCGAACAAACAAACAAATTAGGTATTTTGAGTCAACCCTCTGAAATATATTTGGGTCAAACGTTAGTGCCAATTTTCTGCTTTAGGAAAAATATGGATTAAAAGCATATACAGAGTGCGCCTGGTTTGACTTTTGATTCCCTTGCTGAGCTGAGCTCCATTGTAACTAAACTGGGAGCTGACCCAGTGCAAGGATCTTCTCTAGTTAGACTCAATTTGGTAAATAATTTTCTACAGGGTGGTTTTCCCCATCTTTCAAGTAATTGTTCTAGGGGACTTGAAATCTCAATTTTTAACTTCAGGTTTTTCTGAATCTTCTTTACACACTTCTTTTGGGACCCATTTGAATTGTCCATGGCTAGTTACCAGACTGGAATAATCCTTACCAACTTGTTCCAGTGAGACCTTCGCAGTTGGCACTGGGCCAGGGCAAAAGACACCCTTTACTGCCACTAAAGTTTTGATCTGTCTCTGCCCTGGAGAACCTGAATCTCCCAGCAGACGCTGGCTTATTTTAAAGATCCAAATTCTTTTCTATCAACTTAGAATCTCCCAGCAAACGCTGGTTTATATTTAAAGATCAAGTTTTATAGAGAAAATCAAAAGTCAGTTCCACACACCTCTCACACAAGTCTCAGATTCTCATAGCTCTACCTAACCTTCCCAACTGCCTAAACCCTAAGGGCAGTGTGTTCTCACCAGAACCACGTATTCTTACTTGACCAGAACTACATACCCCTAGGTCCATGCATGGAGTTGTCCAGTTGTTCTGGCAATCTCATCAACCTGGTCCTTCCTTCTCTTTTTCAGTTTTCAACCGATCGCTATTTAAAGCAAGGATCTGTGTCTTGTTCTGTGTTCCTGAACAGCTGACCCGACTGTGGATCTTTGTAAATCAACAGGGCATGCCTTCCTCACCTGACTCTGCTGCCCAGGGCCTCAGAAGAGAAAAACAGATTGCCTGCATTCTCCAGCAATTGTTGGAACTAACTCAAAGTCAACAAAAAAACTTGGATCGTTGAAAACAAAGAGGATTTATTAAAAAGAAATAACAGACAGTTTGCAAAGTGCCGGTGGTCTTTAGAACCTCAACAAACAGATTACTAATGGTGGAAATAATGGGCAATAATATGAAAACACTCCTGATTGCAATCTATGCCCCGAATGACAATCAAGAAGAATTTTATAAAAAATTACATATGAAAATAATTGAACTGGACTATGCTAATATAGTTATGATGGGAGACTTTAATGGAATTGTAGACAACAAACTGGACTATACAGCACAGAAAACAACAAAGCAAAACAGAAAGACTCTCCCTAAATCTTTTTTTAAAATGATAGATGAAATAAATTTAAAAGATACATGGAGAGAAAAAAATGCTAAGACTAAACAATACACCTTCTATTCAAATAGACATTTATCATGGTCCAGAATAGATATGATGTGGATGTCAACAGAATTGCTAGCTAATATTCAAGAAATAAATATTGAAACAAGTACTTGGGCAGACCACAATCCAATGACAATTAAATGGAAAAGACAAAGAAGAAGATCTAGATGGACGTTAAATAATATATATTAAAGGAAAAAGACTTCACACAGTGGATGGAGAAAGAACTGGCTTTCTTCTTTAGAGAAAACAAAAAAGAAGACACATCAACGCAGAATGCATGGGATACAATGAAGGCATATGCCAGAGGCTTGATAATAGACTATACGAGGAAAAGAAACACCATGAAAAGACTAGCCTCTAAGGCATTAGAGGATGAGTATAAAGGACTTGAAAAAGAGCTACAGAAAATGCCACAGAAAAAGGACATTAAGTTAAAAATGGATATAATTAAACATAAAATGGGACTAATAGAAAAAGAAGAACTAGCACAGAAAATCAGAGATGCGAAACAGAACTACTTTGAAGATGCAAATAAAACAGGTAGGTGGTTAGCATATAAATTGAGAAAGGAGAAAGCATCAAGGAAAATATTGTAATTAATAGATGATCAAGGCCAAGTCTGCTATGGTAGTAAAGAGAAGAAGGAAATTATACGAGACTATTATGGGAAACTATACACACAAGAGAATATTGATGAGGAAAGACTTAAACAGTACTTATAGAATGCTAATCTACCCCAGATACCTAATGAGATTGAAACAATGTTAGAAAGCAATATAACGATGATAGAGTTAATTGAAGCACTCAAGAAGCAAAGCAATGGAAAGGCACCAGGCCCAGATGGACTTTCGGCAGAATTTTATAAAACACTACAAGAATCGTTGAACCTTCCATTGCTAGAAGTTATGAATGAAGTTATGTTATAGAAGAAGATACCAGATCATGGTCAGAAGCTTATATTACACTTATCCCAAAAGAGGAGGCCGATCCATTACAAATCAAGAACTATAGACCTATTTCCTTACTAAACGCAGATTATAAAATTTTTGCTTCAATATTGGCAGAAAGACGTTAAAAATACTTAAACAATTTTATCCATCCTGATCAAACTGGATTTCTGCCAAAGAGACAAAATAAAGACAATATGAGAGTAATCTTGGACACTTTGGAATACTACGAGGCACACCCTGAAAAACAAATGGCTTTGGTATTTTTAGATGCACAGAAGGTATTTGATAATGTGAACTGGTGATTCATGTTAGTACAGCTGGAACAGATGGGCTTTGGTAAAAAAATTATTCAAGCAATAGAAGCCATATATCATAACCAAACGGCAAAGGTAGTGATAGAGGGAGAACTGACAGACTCTACTGATATAAGAAAAGGAACAAGACAAGGGTGCCCACTATCACCTCTGTTGTTTGTGTTAACCTTGGAAGTGTTAAACAGAAATATTAGAGAAGAAAAGGATATAAAAGGGATGAAAATTAAAAAGGAAGAATTTAAGTTGCAAGCATTCGCAGATGATCTGGTTTTCATTTTAGAAGATCCACTTGAAATGGCATCAAAATTGATAGAAAAGATAGAGGTATATGGAAAGGTGGCTGGTTTGAAAATAAATAAAGATAAAACAAAGATCTTGACAAAGAATATGCTATCAAGACAAAAGGAAGAACTAGCGGATGTATTTAAAATTCAGGTCACGAATAAGATCAAGTACTTGGGGATACATTTGACAGCAAGATGTAGTACACTAAAAGAGAATAATTATATCAAACTTAAGCAGCAGATAGTGCTAGATTTGGCGAAATGGGAAACTATTAACTGTCATTAATAGGGAGAATATCAACAATCAAGATGAATATACTACCCAGAATTTTATATTTGTTCCAAACAATTTCAGTTAGGCTTGGAAAATATTATTTTGAAGATTTAAATAAAATTGTGTTGAAATATATATGGCAAGGTAAGAAAGCGAGAATAAAGTTAAAACTTTTGCAAGATGCCAGAATAAGAGGATTTGGTTTGCCTAATTGGGAGTTGTATTACCAAGCTACAAATTTGATGTGGGTTAAGAAATGGATAACATTAAGAAATACTAGATTGTTGACATTAGAAGGACATGATCTGTTGTTGGGGTGGCATGCTTTTCTATGGTATAAAGGAACTAAAACACAGGGGTATTTGAGAAGACGCTATATACGGAAGTCTCTGTGGTTAAACTGGGGGAAGACTAAAAGGCAATGTTATCTGAAAATTCCAGTCTGGCTATCAACTATTGAAGCATTTTCTTATCCTATAATATATAAAAAGGAACAAACAGTTAGATATGGTGTAATATTGAATGAAAAGGGTGAACTTAAATCAATGCAAAAATTAGAGGAACAAGGTATAAAGATGAATTGGTTTTCATATACGCAAATACATTCAAGGTATGACAAAGATTCTAAAACAAAAGGTTTCTATGATAAACTGACTGACTTAGATAAGATTTTGACAGGTAATGTCAGCCTTCAAGATCTTTTCTACTGCTTTGCATCTTTTGGCTGCCATAAGTAACGGGGGGAGGGATATGTCTGGGAAGAGAGCTGGAAGTGTTACATTCTTGTGTTGTGTAAATGAGGAGTGGGGGGGAGTATAAATTCCTGCTGTTAAGTTTCTATTCCTTGCTTAGCTTTCTTTTCTCTGCACAACTGCAAATTCTTTATCAAAATATGTCAAGGTCAACGGACAGAGGCCTCATCACCACCTGAAGATGCTCACACGATCATATTCACAACTTTTAATTGGAAGACTCATTTGAACTATGAGGGGTGGGAACGTTTCCAACACTTTGTATATGTGGTCTGCGCGCCTAATTTCTTAGATTCAGAATTCTATTTGATGCTACCACTTCATTTTCAGTAAAAGATTTCTTTGCTCTAATCTAAGGAGTCTAAGTTTTTCTTTCTTGAATTTTGAATGGAGCACCACCAGACAGGTACTGATGAAAAGGTGATTAAAAAATTGTATGGATATTTATTAGAAATTAAACTAGAAGAAGAACAAGTTAAAGAAACTATGATTGCTTGGGGGAAGAATTTTGGATATGGGATTGATCTAGAGAAATGGCAAAAACTGTGGTCTCAAAATTATAAAATGATAATGTCAACAGCATTTAAAGAAAATTTGTATAAGATGTTTCACAGGTGGCATTTCCCCCCAACAAGAATAGCAAGAATGTTCAAGAACAAATCTGAAAAATGTTGGAAATGTCATCAAATACCTGGTTTATATTACCACATGTGGTAGACTTGTGCGGATGCTAAAAAATATTGGACTAAAATCCACACGTGGTTGGAAAAAATGACAAAAAAGCATATAGACTTGAAACCAGAAATATTTTTCTTGGGAATTTTACCTGAAATATATAGTAAAGGATTGAAATACCTGATTGTAAATGTATTAACAGCGGCTAGGATTGTATTTGCCAAAAACTGGAAAAATTAAAAAAAAATACCATTACAGGAGGAAATCATTAAGAAAATATTGGAATGTGCTGAAATGAGTAGATTGACATTTGAAATCAGAGAACAAGATGATAAACAATTTTATAAAATCTGGCGGCCTTCTGGTTTGAGCTTCTTCAGCGACAGACAGAAACCTCGTCTCTGCGAGGCTTCAATCCGTGCTCGCCATTGGAGGGCCCCGAGCCGGCTGGTTTCAGGGCTAAGCCACCCCGTAGAGGTGGTGAAGAAGGGGGAGACTTCCTGCAGGGTTGAGGAGAGCTGCATCTCTCCTCCCCAGCTGGCCATTACTCCCTTTCCTGAAGGCGGTTGTAGCGGTGGTCAGAAATGGCCACCACAAAGAAGAACTCAACTGGAAAAGAATGTGCAGGAGGAAGATAAGAAGAGAAAGTTTTGGTTGACTGGGTCAAACAGCAAAAGCACCAAATAAGATACCCTGGAATTGAAACTATTAAAAAAAACCAATAACATTGTTCCCTAAGAAGATTTTTTTTTTTAGACAAATTTTATTGATTTTTTAAAGACAAACAAAACATAAGACATAAAAACATAAAACCTCCTTTCTAAAAAATTACTTATAAGTTTTAACAAGACAAATAAAACATTATTTTTAAAGACATAATTCCACATTATCACATTTCCATTTAAGCACGTATATATCTTTTCCAAATTTCTCATTATTTCTCCCTTCATTTTTATATTATATTTCTTTCTATCAAGGTTTTATTAATTCTCAATCAAATATAAACATTTATACAGCATGGTTCCAAATTATCACATTTCCATTTAGACACCTATATATCTTTTCCAAATTTCTCATAGTTTCTCCCTTCACTTTTATTCAATTATATTTCTTTCTATCAAGGTTTTATTAATTCTCAATCAAACACAAACACACAAAATACAAAACATAAAACAAGACCTAAAAACATAAAACCTCCTTAATTATCATTTATACACGTCTTTTCCAAATTTCTCCCTTTAGTTTTATTCCTCCAAGGTTTTATTAATTCTCAATCAAACATAGCTAACCAAAACACAAAACATAAAACATCTTTTGAAAAGTGGCTTAGCCCCGGGTTACATCTTTTTTTACAGACCTATATCAAATTCATGCTCACCTTATATACCATTCTTATCTTATTTACCATTCTATATTTTCTATATAACTTCTCCCTTCTTTTCACTCTCTTAATTAATTTTGTTTATTTCATCTTATTTTAAAATCATTATACTTGTATTTTTTGTCTGTTCTTTTCCAATTATCTATATATCACTTCTCTTTAAGAGAAAATTTCCAGTGATCACTTTTAAACTATAATGCCTTTCTATCTTTCCCCTAAATTAACACTTACAATAGTACATAATTTCCATTCTGATTCTGCTTAGTACATTCTACATGTTGCATTTTAAAATAAAGGAATAATAAATTTATAATATAGTTAAATATGTAATTTCCATTTAATTCTAATTCTACTTAGTACATTATTTTAAAAGAAGAAAATGAAATAGTAAATTTATAATAATATTAAAACAATAACAAATTAAACTATAACTAAACATTAATCATTTTACACATTCTCTTTGATATTTTATTGAGTATTGAGATCTATCATTATTAAACATTTTAATATTTTAATATTTTATTAAATCTTATAATATTCCAATGGACTATTTCAAATGCAAATACTACAATACTATCTTATGTACTCTTGCAGAATCTTTCCTTAATTATACTCTATCCTTTATCTCTGAAAAAGGTCTGCTTTTTTACATCTTGTTTCAGGCCTTTGTGGCTTTTTTCCCCTTTTTCCCTTCCTTTCTTCTGCAGTCTGGTCTTTTTGCCCCCCCTCTCCTAACCTCCACCTTATTAACTTCCCTTCTCTGTTGTATTTCTCTTTTCTGTTGCTTTCTAACATTGTACCTTTTTTCACCTTATTTTTCTTTTTCTTGGTTGTTTTATTAAATCTTAAATTCTCATTTTTCCTTCCTCTCTTCCTATTTTCTTTCTTAATTGAAATATTTTGTCCATTAAAAATGGCTTCTTCTTCTTCTTCTTCTTCTTCTTCTTCTTCTTCTTCTTCTTCTTCTTCTTCTTCTTCTTCTTCTCCTCCTCCTCCTCCTCCTCCTCCTCCTCCTCCTCTTCCTTCTTCCTCATGTATTTGCTGATATGTAGAAACCGCCATTTCTAAAAAGTGGAAGACAGCTCCCAAAGAATCCTTGCCTTCTTGTTCTCTTTCCTTTAATTTTTCATATTCCATTTTTAATTCATCCACAGATAGTGCCATTGTAAATTTTTTATAAAAACAACCCAGATGTTTTTAGTCTTAAGGTAATTTCCTAGTGTCAAAGTTATCAAACAGTCCAAATAAACACAAAATATTTCCTCTTCTTCTCTTTGCAGTTTTTCCTCCTGGGGCAAAATCCCAAAATATATTTTAAAGCCGTATTACAGTTAGTTGCTGGTCTTATAATCTTCAAGGCGTCTCCTCCAACAAGTTTTTAAAGGTTTTTTAGTCCTCTCCTTCCCACTTATAACAAAGAGCTTATTTTTACCTTAAAGAAGCAGATTTTTCAGTGCTCATTTGCTTTCTCCATAGGGAAGGGGAGTAAACTTTCCTTCAGCACTTTCGCCGCTTTAACAACTTCTTTTGGAAACAAATGTATCAATTCAAAAGTCAGGTTTCCAGGGTTTTTAAAAGTATCTTAATGTCCCGGTTCAGCCAAGAAAACTTTCTCCTTCTGATTCTTCCTCCTGCACAGATCTTATCCGGTTGAAAATTCCTTTGTGGCTGCCATTTCTGACAGCCACTCCACCGCCTCAGGAAAAAGGAGTCTAGCCGGCTGGGGAAAGAGGTTGCGATATCCCCAGACCCCTGCCTGGATCTCCTCTATCTTCCGCTACCTCTTTGGGGTAGCGACAACCCCCAAATCCAATTGGGTTGAGGGTACCTCGGCGGCGAGCACAGCAGGGACCCTCAGTGTCATGGATTCCTGCTGCCGCCGAAGCCTGCAACCGGAAGTCCCTAAGAAGATTTTTAAGCTGCGAAGGAGAGAGAAAAGGGAAAAGATTTGGCTTTTTTTTTCTCCTTTTCCTATACTGACAGCTAAGAGACTTAAGCATTTAATGCTGAAAATAAAAAGTCAAAGGGATAATAAAGATTTCTGGATAATCAAAAGCTTTTGAAAACAGGAAAGGAGAGAAAAAGAATAAAAGGGCAGGATCTGGAAGGGAGGAGACTGCCTGGAATTAAAAAGAACTTAAGCAAAATCTTAACAAGACTTCCAAAAGATACATTCTAACTGAAATATTGCAACAAAAACCCCAGGAAGAGAAAGTGGAAAAAGAAATAAGAAGATATAACTTGGGACTATTTGGATTACTTGATGATTTCTGGATTTTTGGTTATTGTATTTGAATGACTAAAATCAATCAGGTGGTTGTTTAAAACTGTTTAAAATGGCTCCACTTTTAGAAGAACTGAAAATGGAACTTAAAAAGTACAAAGAAGATGCACAAGAAGGGAGAGGTTCTTTTGGTTTCGTATTTCAGTTTTTAGAAATGGAGATTTGGAATTATGAGAAACAACAAGAAATGCCTGCAGAACAAGAAGATTGCGACAAAGAAGAAGCCATCTTTAATGAACAAGTAATCTTAGATGGGGGGAAAAAAGGAAAGGGGGGAAAGAGAATGGAAAGTTTAAGATTGGGAAAAACAACTCCAAAAAAAAAATAGAGTGGAAAATAAGTATAAAATCAGAAAGCAACAGAAGAGGGAAATGCAGAAGAGAGAATTAGAAGTAGAGAGGCAAGGGGGTAAAAAGGGGAGGGAGAAGATGAGAGGGAAGAAAGGAAAAGAAGTTATAAAGGACAGAAACAAAATATAGAGAAACAGGGCCTATTTAGAGATAATGGGTGAAAATTTAATGGAAAAGGGGATTCTGCAAAGGTACATAAGATAGTATTGTTATATTAGAAACAAATAATTTTAGAAAATATGAAACCATGTAAGATTAAAATGTTTGATAAAATAGCTATCGTAATTCAGTGGAATGCTTGTCAATAAACAAATGTAACAAAATGAATATTTAATGATTTACAAAACATATGTGAAGAGAAATAAGGGAAAAATTAATTATGGAGATTATATGTGTCTTTAAGGAAGTATGATATTTAACTGAAAAGTGTTAAAGATGTTAAGATTTTAATGATTACTAATGATAGAACTGAATTGGAATGGAATGAGGGTTTATAATTACATATATTTATAATCTTTTTTTTTAAAGAATATAGTGTGTATTATAAGAATGTACCAAGCAGAATTCGATTGGAAGTTATGTATTATGTATTATATTGAAGGTCATAACCTTAAGGTATATATTCAAGTTTAAATAAGAGTTGAATGGATGTAATTAAAAGATATAAAGGTGTCATACTCCAATTAGTAACTACAGGAGAAAATTTGTTTAATGAGAAAAGATGAAATTGAAACAGAACAGACAAAAGTAAAAATATGATTTGAATTGAAATGAGATAATCAAAATAAAATTGAGAAAATTAAAAGAGGGGAAAAACTATATAGAAAATGTAGAATAGTATAAGATATGGAATAGAACACAAAAAGGAGCATGAAATTGAGTTTTGTGTCTGTATAAAGAAGTTCAACCCGGGACCATGCTATTTTCAAAAAAGATGTTTTACTTGTATTTTGTATGTGTGAAAACCCAAATAAAACTTTATTAAAAAAAATTTTTTTTATAAAATTTGGGATCTATTCTATCAATGGTGAGACAATAAAACATGGTAATGAAATATGTAGATTCTTAGAAAATAATAAATATATAAAAATGTATTCTTTTTCTTATTATATCTACAAAATGTTTGTAGGATAGATTTGAGATGATAATATGAACTGTCATAAAACAAATTAAGTAAAATATGGATTATTTCATAAAACATGATTGAATAAAGGTATAGTCAAATTATTAACAATGATATTAATGTATTTAATATTTGATTGAAAATATGAGAATATATACAATGTAATGGTAATTGAAGACTATGAAATGGAAGCACAAAACAATTTGTAAACCAACCGACACACTGTATGTATATATATGGATGACGGCTTGATGATTTTATGTTTTGTTTGTCTATGTTTGTCTTAAAAACCAATAAAAATTTAATTAAAAAAAAAGAAGAAAAGAAATGGTATAGGGTATCCTGCTTGAGCACGGGGTTGGACCAGAAGAACTCCAAGGTCCCTTCCAGATCTTGTTTCTGTATGACTGTAACTTTGTTTCTTGTATCATGATTTATATTGACTGTTTCCTAGTATGATTTGAATGCTTATTTGTATCCTATGACTATTATTAAGTGATGTATCTTATGATTCTTAATGAATGTATCTTTTCTTTTTATGTACACTGAGAGCTTATGCACCAAAACAACATTCCTTATGTATCTGATCCAAGGGTCTTCAAGCTTGGCAAGTTTGGGACGTGTGAACTTCAACTCCCAGAATTCCTGAGCTAACATGACTGGAGGAGGAGTTCTGGGAGTTGAAGTCCACAGGTCTTGAAACTGTTAAGTTTGAAGACCCCTAGTCTAATCACACTTGGCCAATAAAGAATTCATTCATTCATTCTGTTCTGTTCTGTTAAAAAAAAAAAACAGATTCAAATCAAAAGCCACACCTCTGAATTCCAAAACATACTTTATATAAAGTTTCATCTCGTCACCCAAGTTCCTTCCTTGAGGCTTATTCCCTTCCAACTTCAAACTCATTGGATTTTCCCTCAGGTGTTGCAGCTAATCCTAGGTTGTCTCCATGGAAAATTATCTCCTTCCATTACGTTCTCATCCATACCCCTCCATATCTCTTACTTTGGCTGCCCACATGGCATCTTTCCTTAGGGTTCAGAAATGTAGCATCCCCTTATCAGGGCCTCTTTCTAACTTCTGAAGATACAATTTTTAAAAGCTCATGATATACTACCATTTTCCCAAAGAGATTATAACACCCCCAAAAAACATAATAATAATATAAAACAGATATTATATATAAGATAAAAATATAAAAAGGCTTAACAATAGAGCATGTCAAAAGTATAAAAGCAAAGCATGTATATACAAGGAGATATATTTCATTTAATAACAGAGTAACAAAGAAGGAAGGGACCCCGCAGGTCATCTAGTCCAACCCCCATTTGTGAAACTTTTAAGCATCTTATATACCTTAGATATACTGGTTCCGAAAGATACCTCATAGATTGTGCTTAGAGGTTTGGCTGGGGCAGTGGCAAGCTTTTTCAAAAAGTAGGCACATAATCCATCAGGGTCAATAGATAGGGATGGCTTTAGGTTATGTAGTGTTGTTTCAACGTTAACTGCTGCAAAGTCAATATGTAGTAAGTCGTTACAATTTGTTGTGTTGTCCTTCCTATATTACGTCAAATTTTGTTCTTGACATCCATCATAATCAGAATTCTGTCACTTTCACAGATATACTTATCAAATTAATCTCTCTTGGTTTCTTTTATTGCTATTTTTTGTATTGATCAATTACTGAACTTATTAATGAGTTTTATTTACCAGTGCAATCCAAAAATATTCTAGGTAGTATAAAGACACAAACAATAATAAAAACCACAATACAACATTATTAACAATCAGTTAATAACCAAATCCATTCATGTGTCAATGATTTCACATGGCGCTTTTCCAATTGTGAAGCACACGTCTTTACATAGACATTAAGTTGCAAAGCAAGCCACTTGCATATTTTAACATTTACATTATGTACAATTGCAATCTTACCATTCTCGCAGAATATATTACTTCTTTTTCATTATTTTTCTTGCATTACAATTTATAGCATTGAGTTCCAGTCTTCCAATATATCTCTACACATAATAATATCTAAAATATAGTTACAATTCTTTGTAACTGTATTTTTCTCTCTACGTGCATTAAACAATAGCTTCCTCTGATCCAAATTTTTTGCAGAAATCATTCTTAGCTATGCATTTTTTCTATGCCTGGGAATGGGAATGACAGTTTACAAAATACTTCATTTCAGGGTCAGAGCATTTAAGTTCCTTATCAGATAAATGGATAGCAGAATCTTCTGTGTGAAGACACAGGTACAAACCTAGGTCAGAGGAATCAAAGGAGCTCCACCTTTGCAGTTTATTTGATAAATGGGTGCTAAAATATCCATAATCAGTTTTCAAGATTCTGCAATTTTCTTTTTAATAAATCTGATTGAGACATCAAGCTTTCTTTATTGTGAGCAACTTTAGGAGCTTGTCAAACACCCTTTCCCACTTTGTTATACCACCATGTATCTTTTTATACTTCCTATTAATGTAATGTCCACAATGTTCTGTGGTACTTTCTAACATTGTTATGGCTGTGATCAATTTGAGACTTTAAGATAGTTTAATGAGTTTATCTGCATATCTTGCAGCTGCTGATCATGGTACAATCTGCTCCTTTAACCATTTTTAGAGGACATTTAAAGTTGATTTTGGCTTCAATGCATCCCCAACATGCTGGAGGTAACTCAAAATCATAGATAGCTATTTGAGTTTTAAGTAAAGGTTTTGGTATTCTTATAGAGGTTATCAGTGGTGGGATTCAAATTTTTTTTTACTACTGGTTCTGTAGGGGTTGCTTGATGGCTGTGGCAGGGAAGGATAGTATAAAATCTCCAGTCAGAGGTGGTATTTGCCGGTTCTCCAAACTACTCAAAATTTCCGCTACCAGATCTCAAGAACTGGTCAGAATCTGCTGAATATCACCTCAGCAGGTTATGCCATATAAATGATCTATAATGCATCACTGCTAATGCTGCTGATGAAATAGCCAGGGGCTGGAATCAGTCTTGCTCTAACTAGTTACTTAGATTGTGATTGGCATGTCCTTTCCCACACAGTTATTATGTATTGCCTTTCATGCATTCTTAAGATTCTACTACTGGAATAATATCTGACCCAAATCCCCAAGTTGCAAAAGTTCTACTATGAATTTTGTATGGCTTCTGCAGGCTTCAGGAATAGGCAGTTTTGCTCCTGGGATGATCAGTATAGGTGTCCTTCCATCAGGCTTAGCAAGCAATAGTCAGTTGCTTGGTTGTTCTTTCAGCAGCAAACATCAAAGGGACAAGATAAAGACAGGGAGACAGCATGATACTATCTGGCAGTAATATCTTTTATTTTTTGCATTTTTTTCATGTTATTTGTGAGAAGTGTTTGCTGGTTCAAACTTGAGTTTTTAAGATTCCTATGTGGAACAACTAGACTATACTGAGTCGTATTTTTGTGGCTGGGGACAACAAAAAGTGTGTGGGCATTCATGCTTTTCTTTTAATATATATTATTTTAAAGGTGTTACATCCTCAGTTTTTTTGGAGTCATACAGCCTTCAATCAATCAATCAAATTAAGTAAGATGAGTGAAAACTACCAATGTGGAAGTGCCCCAAGTCTTCCAATACTGTACTACCAGTACAGTACTGATCAAGCCAAGGAAGTAAATCTACTTCTTACTTCCTTCACTTAGTATGCTGTATAACATAGGCCACCATGATAGTTTGTTTTACAAACCATAATATAGAGTGATATGTAAACTAAGTCAATAACTTTTAGGTTGTTACTACTTAGTTTAATTGCTTTGGGGAATAATTATAGGAACTTCATGAATACCATCTTCAGTTCTAGATGAAAGGTGGGATATTAAACTAGTAAATTAAACAAGCAAATAATTCAGTTAGACAAACAAGTCTAAAACCAATAAGTTTAATTAGACTGAGTTTGTTGTAAATGGAACGAAAGAGACATTTCCAGAAGTTACATTTGCTTAAGGCTGCTACATCTGGCTAGCAGACACTGAACTGACCAATATGTAAAGCAGATTTAGAATTTTCTGTATCTCTGCTATTATTTATTGATAGACTAGATTTAGCAGCCTGAGGCAAGATTACTTTCTGAAAGATTTTACCTTAACTTTATTTCACTTGAGACATTTTTAAAACAAGTAAGCTCTAGCACACTCTATTTCTTACAGTAAATTAATGTGATACTGACATAATATATTGCTCCTCGTAATGTTTAATTTACTATAACATCAAAAAACGCCACTTGCAAAATTCCAAACGATCACCAGTTGACCACAAAGAGTTACAGTACTCTAGTTCTTTGCTGTCCTCTAGTGAACGTTTGGAGTTTTGCAAGTCTTGCTTGCTAGTCGTACGGACGGATGCCTTCATGAAGTCTGAAATCGAATTCGAGTCGAGGGGGGTCTTTACAGCTTATATAATGCAATAAGTTAAAACTGAATTATGACATCTACGGTCTTATGATAATACAACATTACGAGTTTTTTTTCTACCTTAAAATGGATTTGTTTTTGTTCTTGCTCCCACTTCTTGCCCCTGAATATCAAAACCAAAGATTTTGAACCCGGAAGCTTGGAATTATTGTTGAAACAAGACAAAAGAAAAAAAAGAGAGAAACGATCTATGATACATAATAGAATCCCAGACGGGATTATTGCCTGTGCGTCACTTTCCCCGGATAACTTCCGGCGCAGTGTTCAACCCCGCCCCTTTTAGCAAATGGCGGTGTCACTGTCGCCAATTATGGCGCTGGCTGGGCCACGGAGTGCGCTGTGAGCACTTTTCTACACTTGAAGCTTTGCCAGCGGGTGCCTATCTCTGGGGTGCGAAAGGGCTCTGGCAGCGCGAGGGGAATTGGTTGGTTTCTTCTAGTTTTGCAGCAATGGCGCCAGTACAATTGGAGAGCCATCAGCTGGTCCCGGTGGGCGGTGGGCACGCTTCGGCTCCGGCCCCACCGCCCCCAGGGACTGCGACTGCGGCAGCTAGTCCTGGATACCGACTCAGCACTCTCATCGATTTTCTGTTGCATCGGACATACGCCGAGCTCACTGTCCTGGCCGATCTGTGAGTCTTGTATCATTCTCCGGCTTTGCTTGGGAAAATCCTTGCTGCTAAGACAGTTCTTGTTATTTTTGGAGGAGGGTGGTGATCTATATTAACTGAAAGTTGGGGGGAAAAAAACAGAAATTAGTGATGCGTAAGCTTTCGAGTCTGCTAACGAAACTGATGAGTTTAGTTGCCTAACAGACCCAGTCCATTATGCTATAATGTAAATTTAAGTGTGACAGTAAAAGTTTATATTATGTAGTTTATATTATGTGAAGCAATTATTGGGAGACTAGGAATAGGAATTAGAAGCATTTAAATTGCAGCTCCCATACTGGGATTATATTTAATCAGTTTAAGTTTGTATAAATTTGGTAATGTCCTTTTGCATAGTATAAACATTTTAGATTCAATAAACATGTATAAATGTGTTTTCTAATGTGATTGGATGCTGCATGTATTCAGCTAAAGATGTGCAGTGTACCCTTTTCAGTTTTATATAGTCTGTATAGAGATTATCATAAGCAAATGAGTCATTTATTGTTGAAGCTTTAACAATTATGCTTATCCGATTGTATATGTATTTATTGTTTGTATACTTGAGATTTCTTTTATAAACGATTTAAATGTCAAGCTTCAAATGTAGGCTCATAATACGTTGGCATTTTCATATATTCTGGAATGTAAGGCAATATACCGAGAGGCTACTTTTCATAGTCTAAAATTTAATATTCTTATAATCATTTATGACATAGTACTTGTTTTTTTTTTCTTTTTAAAACCAGATTACCTAGAAAAACTGATATGGAAAGGTGAGTAATGATCGTTATGATGGTTGTACAAGTCAATGAGAAATGGTTGAACTTTGTTGAGCTATAGAAATGTTGCTATAGAGCAATATTTTAATACAAAGTTTGAAAATCAAAATACATTTGACTGCTTTACACATATGACAGCTTGATTCTGTGGAAATAATCTGCTTACAGTGCAAATCCAAACTACAGTTTGGTATTGCCTATAGATCATAACATTGGTTTGTACTTATACTCTATTTAAAGATTATTATGTTTAAAAAGTTTCTGCGGCTATCGAGGTAAAAATTTACTGATAAATTACTATTTTAAAAGAATCACATTTGATGAAGACTTTGTGGATTTACAAGAATTTATCTGATGGGTGGCACAAAATTTCTTTTTGATAGCATAAGTTGCTAGTTTTATTTACAGGAAGTTCAAGTAGCATTTCATTAAATAAGACTTTTTCCCACTCTTTTGCTTCTCTACAACTTTTCTCATAAGCAATATAAAAACAACAAACAGTTATTTATGTGGCTAGCCAAACATTTGAAAATTAATGATTTCTTTATATAGGTAGTCTTCGACTTAAGACCAAAATCAAAAAAAATATTTTGCTAAGCAAAGCAGTTTTGCCCCATTTTACAACCTTTCTTGTCACTACTGTTAAGTGAATCACTGCAGTTGCTAAGGTAATAACACGGTTGATAAGTGAATCTGGCTTCCATGTTGCTAGAAGGTTACAAAATGTGATCATGTGACCCTGGGACTCTGCAACCATCAGAAATATGAACTAGTTGCCAAGCATCCAAATTTTGATTGTGATCATGTGGATGCTGCAGTAAGTCATAATTGTGAAAAATGGTCATAAGTCATTTTTTTCATTGCTGTTATAACTTTGAACAGTGACTAAATGGTTGTAAGTAGAGAACTACCTGTACTAGATATTTGTTCAGTCTATCATGTTGACTAAGTGCATGCAGTGCTTTCTAAATTCCATTTGTACCTAAGAGTTAAATAACAGGGTTAATTCTGCAGATTGGCAATCTCTCTTTTTTTAAAACAACTTTTATTCAGTTTTCCACGTTTTAAAAACATCTTTTCGTGAACAGCATGATTACAAGTTTCACATACAAATATGACCATAGTTACATATTCAGTTTTTGTATTCAACTTCTTATCTTAACAATGCTTTTATACGTTTTCTATTTTATTATATTATTCCAAATGTTTGCCTCTTATTTAATTCATCTATGTTAATTTCATAATTATACTTTGATACTTTTAACTGTCACATTTATATATTCCATCTTAAATTCTAATTAGATACAGTCCTTCTAAGAAATAGTTTCCCCCTGAATTATCAATTTAAGTGCGCCACCTCTAAGTACTACATATTCATTAATTATCTTCCCTTTTAAATCCCATTCAATGTTTAACTTTTTATTGCCTAAAACATTAAAATTAATAATCCCCTTAAAACTACATAGCACATATAAATCAGATTCTGTATGGTTTTCCCCATCTTAATTCCATAAGATTTGTTTACAATTTCAAAAAAGAAAACATATTAATCTACTCATTTGATCCTGAACCCTAATGTTAATTCCATTTCAACTCTCCTCCTATATAATTTCATTTATTTTAGTATCTAATACACATATTTCTTAAAATTATTTCAATACATTTAATAAACATATTCCATTAGTTATTGCAGTTATCTCTATACATGAAAGAAAAGAGCTTAAATTCCAATTATCAAAGTGTTGTGACTGGGAGGTTTGAGCCTGCTGTGCACTTTGAGTCTGATATGTCAGAAGACATAGGTTCAAGTGATGAGGAGGGTTTGGCATTGGGATTTGAGCCTGCTTTAATGGGAGATGCAGACGTGCGCCAGGAGGATGAGGAACTGTCGGAATCACCTTCCTCTCCAGAACCTTCCTCGTCAATTATGCCTCAGGTGTCAGCAGATGATTGACAGAACGTGCCAGAGTCCTTGGGGGATGATCAAGCCGATGAATGGTGGGTTGATGTAAGGACTAGACGTAGGCTGAGACGTCAAGCACAAATTGAAAGGAACTGTCAAATCAGGGACTGAATAGAGAGAGACTGACACGCCCCTTTAAGGAATATAAGGAGGCGTGTTATCTTGGAATCCCCGTTCGGGTCAAACTTTGTTAATTACGTTCGCAGTTCGGAAAAAGTTTTCTGTTTGATGTTCGGCTCTGATTTATAGTGCTGCTCGTTATCTAGATTTACAGACAGCTTCTGGGAAAGCTGCCAACGACGACTTCAGTCAGAGGAAAGTTAACTCTTGTTTCTGATATTGTCTGTTCGTGTTTTTTCCTTTGGACATTTGGACTCTCATCAAAGAGTAACAGTTCTATTTCCCATCTTGTCAGTCAATATGTCCCTATTTCATAACTTTAAATTTGTTTATGCTGCCCCATCACCTTGCAGAATCCCCTTTTTAAATATTAATCAGCCATTAACTCTGTGTCTTTTAATTAAGCAGTTTTTTCCATTTTTTTACAATTTCCATATTTCTTTGTTTCCAAATCCTGTTTCTTATCCCTTCTTTCCCCTTCCATTTTCCCCTTTATTCTTTCTCTCCAGTTTTTATCCCGCCCTCTGTTTATAACTTCCTTCCGCCCTTCAACTTTCTGCTGATTCTTTTTACCTTTTTAAATTTTCCGGATATTCCCCTCTTTATTTAACTTCTTACATCTATACTTATTTCCCACTCTTTTCCTCCTCCTTTCCAGAATTCTTTGTTCTCTGTGGTAATTAAAAATGGCCTCTTCTGTAGTCCGCTCTACTTCCTCTTCTGTCTTTTGTCTTTGTTGTTCATATTCTGCAATCACGTTTTCCATAAATTTTAAAACAAAGCCCAATGATTCATCTCGCTCTTGTAATGTTTTTTTCATGTTTCTAAGTTTCGTTTTTAATTCCAGAAGAGATATCGCCATTTTACACCTTTCTGGCTAACAAATTAATCCAAATAGATTATTTTCCAACAGTCAGCTTTTGTTTTATTCCTCTTGGGTTTTAGTCCTCAGCTAATCCAATACCAGATCCATGCCAGATTCAACAGTTAGTCCAAGAATCTTCCTGTTTCTTTCTTTGTTTCAGTGTTTCAGTTTTTCAAAGTTCTTGTTTTATTGTTTCAATTTTCCTTACAATTTTTAAGAAACAGTCTTTTAGAAAAGAAACAAGTTAGATTTAACAATTAGATGGCACTCTGTGTTATAACAGATCTTCATCCCCCCTTTTCCCCCCAACTATTCAGAGCTTTTTAAACCACAATTCCATAGTCTTCCAAGAAAAAAATCAAATCCAATTGGTATTAAATTTCCTTTGACAATCTCTAGTTCATCTTAATTAGTGCCTATATAGAATCAGAATATACTTATCCAAATTAATTAGATGCTTTCTTCTTCCAGCTACTACCTTTCATGGTTCAAAGCCCCACTGCTGTCAAAAGCAATTCGCACCTTTTTTTTCTCCTTTCTCTTTACCACTTTAAATCCTTTCTTAAAAATTAATCCTGGAGTTTTTTCCATTTAATTATAGCGTCCCATTCCTCCTGCTGTCCGCTTCTTTTCTCTCTCCTGCACAATCTTATTCCAGCTTAATCTTCCTCTTCAGGGTGGCCAGTTTAGACCAACTGCTTCAGATGTCTTCGGAAGGGAGCAATTGCCAAGCTAGGGAGGGGATTTGTGACTCCTGTCTATCTGGCTGATGGTCTCCCCTTCCTCTGCTGCTCCTACGAGGCGGCTTCTGCCCCAAATCTAACCGATCGGGGCTCTCTGACGAAGGACGGACCAAACCCACGGACAATCGCGGTCAGCGGTCCGTCTTCGGGAAAGTTCAAAACTGGATGCCAGCAATCTCTTGAGCTAGTATAATGTGCTCCTCCTCGGTGTCTTTCATTTTCCATGAAGCTGTCTATATTAGGAATTCTTAGCTTCGGTTTATCAGAGTTTTTGGTCCATCTATCTTGTTTCAGTTTTTTCAAAACTCAGCCTGCAACAGGCTAATCTTCAGCAGCGTAACTTGCACACACCATCTAAAAGTTGCTAGCCATCTTTTCTCCTTTCCAGATGTCCATTTAACTATTTCAAATTTGACTAATTCCTCCCTCCCCTTTGTCAGGATAGCAACAATTCCTCCTGTCATTTTCTGTTTTCTCATATCTGAACAAACAACATTCAGACTAATTTGCATCACATAAAAAGGTATTTAAAGGCCAGTGTTATGACAGATGAGCACAATTCAGAGTGCACTGACGATGTCTCCTTGAATAGTTATGAAATATTTGCAACCAAATTGCCAAGCTCAGGGTTCAAACTAACAGCCTAACTAACAACCCGAGCTACTAATAGTCAAACACATTTCAACCATTGGAAAATATTCTCAGCAAGGCCTTGCCCCTTTCATTGCACATAACTGACAGATTATTAATAGTTGTTGGTAGTTTATGATAACTAAATAAGCTGGATCTTTAGCTACATCAACAACTGGATGTTCTTTCTAAGCCAACCATATCAGTGTTGCTACTGTACCCAACATCTGCTCTTTATTAATGGTTCAGAGAGCTTTTTACATGGGATGGCTTATATAGCTTATGTGGACATTTTAATTGCTGTCAATATCTATTTAGCTTCCTTAAGAGAATACTCAGTTTCCATTTAATTCTCCAATGAATTCTATTTATCTACATTATAGAATGTAGCAGTCACATGACTTCATTTCAGGCACTTGGCAACCGATTCATCTTTATGGCTGGTTGCTGCAATTTGTGGTAATGAGATGAAATTTACAAACAATTTTTGCTGGTTTCTGCCCTTTTTGGCTGGTTTCAAACAAAAAAAATTCACAGAAAGACAGTCATTTGATTAACACTTAATGTTCCTAGTGTTTGCTTAATGTCTGCTGCAAAAAAAGTCATTAAACCAGGTTCAGTCATGCAGGTGCCTCATCTTACAACCATCATGACTTACAGTAGAAATTTGGAGCTCCATTATGATCATAAGTCAAGGCCTACCTAAATGGTAACATGCCTTGAACAGTGTTTTATTTAATCATTTGTGATCAAGTATTGTAGCTCATTCCAATCCATTTGACATTACTCATTCCTGACAAGTTAATATTTCTGCTTTGACGATTTCAAGTTCTCTTTTATTTATGCTTTTCATGATTGGATATTTCTGATTCCATAATACATTTTTATAATTTAATATGAAATCCTTGTTTAAGCAGCCCATGTATTTTGAATGTATATATGTTAGTGGCATTTTTTATTTTTTTGAATGTATAGGTTCTTAGCTAATACCTTTATGGGTATAATTAGAATGTGCTTTTTGTCAACTCATGAAGCTTCCCTGACCTGCTTCCGAGTTGCCATAGGCAGGGGGATGGGAAATCATGCCTTGTAGCTGCACCAAGGAATTTACTTCTCGGTCATAACAAGATGCAGTCTAGCTGAGCAAGTCAAGGCCATCTCCATGGATACCAGCAATGGCTGGAGGGAGGGATTTCTACAACCAGTGAAATTACCTCATTGGGGAATGTGATGGGTGACACACTTTAGAGGGGGGAAACAGGGTCAGAGGCAAGGCGCGAAAGGGGTGAAGTCAAAGTTGTCTTCACCTAGGTAATGCTGATATGGTGCTCCTAATAAAACACTTATTGCCAGATGGCTTGAGACTCTTAATTGAGTTAGAGCACTGGTCGGAATCCTGACACTTTTTTACATCAGCAGCAGGAGTTTCTATGTACAGTACCTATATTGTGCTTGTGGTGGTCTGGCACTTGAAATGAGACGCAGGGAAACGTCTGAGCAAATGCCAGCCCCGAGTAAACTCAGGTAGCAGCTTTTATTGAGAAACAGAATGCATATACAGAAAACAATGACCTCAACAGGATGTTACCTCAACAGGGTGAGAATATACAGCTGCGGAAAGTCCCATGGGAAAGTCTCTGCTGTGTACCATGAACCTATATTCCTGGTCCCTCTAAGCTCGCAGATCAAACAGGATGAAACACCCATAGCAAAGGCACTACTGCCCCCACCAGGAGCGTTTGCAAATCCCTAGATCTATGCAAAATAGCTGTACAAAGGACTTACAGAAAATGATTAATAAAATATATTACCACAGTGCTTAAATTGCACTAGGGTTGTCCATATCAGTATATAGATAAAGTTGTTTTTAATTTAAAAAAAAACTTTATTGAACATATTTTCATAATTAAAAACACATTTCCATTCATTACAGCGTGTTCATAATGGTGCTCACTCATATTGACATATTTCTGGATGTGTAGATTATTTCTAAGTATTATTACAATTATTTCTACATTAAATTTAAGGCATATATTCACATATTTATTTACATAATTATTTACACAGTTATACAGTGTTATTTCATCTTACCATAATTCCTACCTTTCTTTCATCTGTCTACTTTACGTCTACCTTCTAACCAGTTATACCATAGGTTCCAAATCTCATGGTATTTTGTTTCCTCTCTTTCAATTCCATCGATAACCTCTCCACCTCTGCGCATTCTAAAATATTTTTTATTATCATGGTGTCGGAAGGAGTATTACCACATTTCCAATTCTGGGTGTAGGCAGTTCTTGCCGCAGTTATTATGTGAAGCATGATATATTGAAATTTTTTGCCCATTTTATCTCTTAGTATACCCAATAAAAATATCTCTGGTTTCAATTCAATTTTTTGTTTTGCAATTTCTTCTAGCCATTTCTTAATTTCGAGCCAATATTTATTAGGTTTAGGGCAAGTTCACCACCTATGGAAAAAAGTTCCCTGTTCATGATCATACTTCCAACAATTTGCCCATCTATTAGGGAACAGCCTTGCTGGAGGTAGGTGCGAGCAATAGAACATTTTATACAAGTTCTCTTTATAGGCTGCTTATAGTATTAATTTGTAATTTATTTCCCATAATTTTTCCCAATCTTCCAAATCAACGCTATAGCCAAAGTTTTTCACCCAAATTATCATGGTCTCCTTTACTGTTTCTTCTTCCATTTGAAATCTTAAGAGATAGTTGTACATTTTAGTAATCATTTTTTCCTCTGTGCCCTGTAATATTTTATCTAATTCCTGTTGATCTTTGTATATCCCATATTGCTCTATATCTTTCTTATACCTTGTTTGGATTTGTAGATATGACCATCAATCTGTCTTTATTCCTTGTTCCTTCAATTCTTAGTTTGATTTTAATTCTCCTTGCTCATCTAACAATAATTTATATCTAACTATTTTATTTAGGTCTAACACATTAGGATATACCATTGCCTCCATAGTTGATAACCATGTTGGAATTTTCATATAATGATTCTCTTGATTTTGTCCCAAACGGCTAACAAGGTGTCCCTAACTTGGTGTCTCTGAAAGTATGAATGCAATTTGTTTTTCTCCTCCCAAATGAACAAGTGCCATCCAATCTGCAAGTCGTGTCCCTCTATTGTTAACACTCTTTTATTATTTAAATTTACCCAATCCTTAAGTCAAGTCACGGCTGCGGCCTGATAATAAAGTTCCCAACCCAGGAGACCAAACCCTCCCTTGCTTCTACTATCTTACAAAAGTTTCAATTTTATTCGGGCTTTCTTCCTTAGTCAAATAAATTTTATTATTGTTTTGTTTAGTTGTTAAAAAAAAATAATCCCTAATTTTATTGGAATTGTTTGGAGAGTAAACAGTATTTTAGGCAGTATGGTCCGGGTGTTTTATTGCTTTTTTGTTTCTTAATTGCCTTTTTCATCTCTATCATTGTAATTTTGGCATTTGGCATTTCCCTTGTAAGATCTGGAATTGTGCGTACACCTCTGTCATTTAACTATTGCTTAATATTTTCTTCTGGTATATCGTCCTGTTTATATAATGTGAAAAAAATTTGGGGAATGGTTTTCTTCTATCAAATGATGTGGAATCCCATTCTCATCCTGTAACTTTTGTATTAATTTTTTTTCTTTCTCTTTTTTTAACTTATACGCCAGCCATCTTCCTGGTTTTTTGTGTGCTCAAAGTAATTTTGTTTCACCATTCTAAGGTTTCACACCATTTCTTCTTGTAAAGTTAAATTTATTTTATGTTTGACCACATCCCTCTCTCCTTTGATTTCCTCATTTTGGGGGTCTTTTTGCATTCTAAATTCCAATTTTAAAATTTTTGATGTAATTCCATTTGTTGTTTCATCTTATCTTTGTTCCTTCTCGCTCTGTATGTTATTGTTAATCCTCAAATATAAGCTTTGGTTGTATCCCATAAGTTTTGTAGCATTGTTTGTTTGTTTGTGTTGTCTTTGAAACACAATTTAAGTTCTTTTTCTAACATTTGCACATAATTTTTATCTTTCAAAATTCTCTGATTTAAAGTCCACCTCCCTTTCCTTTTTTCCCCTTTCCATTTCAGTTTGAATGGGTTATGGTCTGCCCAAGTATTCAGCTTTATTTCTATTTCCTCTACGTCTTTTCCTATTTCGGGGTCCATCCACGCCATATCAATCCTTGACCAGGAGCTATGTGGATTCGAGAAAAATGTATACGTTTCTCCTGCATGTTTAATTCTCTCCATATATCTTTTAAATTTAATTCTTGCACCATTTTGTGGAATGTAATTGGTGGTGTTTTCTTCCTCTTATTTTTTTTTGCTGTTTGTATAATCTTTTTCTGTATCTACCACGGCATTGAAGTCACCTATTATACATACATTTTCCTGTTCCAATTCTGTTATTTTCCGATGTAATTTACAATAAAATTCTGTTTGGCCTGTATTTGGTGCATATATTACTATCAACAACATTTTTTAAAATTTGACGTTATTTCTACTATTAAGATTCTTCCTTCTTCATCTGCAAAAATCTGTTTTGGTCTCAGCCAATCCTTAATGTATACTGCTATACCCCTTTTTATGTGACAGGGCACATAAGTAGTTTATGTAGACTGTAGTTTCTGTGATTCTAAGATATTACCATGTTGTTTTTTAATATGCACTTCTTGAAAAGATAAAGTTGTTAATGACATGTCACTATGAATACTTGATGTTAAGAAAATTCAGTTGGTCCGTACATTTCAGTTTAGTACTTTGGGGCATATTTTAATTAAATAGTAAATGTCATTTGGTGTATACAATGCTGTAGGAGCATTGATTAGTCACTTATGCCAAAAATTCTTTAGAATATAAATATTATTATAAAATAGTATACATTTATTATTTCTATTTAAAATCAAGATGAGGAGTTAAACTTTACAATAGCATTATCAAGAAAATGGAAAAATGCAGCTTAAAGTTTAAACTATTTATATCTTGGCAAAAGAAAACATGTTTGTTTTCTACTACAGTACTAATAATGAAATGTTCAGCAATTCTCTTGGGGAACTAGTTCAAGAGATTTGGTGTCACTATGGAAAAAGCTTTGTCTTAAGCCCTGAAGATTTTACTTCAGAGAAACGAGAAACATCAATTCCAGTTATACACAGAAACTGTTCAGAGAAACAGGCATAGCTAACGCAATAGTGGTAATGGATTTGATGTGCTTATTTTCTTGATACTTGTGCTTTTATGTAGGAGAATTGTTTATGTTAAAATTTGAACAAACGATATGATGCAGCTAACTTTTTGATGTTAGCGGCAAATAGTTCTGGTCTGATTTATTACGAATACATGACAAACTGATATTACTTTTGAAAGCAGTTTACTAAACCCAACTTTACAATAAAGTTGTAGATAAAGAGATAGATTGAAGATAAAATAAAAAAGAAATCTTTTTAACTATATATAATAGATCTTTTGGGACAGTTTATTAATAATTCAGTCTTTGAATTGAATTAATCCAATAATGCATTTACTTAAAATGCTTATTGTGTTTTACTCCAACTACATTCACAGTCCAGTGATGAGCATTAATTTTATCTGGTCATAGTTATTTTCTAATATGTTCTTCTTGAGCTGTTGTAACTGATTTTGATCTTTTTTGATCTTTATTGTTTTTCAAACTAATTTAACTACATAGCTTCTAAGTGAATTTTTTGTGTGTCTTTTTTTTTACAGGAAAATAGAAATAGTGCAGTTTGCAAGTCGTACACGGCAGCTGTTTGTCCGATTATTAGCCTTGGTAAAATGGGCAAATAATGCTGGGAAAGTTGAAAAATGTGCGGTAAGTTTGAATGTCCATGAATAATGGCCAATGAAATAATGGAAGCAAGATATTTTCTACAATTCTTCTACTTAAGGTAGTTGTAGTATATTGGTTACCAATATTTCAAATGCTAAAATACTCTGAACATTATTTAAAAAGATTTTAGCTGGTGTCACAGATAGATAGGAAAATACTATTTCCTACAGAAGTTTTGGATTTCAGCTAATGTTTGAGGAGGTCTTAAAAGGTGTATGCTGTCATTCCAAACACTTTTTCAGAGGTCCAAGTGTTGCATATCCTGTAATTGTATGTGAGATTGACCTTCGGAGACAGGGCAACAAGATGTAGCCAAGGGAATGGTCAGATAAAAGGCAACTTAGTCCACAGCAGGAATGTGGGTGGAGCAAGAAACTAAGAAAACCTCCCAATTTTCTTGGGCTGCAAAAGAAGGAGAAGATAAATACTTTCAGGATTGCAAGATTTTATTAAAGTAACCTTAGTTCATTTGGTAGTGTTTCCTGTCTGGTCTACCTACTAATGCTGACACATCCCTACTTATTTCCAACCCTTGAAATGCTTAGGCTGACCTGATTATTTTTTAAAATCAGTTACAAAATCAGTTATTTAAATAAACCTTCTGGAAATGTCAAATCCAAATTTCCCAGGGCAATGCTTCAGATTCTTAAGAATTATCAAACACCTTCCTGAAATTGGGTCCCCATGTAAGTTTGGCTTCTCTAACAATCTTAGATAAATTTCATTCATCCTGTAACTAGACTATTTGGGTTAATCGCAGATCTCTGGTTTTGCTTCAGACTGTTTGCTTTCTGTAGATTATGACTAAATTAGAATGCTTAAACAGAAAAGCATGGCTTTCACATGGGGAATGAGTTGAATCTGGCTCCTGTCAGCTTCTAGTCTAATCTGTGGCTCGCCAAATGTTGCCACCCTAGTACTATATTGCTTACAACATTGCAAGGCATTTCTTACTAGTATCCTCCAATTATTTCTGCTAGAAGGCAGATTTAGTAAGATGACCTATATATAAAGAATGTGTCTAAAATTGTGCTTAAGGGGTGGTTGAAACATGGGAGTGGGTTCTGCTATTTTATGAGTTTGGTAGTCATCTGAACAATAAACTTCTTTTTTCCTGTTAGTAAACTTTCCAGGCCATCCAATGATGAATTCTTGCTTGTGTGTTTACTATTACCTGTAAGGTGGCAAAATTTTGTATAGCATAGAGTGTGCCAACAGATAAGGAACAGTTGCCAAAATTGGTTATCCATCACCCTTAGCATTTGTAGCAATTAATCTCTCATTGCTTTTTTATAACTATTTGTTCTACTATATATATTATTCTTATATTGTCTGGATGTTTTAGACATTATTTTAAGTTACTGGTTTTTGACTGTAAAATAAATATTCATTGTTCCCAAGTGATCTATGCCTCTGTGATTTTTTTCTCAGGATTTTCCCCTCTAGTTTTAGACTAATAACATAGGTGTTGGCAGAGGAACTGAGCATTGTAATATTATGATGCAAACTCTTCCTCTTGGATATGTTTGTCACAGGCTTTCAAACAAGCACATAAGACCAGGAACTTTAGTTATGTTTGTTTTATCCTGATAATCAGATTCTGCAGACACATCTTGTAGTTTGTATCTATTCTTAAACTGTATACATGTTTGTCTATAATTGCACTTTAAATAAGTTCTAGGGTAATAGAATTCTATGTGCAATAATTAAAGCTGCAAAATAATACATACAGGTAGTCCTCGACTTATAACAATTCATTTAGTCACCATTCAAAGTTACAGTAGCACTGAAAATGTAATTTACGACTGTTTTTTCACACTTACAATCATTGTACCATCCCTACCGTCACATGATCAAACTTCAGATGCTTGGCAACTGAGTCATATAACAATTGCAGTGTCCCAGGGTCATGTGATCAGATTTTTTAACCTTCTGAAAAGCAAAGTCAGTGGGGAGGCCAGATTCACTTAACAACCGTTAAGTTACTAACATAACTGCAGTGATTCACTTAACAATTGTGGCAAGAAAGGTCATAAAATTGGGCAAAACTCATTTAACAAATGTTTCATCTGCCGTAGCAGCAGAAATTTTGGGCTCAATTGTGATTGTAAGTTGAGGACTACCCGTACTATATATAAAGATACCACAATAGCATTGGTTTATCTAGGCTTTTGTTTTTGATTTCGACTTCAGTGCCCACTTTCTAGACACACTTTTTCTTTCTTTCCACGCTTTGGCAAACTCATATATTCCTGGTTTGACTGTTTTGCTAGAAGCCAAGGTTTTCTCAGTATGGAGTTCTCTATACTTCTCAGTTTAAGCAGTGAGCTTGTCACCTGTCACAATTCTGTGCCACTGCTTCCTTGATTTCTTAGACAAGTCAACCCATACATGAATAGTAGTAGTAGTACTGCTTGGACAAGCTATACTGCCAGATAACTATACAGGTATTTGTTTAATAAGTTGTTATTTCTCCTTCTTTTTCCATTGTTGTTCAATAACTAATTTCCAAATTGTCTTGCAAATGCATGATCTTGTGCATCCAACTACTGCACTTTCTTAATATGATTTATATAATATGTAAGATTAACATTAATTGTAATGTATTTTCTTATAATGATTCCAATATTTATTTCACCATAAATATTGGCTTTTGGAATAGGTGACTTATAAGTAGTTGTGTTTCATAGGAACTTTAGAGATAAGTTAAGAATAAATAATTAGAGAAATATTTCTTTCTCTCTCTCCCCCTCCCTCCCTCCCTCCCTCCCTCCCTTCCTCCCTCCCTCCTCCCCTCTACACACACACACACACACACACACACAGATGATATCAAGCTTTTTAGATCAACAAGCTATTCTGTTTGTGGACACAGCTGATCGGTTAGCCTCACTAGCCCGAGATGCTTTGGTTCATGCCCGTCTGCCAAACTTTGCTATCCCATATGCTATCGATGTGCTGACAACTGGGTCATATCCACGATTGCCAACATGTATACGGGTAAATTATTCTTCAGTTTTAAATGATTTAAAATGCCCTTCCCATGTTATTGCAAATGCAGTTTTCTTCATAGCTTTGTGTCATTTTAGGTATAGCCTTTTTGAATTAGTTTTATTAGAATGTACACTAATTGAAAAATGTAGGCCAAATATTTCTCACTGATTTTAAGACACCTTGCTGGAATACATGATAATTGCCCACTATCAAATACAACATTAATATTGTTATTAGGCGAACTTAAAAATAAGTTTTTAATTTTTAAAAACTATTTTAATGTTGTAAGTTGCCCAGACTTACTATATATAAGTTGGGCAGCCATATAAATTGTTTAACCTATAAATAAAACAGTAGTTTTTAAATTTCTCCAGAACTTTGTATTAGGCTAGATTTAACAACATATTCTAGTTATTGTGGATGAATAGTTTAAGGTAGCTTCATTTCTAATTATGAAAGCATTTGAATAAGATTATTGCTTTGAGCATATTAGTATTCTATTAAATAATCATTCTATTATTATTTAGTTGTTAATTACGTTGATTGTGATTAGTTAATTTCTAATTAAATGATTCAGTTTTATGATATGATGTACTTTGTACTAAGATGGGTTTACAGTTCTGTAAACTCTCAGGCTCAGTATATCCTAATTTCTGTATTTACTGGGTCTAATAACAGTTCACTGAATTTCTCTTGTTCATTTCAAAATTGCATGAAATTGTGAATATTTTAGCTAAGCCTATAATTAAACTCATGGCTAATAGTAGCCTATAATATGAATGCCAAGGTTTGTCCTTGAAGTTTTATCATATGTGTTTTCTAATGAAATGCAGAATAAGTTAAATTGATATGGTTTTAAATTCACTTATCTGCAACAGGATAAAATAATTCCTCCTGATCCAATAACAAAAATTGAGAAACAAACAACCTTGCATCAGTTAAATCAGATTCTCCGGCACCGACTAGTAACCACAGATCTTCCACCACAGCTGGCTAATCTTACAGTAGGTAAGAACTGAAGTTACTTATTTATGGCTATACAGGACAATCTCTGAAAAATGCGAAGGTTCAGGAGAATGAACCATGACTAATTTGTTTCTTTCTGAGTTGATTGATTGCTGACTGATGAGTTTTATGAAAATAAAAAATAGACAAATTGGATATAATAAATAATGCTTGAGGATGAATGGCCTTTGTAGTCTTGGAAAAGTAGCAATATATTCATCTAGCAGAATCTGTTTACTGCCTCTGCAGGCTTCTGGATCCAAACTTGGTCTAACTTGACCAAGTAGTGGGTGTGGATATGTGTCTTAAGTATTGACTATAATCTTGGAGAACAACATTATTCCACTCTTAATTATTAGGACCTTTGCTTTGGTTAACTTTCCTTTTAATTTCAAAACAAGTTGGAAGTGGGTTAAAGGGAAGCAATATCTATAGTGGTAAGGAAATTAAAAGGGAACAAAATTAGATAGAAGTTAGATAAAGAAAGACGGGAACTCAACAGGAAAACAAGATCTATTTAGACATTATGAAAGAATTACATTGTCCCCAGCCTGCAGTATGATGTTGGCAATCACCTATACCTCTTCCCCAATCTTGCTTTTTAGCAGCCTCTTCTGTTAACCTTTCTCAATTTAGAGAAAACTGTTCTTGGGACTTTTTAATCTTTTTTTTCTTTTTATCTTGTTATTTACTTTATTGAATTTTGTTTTTAGCTAATGGTCGTGTAAAGTTTCGTGTGGAAGGTGAATTTGAGGCCACCTTAACTGTGATGGGAGATGATCCTGATGTCCCATGGCGTCTTCTTAAATTGGAAATTCTGGTTGAAGATAAAGAAACTGGAGGTAATGCCAGAAGACATTTCCTGATCAAAAGCTTATTTCTGAACATTTGTCCTTCATTAATTTTTCAATAAAAATAAAATTTGATGATTCCACAATCATCTCAAATGCTTCTGTCTCTGAAAGTTCACTCTTAGTTTTCTTGAAGGGTGTGCTGTATTAGTAGCCACTTTTCAAACACTAATGAAATTGTTTTATATTCCTATAAAATATAGGACTTAAACCAACGTTTTAAGTAGTATAAGGTCATATTTTAAGAATATTTATCTTTTTTATTTTAATGATAGATGGCCGTGCCTTGGTTCATAGTATGCAGATCAATTTCATCCATCAGTTGGTCCAGTCCCGGCTGTTTGCTGATGAGAAACCCCTGCAGGACATGTACAGCTGCCTACGTATCCTTTCAAGAGACTTGTTCCAAATTGATATGGATCCTGAAATATTTTTAGTGGAAGAATATACTTTAAACACACAATTTAATGTTAAACAAAGAAAAAAGGTGTCCATTAAAACAAAATGTCCATTCAGCCCAAAAGGGATTTCAAATATTTTATTTTGTCATTCATAAAATGGGAATGCAATTTTATATGTGTGTAAACTGAATGACCAGACGTGCTTAATATGTAGGCAGATTTTACCAATTGCACCTGAATCCACTACATCAAGATCTGTAAAATGGAGGGATTTGTCTATTATTTTGTAGTGAAAAATTGTATTGGTTAAGAACAGGTAGTAAAATTAAATGAAAAAAGAGCAATTCAGATATTTTAATGTACAATGTCTTTATATGAAAGTTAAAGACATGAAAACCACAGAATTATGGTTCAGTAAAAAGAAAATATATTTCTGTGAAAGTACAACTTTCTTTCTAGTTATTCATTTGTTTAGACTCCATAAATATTGAGGTTTCCACATGGGCAAAGACCTGCAAAAATCAAGATAATCTGAAAAGGATGTTTATTTCACAGAGTTTTAGTTATATTTGGGATTCTCAAAATATTTTAAACCAGTTATTATGAAGCATATTCCTCCATGTAGATTTTTAATATTCTATAACATTCTTCTTAATAACAACTTTCTATTCTGCTGATCAAAAATAGTATAATGGTTTAGAACAGGGGTTGCCAACCTTTTGGATCTCAGGGACCACCAAACTCATAATTTTAAATCCCAGGGACCACTAATATGAATTCAAATTTCTTAACAACCAGTTCTGTGGGTGTGGCCTAATTTGTGGGTGTGGCTTGGTGGTCATGTGACTGGCTGGGCATGGCTTCTATGTAAATATAAAAAATTATGAAAATATTGAATTTTTTATTAAAGAAGAGCAACTTTTATCTAAAATCAGGCAAAGCAGGCAGGCAGATGGAGTTGCTCATTAGAGATCTATGATTCTGCAATCGGCTATCTGGGTCTGTCACATAAAATTTACTTGCAAGCAAACCCATAAAATTTGCTATCAAGCAAACTCACAAAATTAACTCACAACACACCATGTATGTAAATATTAATTTTTTTATTAAAAAAGAGCAACTTTTACCCCAAATCAGGCAAAGCAGGCAGGCAGATTGAGTTGCTCACAGAATCACGGATTCACTTAGAGATCTCTGATTCTGCCATCAGCTACCTGCACTGAATAACAGAACCTTCATTCCTAAGGAAGGGAGGTTTGGCTGTGCTTAAAAGCCTAGCCAAAGATCTAAAGATTAGCTAGAAAGTAAGAAATCCAACAATTACCTGCTTTCTAGCTAATCTAAATCTCCTGGCACAGCAGAACAGCTGATGGTTGGAAAAAGAAAAAAGAAAAATAGCAACTTAGCAGGCAAGTTTGCCAGGTAAGGAGTGAGTGGGCGGGGAGGATTCCCATGGGCCATATGGGCAGTGCAGCCTTGTGTTCCCGCGCAGCCTGGATTAATTGCTTTGGGTGGTGCTCTGGGGGTGACATTTCTCTGTGGACCACCAAAATTTTCTCACGGACCATCAACGCTGCCCATCGGTTGGCAACCACTGGTTTAGAAGGGATAGCAAGTTTTAGCTATAATGTAAGGTTGAATTTTTTAGCAAATTTGTAGCAATGCATTTTATTTATGCATTTTTACTTTGATAATATTCTCTCTTAAGAAGCTCAAAATATTTACTTAATCAGACCACTTTAGATTCCTTCTGCCTATCCCTGCAGTTGGAAGTTTTACATTCACAGACTCTAATGCTGATCCGAGAACGCTGGGGTGACCTTGTACAAGTGGAACGCTACCATGCAGGCAAATGCCTGTCCCTCTCTGTTTGGAAGTAAATAAAATCACTATTATCTGTAGATATTCTTAGAATCAATGCATACACAATTCTCCTTATAATTATTATTTGTTAAGCAATTTGTATCTTTCCATGTAACAATATTATATTGTTGGAAACAAATATAATGAAAACTCAAGAACTCTTGTATTACGATAATTTGATATATAGTATGTAGTTTGTAATTTAGGTTGTATGGACTTCAAGGGAAGTACACTGTTTCTTAAATAAGTTATATACAATTGATTTCTGGAATGAAGACAAATAGTTAACAAAATGAGAGCAAATATCCTGACCTGAAATTAATATATTAAGTTATATTAATGAGGATACTTTAGAGTCACAACTTCTAAAACAGATGCTAGGGTAGTTACAATAGTCAAGTTCTCTTCCATAGGCAAAGATTTCACAGTACAGTATTATTGCTTTTGGAAATGCATGCCCTAGAAAATCTAGACTATATAATTAAATAAATATAAAAAATATAAAAAATAAAAGCTAGATTATATAATTAAATAGGCACACATTTGAAATCTACAAAATCTTCCTAATCTTTGCAGTTGGTGCAATTTTATGAGTCAAATTTCTTGTCATTGAGGTCTTTGTGTGTGTGTATGTGTGTATGTATGTATGTATGTATATATATTCAGTGTAGATCAAAGTGAGAAGTTGCAACTATCTGTATTGGTGAAATGGAAATGCAGTTTCTGTTTCTGTGCATTTATTTAATGGTTGGCTTTTATTTAAGAAGTTAGGACCACTAATCACAGCTACTTGAATATATAAATGTGAATATTTAATAGTATTATATACAATGAGAAGTTGTCTTTAGAGATATATGAATATGGTATGGTATTTCCAGGGCAGCATACATATCTGAAATTTAAAAAAGACATTAATGTTTTCCATTATATTTGTTCTTCGTGTTTTGTGTTGAATGTAAAATATTGGTATTGGCTTCGTCCCTTGTTTAGGGCTTAGAGGACAGATAACATTTTTTTAAAACCCATGTAGCCAGCTCATGATCTGAGATTAATCTTGGAGTTCAGGCTGCTTGTTCACTTGCCAGTAAGAATACATGAGAGTTTTAGGCCACAAACCTAAACAGTAATAAACAGTAACACACAGTCATAGGTCTTTAAATGACTTTTACAACTTATTTGACTCAAACCATTCCTTTAATCAATGCTTTTGTGATATTGATCCCTGAGGTAGTTAAATGAGCCTTATATACAGTTACAGTGGGTCTATTAGTGGAAAGCAATGAGCAAAAGTGAACAGCAAAGCTGAACATGGTATATTAAGCACAATTGTCAAGAATTTGAAACAACAAAGAATTTTTAAGGTTGTGATTGTGTGCCTCTTAGAAAAGTTTGAAAGCGTTTCTTGAACTTTATACAGAAAACAGTTACATTCTTGTTTAATATAGAAATAATATTTTTACTAATTGATCTGAATGTTCTACAAAAATAGATTTTTATTTAACATAGTATTTCTTTATTAGCCAACAAATTGTTGGGAGAAAAACTGGAACAGCATCTCTTCATAAAGTTACCATTAAGATTGATGAGAATGATGTATCAAAGCCTTTGCAAATTTTTCATGAACCTCCCCTGCCAGCATGTGATTCTAAACTAATTGAGAGAGCTATGAAGGTAAATCTCTTCAGTTTAAGTTGTCTCAGTTTAAAAATATCTTTTTTAACCCATATGTTTATTGTTAAAATATTGGGATATAAAGAAAATAGAAAAAAGTAAATATTGAAATACAAAAAAGGTGTTACAAACCCCGCCCCCCCTTTAAAGGCTTTTAAATGGTGGCAATTTAGAAATGTAAAATTATTTTGCAAAATGATTTGCAGGACTGGAAACATTTATACATTGTAAAATTTATAGTATGAAATATAAACATTTATATAAAATATATAAAAAGAGTTCTGACATGGACAGATACTCTTGTTCCATTACCTGCACTGTATCAGTAATTAAATTAAAAAAAAACTTGCTTGATTTAAGCTAAGATTTTAAAAGACATTTACAATGGACCTGCTACTTAATTTAGATGAAACTAAATCATAATACCAGTGCTTGAACTGCTGCACAATAGTCCCTTATAACTGCAAACTTTTCAGAAAGTTTTGTTTTTTAATAACTGATTTTACTTTGATTTTTGTAGATAGACCATTTGTCAGTAGAGAAGCTTCTAATAGACAGTGTCCATGCAAGAGCACACCAGAAACTCCAGGAATTGAAGGCCATTCTTAAGAACTACAACACCAGTGACAATTGTATGTGGCTGTATCTCTATAATCCTTTCTTATCTTACTTCAAGATAAAAGACTAGATCCTGAAGTAAATGAAATTACTCTGCCAATTTGCTTCTGGCTCAAATGATAATACAGTAATCATAATAACCATAATAATTTTAATTATTTAATTAAATTATTTTAATTAAAAATAATTTTAAAATGTCTGAAAGCTTTTTTTTTTTTTGGCAACCTTTGCCTTGAATAATAGAGAAGCAATTAAAGAATTTTAAAATTGGGATTTTGATATTTTAACAAATTGTCGGCATTTTAATGAGAAAAATGAAATGATATGAATATTGTTTAGTATTTTTATGCTAGAGGTTATTTCTTATATCTTTTTGAATTGGTTTTGAATTCTTTACAAATTTTTATCACCTAACACACATTTTCAGGGTTTAAAATATTTTTAGCTATTGTTATATTTATTTTAATGTGCTTATTCATGAAGGGCATACATTAAATTATTGTACTAAAAGTTACCTAAATCTGATTTTGGGTGATCCCTTCAGGCTCATACATCCAAGTCCTTTCCATTTAGGCAAGTTTGCTAACCTTTTCAGAGGTGTTTTGGGATGGATTATAGAGAATAAGAGAGATTACTTTATTATTATTACTCATGTAATGCTTTTTTTCTTTAAAATGAAGTATTTTGATTAAAATCTATTACTGGAATCAGGGTTTGTGCTTACTTGTTTCATACAACAAGCTGAGTTTCTTCTATGCTCCCTCCTGCATCTAGTTATCTAGATGGTTTGGGTCACTAATATTCATTTATGGACCTATAACATATAGCTTAAACTGTTTTAATCATTTAATCTATGTTAATGAACAAAAATATTCCAGAAGGATTGAATGAAAAATAATGCCTCAGATATAATAAATAACTAGATGGCAACATTGATGCACTAGAAGCTTCTTTATTATCTTATATTTCACTTCAATTGAGGGAATTTGCTGTGGAAGAAGATTGTGTTACTGATTATGAAATTGTAGCCTACGATGAAAACTTGTTTCTTGAAAATACTTTAAGCAGCACACCAGATTGAATTTCTAATTGCCAAAGAACTTGCTGCAGTTGAAATTCACTGTGGAATTCATGTTGCTTATGGTAAAGTTTGTGTTGAAATGTATATTGTACATTGCTGGGCCAAAACATGTAAGGATGCTGATGCAGTAAGAACTGGCTTATGTGATCAAGACTAAAGTTGATGACCTGTAATACAGTAACAACTTTCATGTGAGAACAGTTGGGGAAATGATTAACAGTTGGGTGATCTTAAAAGATAAATTGCTGTCAAGCTTGGCATTTCATAGGACTGTTTATGCAAGGTGGGTTCCTCACATGCCAATGGCAAAGGTGAAAATTTCTAGAGTTGATATTTGCCAGCACTACTTGTTACACTACAAAAATGAAGGTGAGTAATTTTTTTTCATAGTATTGGGATGGATAGTGAAGCATGGGGTCATCGTTATGATGCAGAAATGAACTGTTATTCCCTGGAATATCATTACAAGACTTTGCCTGGGTGGGTGGGATTCAATTTTCTAGCTTTGGCAGCAAAATTCATGGTTGTACGTTGGGGATGAAGTTTGTGTTAGTCACATGATTCCTTTGAATCTGATATCACTATTCAGTGGTACATTGTAATACTCAAAACTTTGAAACAATGATTCAGCAGACTTCAGAAGCAAAGAAGGAAATTATGCGCAATAGAATAGGCATTACAGCTATCAAGCCACCGAAGAGTCAACTTCAAAGTTGAATCTCATCATCTTACTCCCTCTTCCATACAGTTCATAATTGGTATCATGAAATTACTACTTTTTCCGAACGTGAAAGTATACCTTTGCAGCTATATCTGACTCAGATGACAAAGAAGAGGAGTGTCAGGACATGATTGAATAGAGAAGATGTAAAGTTCTTTCATGATGGGTTTAAGAAGCTTGCCAATCTTTGGCAGAAGTATATAGCAAATGGTTGCAATTATATGGAGAAGTAAATATCGGTAACATTTTAAGGATTGTTTTTAAGATTTGTTTATTAAAATACCCTCACTTAGACTAAAGTTATGGATGGAGGCATTATTTTCCATTCAATTTTTATATGTAGAAACAGTAAAAGAAATGTTGGTAGCAAAATAACATTCTTTGAAAATACAATTTTATTGATGCTCTAAATTGAATGTAATTTTACTAAAATAGTTCTATTGAAACAGGATTTGTTTTGATTATTTTCTTGTGATTGAAGCTTGAAGATGTCCAAAGTTGCATTTAATCTAGAAATTTCTATAGTCAAAGTTCCATCTCATCTCATGAATTCTCAATTCTTTAGCTTTTATAGAAACAGCTCTCCCCACACTTGTTATTCCTATTCTGGAGCCTTGCGGGCGATCTGAATGCTTACACATATTTGTAGACCTTCATTCTGGGATGTTTCAGTTAATGCTTTATGGAATTGGTAAGTTAACAAGAGCTCTCTCCTCATTTAAAATTCACTTCTAATGATTATATTACAACTTGCAGAATTCAACTGTTTTTCTTTGGACTGGAAATTAAAAGTAAAGGTTTTTATCATAAAATTTGCCAGTGTATTAAAAAAAGTATTCTGGTGTAAAATATAGATCTATATTTTATAGATCTATATAGGTCACTTTGTCAGTTAGCATATAGTAACTTGCAACACAATGCAGTGAAAATTGAAAAAAAATATTTGTCAGAGAAAATAAGGATTATTGGTACTAAAAGGAATGGGGAAATTCTGTTTAACAAATGAAATGGCTTGATCATTATCATAGTTTGGCATAATACACAAAGCTTTTCCTCCTAATAATATTTAAAATAATTTTCTTAAAAGTTACATCTCAAAATAAAAAACATAAAACTTATGAATACAGTTCAAACAAATTTATCTGTAAAAGTCTAAATAATACAAATTAGCAACTAGCATGAAATCTTTATACAGATCTGTCTCTGTCATCCACCCACCCACCTACCTACCTACCTATTTTATACATAGCCCATCTCACTTTTGAAATGGCTCCAAATAGATTAAAAATATATTCTCCACTACAACGATTGGAGAATCCATAGCTGGGTTGACACATGCCATTCTGCCTGGAGACGTGAGTCCATAATTTTAGCCACACCCCTTGTCAACTGTCACTTTCCCAGTTCACAACTCGGTCTTGCCTGAGGAGGTTGTGGCTTGATTGGCTCCTCAATCTCCAGACAGAAGTGTGGATTCTTCAATTCGTTCATTCTGTGCTGTCAGGTTAGCTTTTGCAGCGCTTTAAAATGCTGCCAAAGCTTTTTTTCCTTTTTTGTTGTTCCTTAGAGTTCCTGTAGCTTTCCTTCCTTTAAGCTGCTTTCTCTCAGGAGGGCGCTGCTTTGTTAATGAGCTGCTAATGAGCTGTTTTCTCACCTTTTAAAAGTTTTTTTCTTTTTTCGGCTTAGCGGCTTTAACGATTTTTGCGGTTTGTCTTTTTAGCACCGCTTATGTTAAGGAGACTAATCTGGAAGCTTCCTTTGGCTTGGCCATCCTCTGCTGTCAGTTTTGCCTTTTTCCTGACAGCTTCGGACTTAGAGCTACAGGGACAGTGTGCTGGCTTGCTGCCACAGCCCAGCCTTCTTTAGCCCCATTTAGCAGCAGTCAACGAAGGGGCTAAAGTGCTGTCAAGAGAATCAGTTTCTGACGGCCAACAGCATGGCTGGGCAGGAAGCCTCTTCTTCTTCACCTCCCAGCAAAAGAGCCAGTTCCAGAAGAGGCAAATCAGCCAGCCAGGAGGCTGTTGGAAAACTCAAGGCGAAAGCCCTTCACTCCAGAAAACCTTCCAGAGCTGAAGAAAAAGATGCAGACAGGAGAATGAGAGCTCTGGAGAAACAAATTTCCAGAGAACAGCAGGAAAGTATGCCAGCTGTTTCCTTGCCTGAAGCAGTTCCCCCCTCCCCCACAGCCAGTTTGCAGACTAGTGTTGCAGTTCCTATGAGCTGGTTACCAGAGGGTGATAGGGAACATTTTTCTATATTTTCAACAAAAAGTTTGATTCAAATTGAGCAGTTTCCCTTAGACTGTAGGGCAACTGTAGGCCCTGATCCCCAGTTTAGGCAGAGATCTTTAGCCTCTGAAGCTAACTTTACTCCAACTTTGGCAGGTCTCCCCCAGCTGAGAGGCATGAGCCCGGACTATCTGAGGAACTTAAGGTCCTCATTTCACGTGCTATCTCCCAAGGTGTGGCCAATACCCTGCAGGGCTGCTTCTGTCTCTTCTGAGACACATTCCCAGCAACCTCACCATTATTTGTATGCTAGAGAGGCTGAGCAACCACATAGGTCTGCATCCCCAGTCACTTGTTCAGGGATAGAGCCTCTGTATTAGGGGAGGTGGAGTTGAGTCAAGGTTTCTCTGATGATGAGCTTGAGATGGTTCTTGATGTGCCTCCTTTTACTGGACTCTTCCGTCCAGCACTGTTCAGGTCCCTCCTTCATAAAGCCAAGGCCACTGCCCAAATTGGGATCTTTTTATCCACACCTGTGGAACCTTCGGGTCCTCAAGTGTTAGACAAGGCTGAGTTCTCTGAACCAGTCATTTCACAGGAGAACATCCCCTGTCCCAGGTTTTTTCTTGAGGCTGTTCAAAGGCAGTGGAGCCAGCCTGCGACTTTTCCCAAACTAGGCAGTAATGATAGGAGGCACTTTAATATGGCTCCTTCCTTGTCAGATACCTTGGAGTTACCCTCAGTGGATGATCCTCTGGCCTTTCCTGTTTCCCCTCAGAGGTCTCTGGGGACATTGCTGAGGCCTTAAAGGCCGAGGATAGAAAGGCGGAATTGAATTTCCAACGTACACACTTGGCCAATGCTTGGGCGCTTAAGGCAGCCACAGCCGCCACCTTTTTTTGTAAGGACCTTCTTACTCTCATTTAAGGAGTTACAGGCGAGAGTTTCCCCAGAGGAGACACGCATTCACCAGGACATTAACAAACTGGTGGCAGTAGCTGAGTTTTCAGCTGATTCCTCATTGCATGCTGCCTGTTTCTCCTCTAGGGCTCTCGCCTCTAACAATACCTCCCGTAGGCTCTTGTGGCTTCACCAATGGCAGGCAGATGCAAAGACCAAATGGAGGTTGGCTTCTGCTCCCTACATGGGTTCGAGACTCTTCGGAGAGGCCTTGAACCCATTTCTAACGGAGAACAAGGACAGGCATAAAGTCTTGTCCTCTGTTACTAGGAGAGGTGATAGGCAGGCTTCGCCTTATGGGGTCGGCCTTCCTTTTGCCAATCAGACAGTGTTGCTAATTCCTTCTCCAGAAACACCACCAAGAGAGCTCTCATGGACAAGATGATCCAACACCTCCTGGAGATCCAGGCCATTGAGCTAGTCCCAGAAGATCAACGGGGGCACGGATTCTACTCGATTGTCTTCCTCGTTCTGAAGGCCTTGGGGGGATGGAGAGCAATTCTGGATCTCAAAAGGTTAAAGGTCCACTTGATGTACAAGAGGTTCAAGATGCACTCTCTGCAGTCAATCTTGGACGGCATCAGAGAGGGTGACCTCCTGTCATCGATCGATTTGATGGAGGCTTATCTCCACATCCCCATCCATCCCCGGCACCTACAGTACCTCAGGTTCTGTTACTCGGATCTTCACTTCCAGTACAGAGCTCTACTGTTCGGTTTAGCCTCAGCTCCCAGGTCATTCACAAAGATCCTGGCGGCACTGCGACGCACCTCAGGTTTATCCCTGTGCGTCTCTAGTGCTACCTGGACAATATTCTCATCCAATCGTCCTCATTGCAGCTTGCCCAGCAGGATCGAGAGACTACAATCTGTGTTCTTCAGGAACACGGATTCTCCATAAACTTTCAGAAAAGTCTCCTGGTTCCAACCACTTGACTGCTCCTTTTAGGAGCAGTGATAGGCACCAGGTTGTGCAAGGTCTATTTTTCCCAGGAGTGACAGGACAGCATCAAGTCCTTGGTCACTCAAATCAGGACGGAATGCTTGGTTCCATTGTTAGTTCTCCCTCAACTCCTGAGAAAGATGGTCTCTTGCATAGCCATTGTTCCAGGGGCCAGATCGCACCCAAGGACTCTGCAATGGTCTCTCCTACAATTCCAGAGGAAAGGGAGCAGCAATTCCAGAGCCAAGGTCAGGGTCCCCATTAGAGACTCTCAGGTCCCTCAGGTGGTGGATGTCCCCAGCAATAGTCAGGGGAACACTATTCAAGGAGCCCAGCCATCTGACCTTCACCGAAGATGCCAGCCTTTTTGGATGGGGGGCCCATCTCCAACAGCATTTGGCTCAAGGACAATGGTCTCAGGCAGACCTGAACAACAACATCAACTGGCTGGAGCTCCAAGCCATCCACCTTGCCCTTCGTCACTTCAAAGCCATGGTAGAGGGACAACACCTATTGATTTTGACAGACAATGTGGCTGCAAAGCGCATATTAACCGCCAGGGGGGCACCCATTCGATGTCTCTCATGTGCGAGGTGGACCAATTATTTCTCTGGGCAGAGACTCACCTGAGTTCCATCAAGGCAGAACACGTCTCGGGGTTGGCAAATGTGCAGGCAGACTTTCTCAGCCAGAGCATGGTGGACCACTCGAGTGGCGACTGCACCCGAACATCTTCCAGGAACTCTGTCAGAGGTTCGGCTGTCCAGTCTTGGATTTATTTGCCACCTCGACGAACTCACAACTGCCCAGATACTTCACGAAATTTCCAACCCCGGGTGCAGAGGGGGTCAACGCCCTCCGCTGTCCTTGGCCCAGGGACTTGTATGCCTTCCCTCTTCTTCCCATCATACAGGGAGTAATCCAGAAACTTCTCGTGGAGCAGGCGGAGCTCTTGCTGATGTCACCCCATTGGTCCAGACAGCCATGGTTTGCAGACTTGTCAGGCTCTCAGTATCCCAGACTTGGAGAATCCCTCAAGACAGGATCTCTCAGTCAGGGTGTCTTGGTCCATCCGGAGCCTCAGTGGCTCCAACTGACCACCTGGCACTTGAGAGGTGGCTCTTGACAAGGGACAACTTCTCAAGAAGGGTGATTCAGTCGATACAGGCTTCCAGGAGGTGTTCCACCAACAGAATTTACAATTCTACTTGGAAGGCACTCTATAGTTGGTGTGTTAAGTCAGGTCTGGATCCCACAGCAGTCTCCATCCCTCAGATTCTGGACTTCTTGCAAGAGGGTCTGGATAAAGGGTTAGCCCCAATACTATCCTAAGACAAGTAGCAGCCTTCTTCAGTATTGACTTATGGGGATTTAGACTCCATAGCGCACCATCCTATCATGCGCTTCTTTTTTAGGGGGGCGGCTAATTTAAAGCCACGTGTTGTTCACAGGTATCCAACCTGGGACTTAGCTAAGGTTTTACATGCCCTTACCTTACCACCCTTCGAACCTCTCAGGTCTACAAGTCTGCGGTTTTCGTCCTTTAAAGTCACCCTTTTAGTCACCATCACATCAGCCAGGCAAATTTCAGAACTAGCTGCACTCTCTGTAAGAGAGGAACTCTGCACCTTCCACGCAGACAGGGTGGTTCTACGTCTGGACTCCTCCTTCGTCCCTATGATCAACTCCTGGTTCCACCGGGCCCAGGAAATAGTGTTGCCCAATTTCTGTCCAGCTTCTTCACATCCGCTGGAATGGAGGTGGCACACTCTGGATGGGCCTTACGCAGGTACATAAGACAGACTTTGCCTCACCGAAAATCCAAATCGCTGTTTGTCTCATTTCAACCTTCCTCTCTGGGTTCAAAGGTCACTTCATTGACCATAGGCCTTGGATAAGGCCATGTATTGCAAAGGCCTATGAGACACAGTCAATTCCAGCCTCCAGATGATTGACTGCTCACTCGACTCGAAGTGCTGCCAGCACAGCTGCATGAGCGACACAGGCTTCAATCGAGGAAATCTGTAGGACAGCGACATGGTCCTCACCATCTCTCTTTCTACGCCACTATAAGTTGGACACCTTTGCCTCTGCTGAGGCTGTCTTTGGGAGGAGGGTACTTCAGCGAATACATGAAGCTGGGGGGACTCAGGACCACAATCCCCGCCCATAGGTACACCAGGCTTTGGTATGTCCTAGCTATGGATTCTCCAATCATCATACTGGAGAAAGAGCGTTGTCTTACCTGAATGCTTCTTCGCATCACGACGATGGAGAATCCATTCCCTTCCTAGGAGGCAGTCCTTCATCCAGCATAGTAACACCGGAGGAGCCAGCACCACCAATGAGTCCTTCAGATGCCGCGCCTTTGTTGTGAACTGGGAAAGTGACAGTTGACAAGGGGTGTGGCTAAAATTATGGACTCGGTCTCCAGGCAGAATGGCATGTGTCAACCCAGCTATGGATTCTCCATCATCATGATGAGAAGAAGCGTTCAGGTAAGACAATGCTCTGTTCATACAAAAGACAAAATTTAAAGGCAGAATTAAAAAGACACAGTTAGAAGGACAAGTTAAAAAGATGGAGGGAATGCCCACAAGTCATCTGTTACACCAATGATTGCATATTCTTGGTTAAGAGACATGTCTTAACACTTTTCCAGAAAAATAGAAGGGTGGAGTATTGTCTCACCTCAGGCAGAAAAATTACTACAACTTAAACAAGAAACTGAATCTTGGTTATTTGGAAGTATATTGCCTGGTCTTTCCTGTCTCCAAAAAAATAATCATTCAAAACATGAAATATGCCAGTTCTTAACAATTCAACTTTTAGAACTTAGCAGGCACACAAATTTCCAGGATCGCACAATCATCATTTTTTTTATATAGTCCTCAACTTACAATGTAATGGAGCTTGGGATTTCCATCAAGAACAAGCTGATTGTCAACTTCTAATTGAACCTGGCCTCAGCCATCTTTCTGTTCCTCAGTTGCCGCACAGAGGGGAAAGTGGGGGTAAGGAGGTTGGAATGTATTACTAGACACAACAAAGAGCTATCTCATGAAAACCAAGGTCATCTCTACCGGCAACAGATAAGGTTGGGGAAGAAGTGCCTGAAGAGTCCGTCAATTAACCTAATTGGCCAACATGACCTGTGACACTGGGGGATGAGATTTTTCCCTAGTTTAATTATACTTTAACCATGGGAAAGGTTTAGATTTGGTTTTCCATTGAAGCTGTGCCGATATGACCTTTGAGAAGGAGCCAAGTCTCAGAGTTCTGATTTCTTTGAGTTCATTAGTCAGAGCCTTGACATTAAACCAAAATCTCATAAACCTGTCCTGGGGTCTTGATCCCTGACCGCCCTTCCGACAACACCAGAGGGGTGGAAAAGTCTCAGGGAAATTCAGAAAGGGAGAACACAGGGGAAGTCACAACTACACCTAGCTCTGCTCTGGCCGGGGTCACGTTGCATGCAAGTCGCTCTGGTGAGAAGCCCCTCTCACTGGCAGCCAGACCGAAGGTCCATGTGGAAAAGACTGAGAAGCCAGCAATGTGGGAGGAAGCCATAGCCACTGAGGACCTTTACCAAGTGCCAGGCGCAAGTGTGTCAAAGGGCGTTGAAGTGGAATTTCCCTTGAGGTTCCCTCAGTTGCTGGTCACATTCTCGAGTTGGGAAGCAAAGAGGACCGTTGAGTGAGATGAACACAGGAATGGAAGTACCTGACCGCCCTTCACAGCCCATTGGTAGAACTGCTGAAGGAGAGGTTCAACTATATGGAGATCCAAGGAGTGGAACCAATCTGCCGAATGGATCATCTGTGGTGACAGCAGCTTGGCCAGCTCAGCCGCTGCTCATCTGCCGGGGCCAGAGCCCAACACTGGTGGCATGAGCGGCCAGCCCACCTCCCCAACCAGCCAGGGCAGCAAGTCCAAGCCAAAGGCAGAACTCCCAAGGTAGCAACCTGCAGCAGGTTCGGTGGGGCAAGCTCAGCCTCCTGGATGGTACGGGTATCCACTGTGGCCTTACTATCTAGGGCCAGGCTATTCCCCTGGCCCTTGGGCAGTCCTTCCTCCACTGCCAGCAGATCTGCCACCCATGAACGTCACATTTGACAGAGACCCAGAGAAATTGGGGTTCTTCCTCAACCAGGTGTGGACCCACCTGGACTGCTATGCCCCAGCCTACCAATCAGACGTGGCGATGGTGAATGCCGTGACCGTCAACCCCTAGAGGGGGAAGCTGAAGAATGGGTGATGAAACTCCATGATGCGCCAGAGTTGGGGAACGTCAAAGCCTTCATGGTGGGGCTGAGAACCAGTTTTGAGGATGAGTCCCAAGCCTTGTAAGCAGAAGCCAAAATCTGAGATCTAAAGCAGAAGGGCCGACTGGTGAAGGAATATATGCGGGAATTCTGGCATGCCGAGAGATTAGCCAGGCCAACTATTGGTCTACTACTTTAAGGAAGGCCTGGACTGAGAATTACTACAGGTCTGCATTTGCCAAAGGGTCCCTGAGCGTATTCATGACTGGTACTGGATGGCGATAGCAATGGACCTTGAGCTCAAGCATTGCAAGAAGCACAGCATACCTGAACTGAAGCACAAGAGAATCACCAGTTCAGTTGCTGACCTGTTGCCACTCTGCCCACTGACTAGCCCGAACCCCTGTCAAGTGATTCAGATTGACCAGCAGAGTCATCGAGCTGCTGAGTGCCTTGCACCAACACCCCAGCCAAAAGTGACCCTGGCTGCATCGTCTACGCCGAAAAAGTTGCTGTGGAAGGGTCGGGAGAAGTCGAGCTTGGTGCTCCAAGCCATCAAGGTCTCTCCCCCCTTTCAAGTGAGGCAGGAGGAACTCTGACCAACAATCTGCCCCCTATGACAGTGACAATGAGGGGGAAAACAACCTGAATGGTAAGTGAAGCCATCGGCCCCTTAGCCATCCTGCAAAAATCATGGTGCCAAAGTCAGGAATCCAGGGAGAGGTGGACACCCTAATAGAGTCAGGCTGCACTAGGTACATAATTATCCTACCAATAGTGCTGAAGCTAGGGATCAGAGCGAGGAGACTGCTCCGAGTCCTGAGGTTCGAGCAAGTCGATGGATCACTGATAGGAGGTTCCCCCGCAACACAGTTCACTGAGCTGGTGCGGCTAGAGATGGGCTAACATTGGGAGATCATCTGATTCATAATAGTCCCAAAGATGACAGAAACAGTGATTCTGGGACTTTCCTGACTAGACAAGTGCGGCCTGACAATCTGATGGGAAGGGGGAGAGAAAAATGAGGCTAGGAAGAGGCCCTCCCCTTACTCAAGGCAGCCAGAAGGGAGGAGCTGTCAAGCACTAGGCAGAAATTGAAGAAATGAGCTCCTTAAAGCCATTTCTGAACAACCACCAGGAACCCAGCTAATCCCCAAAGAATTGTGAGACCTAGTGGAGGTGTTCAGCGAGAAAGAATATGACATACTACCTCCTATCATCCCATCGACTGTGCAATTGAGATCCTACCAGGTACAAAGCTCCTTAAACCAAAAATGCACTCAATGTTCCCAAAGGAAATTAAGGAGCTAAGGGAGTACAGCAATAAAAACCTAGTCAGTGGCTTCATCCAGCTGGCAAAATTCTGGGTGGCTGCTTCCATGCTATTCAAAGAGGAAAAAGACAGGACAATGAGACTGCATGGATTTTAGAGGGATAAATGGTGTGTTTGTGGGAAACATGGACCCCTCAACCTAATGAAAGGCATGCTGGCCGATCTAGCAAAGAAGGAAGATCTTCGCCAAGCTAGACCTGAGAGAGGCATACTACAGGGTGAGGATCAAAGAGGGGGATGAGTGGAAGACTGCTTTTAACTTCCCACTAGGCAGTTTCCAATTCAAAGTAATGCCATTCGGACTCCAAGGGGCCCCTGCGATCTTCATGCATCTCATAAATGAAGTGCTGCATGAGCACCTGTACAGGGGGGTTGTCTCAAAGGGCTATTTGTGGAGAAACTGTTCCTAAAGCACTCAAACTCCAAGGAGCCATTCATAATTCGGGCAGAAGCCAGTGATGTAGCCAGAGTCCTCCTCTGGAATAATGAGGAGAACCTCCAACCATGCACCTACACCTCCAGAAAACTCAACAACACTAAACAAAGGTGGGCTATGTGGACAAAGAGGCTTTTGTGGTCCATTGGACACTATTAACTTGGCACTTCTTAGAAGGGACCCAAGTGCTCTCGTGGAATATGGACTGGTCACAAAAATCTGAAGGCTCTTAGGACCCCTTGGAAACTCTCCCAAACAAGTTCCCAAACAAAATTCTGAATTCTAGATTGTAGAAGTGGAGGTTACAGTATTTAGTAAAGGCTTTCAGAAGCCACTTGGGTGAAGTGTCAAAACGTAAGAGCAGACAGGCTGATCAGAAAATTCCCTGAGAAAATTCACCAGAAGCCAAAAGGTCAGCCGGATGGTGGCAGGGGTGGATAAGGAAAAACTAATGTCTGCATTTATTTTCCACATACTCCTCATTAACTAGGGGTGAGAGCGGCTGTCTTCTAATTGAACCTGGCCTCAGCCATCTTTCTGTTTCTCAGCTGCCACAAAGAGGGGAAAAGGGGGAAAGGAGATTGGAATGCATTACTAGACACAACAAAGCGCTTTCTCATGAAAACCAGGGTTATCTCTACTGGCAACAGATAAAGTTGGGGAAGGAGTGCCTGAAGAGCCCAATTGGCCAAGGTGACCTGTGACATTTAGGGATGGGGTTATTTCCTAGTTTAATTATACTTTAACGGTGGGAAAGATTTAGATTTGGTTTTCCATTGAAGCTGTGTCGATATGATATACTTGTTAAAGGAGACCTTTGAGAAGGAGCCAAGTCTCAGAGTTCTGATTTACTTGAGTTCTTTAGTTGGAGTCTTGACACTAATTTTATGATTTTTGGGGTGGTGGTTAAATGCAGTGGTCATAAAATGAATCCATTGTCCACAATAGCTATTCTTTGCCAGAAGCTGGAAGTAAAAACCCATTTCAAGCAAAAAATGTTCTAAATCACGGTTACATGACTGCAGGATACTACATATAGTCGTAAATGCAGGCCAGTTGCAGAGAGCCCAAAATACAATCACATAACCTTGGGGAGGGGGGCAGTAACTAGAACTTCGAATCTAGGTTATGTGTCTTTTTACTTGACCAGTTGCTACGGTAACCCTAAATTTAAGGGCTATTGCCATTTTGTAATACAGTACAGGATACCTAAATTCTCTTACAAATTTGTATATTCTTTAAAAATGGTTGATATTGTTATAATGTTAATTTAGCCTCTATAAAAGCATTCAAAGTTACTGGAGCCTCAGTGGTTAGTAAAGCATCTGAATCTTACAGGTCCCCATTCACAGAATAACTTCATTAGCTAAGTGGTGGCTTAGACAAATTATTGTAACTAACTGGGTTCTTAAGTCCTATTTTATAAAATTATTGAAGGAGAAAGATGGAAGGTTGAAGAACAGGGAATACTGTGTCTGCACAGCAATCAGTGAGAAGTCCTTGCAGTTACTAAGGTTTTGAAATACTAGACCATCAATTCTTAGCAAAATAATTATTTCTTCCCATGGAGTGTTTTAAAATCTCTTAGTAGATTTTATGGTTGGTGCACATTTTTTTATAAACTTTATTAATCTTTTATAACTTTAAAAAAAATAAAGAGCACAAATATCTTAACTTCAACAGTTTGTGGCATTCGTCTTATACTACTATTTTGTGGGTTATTTACAAATATATATAATGTATGTGAATGTAAACATCAGTTTATATGTTGCTTATCATTAATTTTTTCATCATCCATTTATCTGTCTTTGCTTAATGCAGTCATACCATTTTCCCAAGTCGTATAATGCTCGGTCTCCTCTTTCTCTTGTAACATCAGAGTTAATTTATCCATCTCATCACAAGTCATTATTTTTTGAATAATCAATTCATCTGGCAGTATACATGTATGTTTCCAGCACTGGGCATAAGCAATTCTGGCTACAGTTAGAATATGTAATACTATATATTTTATATTTCTCCCAAAATTCTTTTTGAATATCCCCAATAAAAATAATTCCAGTTCTAGTTCTATTGGCTCATTAATAATCTCTTGCAACCATTGTTTAATTTTTAACCAATATTTTTGGGTCTCCAGGCAGCACATGTGATAGAATGTACCTTTTTTCTTTTTGCACTTCCAACATGCCGGATTCATGTTGGGATACATCTTCGCTAATCTCGAAGGGGGCAGATACCATCTGTAAAACATCTTGTAAGCATTCTCTTTATAAGCAGCTGATTTCGTTAATTTATAATTTCAATTCCACATGCTTTCCCATTGTCAAATTTATGTTATGACCAATATTTTGGGCCCAGGCTTTCATGATCCTTTAACAATCTCTTCTTCCAATTCTATCTCCAACAGATACTTATAAATTTTTGAAAATTTTTTTTTGTCTGGGCCTATTAAGATTTTATCTAACTGTTGTGGTTTCAAATATATTCCAAAATCTTTTATGTCTTTTTTGTATCTATTTTGTAACTGAAGAAATGCCCACCAGTCAATATGTATCTTTGTCTTTGGAGGTCTTGCATTGATTTCAAATTTCCTTCTGCATCTAATACATCTTTATATTTTGTCATCTTACCTAAATCTAGATTATTTGGGTGAATCATGGCTTCCATCGTAGATAGCCAGATTGGGATCTTCATATAATGTCTATTTTCAATTTTGGTTCAATTTTGTAATAGAGAGTCCCTAATTAAATGCCTATGTAAATACTGTTGCTTTTTAGTTCCTGTTTCCTACAAAAAGGCATGCTATCCTCTTTGCAGGTCATGATCTTCCAAGTTTAATATTCTTTTATTGGTTAAATTAATCCATTCTTTTGTCCAGATTAATGCTGCCACCCTGTACTATAATTCCCAATTTGGAAGCCCAAATCCTCCACTGCTTTTTATATCTTGTAGTGATTTTATCTTTATTCTGGGTTTTTTACCTAACCAAATAAATTTCACCATAATTTTATTGAGTTCATTAAAAAAAAATCTCTAGTCTGATAGGGATTGTTTGGAATAAATATAAAAATTTCAGTAAAATAGACATTTTTATGGCTGCTATTCTTCCCAGTAATGATAATTGCAATTTGGCCCATAGTTCTAAATCTTTTTTTGTTTGTTGTAGTAATTTGTTGTAATTATTCTCCTTTATTGTTTTGCATTGTGCAGTCAGCCATATACCTAAATATTTAATTTTCTTTATTGTTTGTAGTCCCATAGCCCTTTCTAATTCTATTTTTTGTAATTCTGTTACATTTTTGGCTAAAAGTTTCATTTTCTGTCTATTAATTTTCAGACCTGCCACTTATCCATATCTTTCTAGTTTGCTAATTATCTCCTTCCCTGTCTCTATCGGATCTTCAATAAAAAACACCATATCATCCGCGAAAGCTTGCAATTTGTATTCTTCCTTTCTAACTCTTGGTCCTTTTATTCCAGGATTTTGCCTAATTTGTCTTAATAGGGTCTCAAGTGACAATATAAAAAGCAGAGGAGAAAAAGGACAGCCTCGTCTAACTCCTTTTCTTATTTCTAAGCCCTGGAAATTTCCACCATTAACTATAATATTTGCCTTTTGGGTAGAGTATATTGTTGTTATTATGTTCTCAAATTTAGTTCCTAGGTTCATATTGTAAATTTGTTGTGTCCTAAATTGCTAGTTCAAGTTGTCAAATGCTTTCTGAGCATCCAAAACGACAAGGGATACTTGTTTCTCTGGGTGGGCATCATAATATTCCAAAATATCCATTACTACCCTTACGTTGTTCCTAATTTGTCTATTTGGTAAAAATCCATTTTGGTCTGAATGAATATATTCATTCAGGAATCTCTCCAATCTATTCGCTATTATAGTAGTAAATATTTTATAATCGGCATTCAGTAGAGATATTGGTCTATAATTTTGGATTAGTCTGATATCTGTGCGCTCCTTCGGGATCAGCGAAATAAGTGCATCCCTCCATGACTCTGGCAACCTGGCTTCTATCAAAACCTCATTATATATATCTAACATCAGTGGCCCTAGTTGTTCTTCCATCACCTTATAGAATTCCCCTGGGAGACCATCTGGTCCTGGTGTTTTATTACTTTTCTGGTTCCTAATTGTCTGATTCAATTCTACTATGGTTATATCTTTGGTTAAGTTTTCCTTCAGATCTGCTATTAATGGGCCTCCTTCCTCTCTCAGATATTCTCTTATCTGTTCTTCATCTACCTCCTCTTTTTTATACAAATTTGCAAAGTATTGATGTACAGTCTTTTTCTTTCTTTCTATTGTGCGATAGTGTTTCTATTGTTCAACCTGTAGTTGATAAATTGTTCTTTTTATTCTCTCTTAAGCCTATAGGAGAGCCATCTTCCCAGTTTATTTGCTTATTCAAAGAATGTTTAACTGTCTTTAAATTTTTCACCATTTCTTCCTGCTCTACTGAATTAAGTCTATGTTTAGTTAAAGTCAATTGTTCTTTTAATTTGATATTTTGTGGTTGAATCTCTAATTTTTTAATTGTTTCCTGCAGATTATTTTGTTGAGCCCATCTTTCCTTGTTCTTTTTTGCTGTATAGGATATTATGATCCCACAGGTAAATGCCTTCATAGTGTCCCAGAAGTCCTGTGTTGATGTACGTTGTCTATTATTTTTCTTAAAGAATAATGTTAATTCTTCTCTAAGTTTCTGGACAAATTATATATCTTTTAGTATTTGGTTATTTAATGTCCACCTTTGTCTTGTTTTTTTCCTACCTCTCCAACTTGTTTTGAGTGGATTGTGGTCTGCCCAGGAATTTGGTAATATTTCTATATCCTCCACTTCTCCTCCTATTTCTTCGCCCACCCAGACCATATCGATGCATGACCACGATTGATGTGGATTGGAGTAGAAAGTGAATTGTCTTTTTTCTGGATTCAAATTTCTCCCGACATCTATCAAATTAAATTCTGTAATCATTTAAAGACATGATTTTGGTAACTCTCTTCTTTTTTTCCCTTGTTTCTTTTCGCCCCTATAATCTATTTTGTGGTCTGCTATTGCATTATAGTCTCCTATGATACAAATATTTCTTTGTTCTAATTCAATAATTTTCTTATGCAATATTTTATAAAATTCATGTTGATTTTCATAAGGTGCATAGATTACTAATAATAATACTGGTTTGAGGGCTATCCATACTTCCATCATCAAAATTCTTCCAAAATTCTTCCAACTTCCATGAAAATTCTTCCATGCAAAAATTACAATCGTTTTTGTTTCCTCTTTGATGTATACAGCTATTCCTTTCTTTTTGTTTAAATCCACTGGAGCAGTATATAATTTCCCTACGTTGGGACATTCTAAATGGTTTTCATCTACTTTTTGGATATGTGTCTCTTGTAGGTTGGTGCACATTTGAGGATCTCACAAAGTAGAATGGAAAAAAATGGAAGGTCAATTATAGTGGATATTGGATAGAGTCCATTGAATTGGATTAGAGTCAGATTTAGTCTTGCTTATTATTTTTTCTGACATTAATGAGAATTAAAGTAGATATAATTGATTTTCCATGTGTCAGTTTGAAGCATAATAATATCTAATTCTAGACTTCTGACAATAGATGGCTTGGGACCAAATTACCTGAGGGATTTCTTTATGTCCATCTTGATCTAGAAAAATAGGCATGCTGCAGATCTTATCAGCCAAACAGTTCACTGTCAAGAGATTGGAAGACGGTCTTTTTCCGCAGTGGCCCCTGTTCTACTAAACATCCTCCCTTTGGAGATCAGAACACCAATCCTGTTAGCCTTTGTAAGGCCCTAAAAATCTGGCTGTGTTCCCAAGCCTGGGATGCTGAATTGCATCAAGGGTCCTGTTTCCTGGCTGTATTACTAAGTGGCCAAGTATCTCAGCTGCTATGCAATATTTTTGATGTTTTTAATCATTGTTATTTATTTTAAAATGTTTTACTATCTTAATTGTAGCGTATTTTTTAGATTGTAAGCTGCCCAGAATCATAGACTGAGATGGGTGGCTATAGAAATTGAATATCAATTTACTCAGTGGTGGGATTCAAATAATTTAACAACTACTTCTCTGCAGGCATGGCTTGGTGGTCATGTGTGGCTTGATGGTCATGTGACTGGGCAGGCGTGGCTTGGTGGTCATGTGAATGGGTGGGCAAGGCCAATTCAACATCACTCACATTGAGGGGCGCATCGCTTCTCCCAGCCTTTCCTTCCCATGCCTGGCCCCGCCTCAACCTCCAATCCCAGCCAGTCCTTGTCACACCCGGCCTTGGGTCTCCCTGACTTACAACTACAGTTGAGCCCAAAATTTATGTTGTTAAGTGAGAAATTTATAAAGTGAATTTTGCACATTTCATGACTTTTCTTGCCACATTTGTTAAGTGAATCACTGCATTTAAGTTCATAACATAGCTGTTAAGTGAATCTGGCCTCCCCATTGATTTTGCTCATCAGAAGGTTGCAAAAGGGGATCACATGACCCTATAACCATCATAAATGTGAGACAGTTGTCAACTATCTTAATTTTTATCGCATGACATGGGAATGCTGCAATGGTCATCAGTGTGAAAAATGGTCATAAGTTACTTTTTCAGTGCCATTGTCACTAAATGAACAGTTATAAGTCAAGGATTACCTATACAAAAATTTAAAAAGCTGCTTTGCTTGCAAAAAGCTGCCCTAAATACCAATCATTAGATTAAAATGGGGGAATACACACTGAAGTTCAATGAGTCACAGTCATCATGGAAACCTAAACCATTCAGTCTGAATACTTTACTTTTTATTAGCAATACCTGCAACTTGGAGTTACAAATCAAGCTGGGTGCCAGAGCACCTTGAGGAATTAAAATAGTTAAAATGCAATGATAACTATCAGTAGCCAACTCTTGCTCATAAAGAGTTTAGCAGGGGCTGCCACAAAGAGGAGGGATTCAAGCTATTCTCCAAAGCACATGAGGCTAGGACAAGAAACAATGGGTGGAAACTAATCAAGGAGAGAAGCCACTTAGAACTAAGGAGAAATTTCCTGACAGAACAATCAGTGTAACAACTTGCCTCCAGAAATTGTGGGATTGCCCCCTCCCACCCTTAATTGGGGATGGAGGAAGCAAGGAGCGGTTTCAGCCATGATGCCACTTGGGAGGGGATTCAGCCATGTTGGAAGTACATACCAAAAGGACAGTGCCAGGAACCACTAAAGCAGTGTAAAAAGCTTTAAAAAACCCATCTCCTTTTAAAAAAGCCAAGCCCCTGAATAAAGGGGAAAAAAACCCTAGGGAATCCATTCAGGCTACAGAAAGTCTGAGCGTATTGCCAAGAACCATTAACAGATGTTACAATGTAACAGCTGTAACTGCAGAGGCAGTTTCTGAAAACAAGCAATAAAGAGAAGCAGGATTAGACTAGAAACAATGCACAGAGGCAGACTAGAATGTCTCCTTCCTGACAGGATTAACTCCTTAAGGTGGGGGAAAACAAAAGGCTGCTGGAAAGAGATTTCTTCCAACAGCTGGTTCTCCGAATTGCTCAGAAAATTAACAACTGGTTCTCCCAAACTGGTGAAAACCTGCTGAATTCCACCACTGAATTTATTTCATATAAAACAGATGAATGCAAAACATTTGGTTAAGAACCACACAGAATCTTTGTGTTATATTTTGTAGTATTATAGGAGTCTGAATGTAATACAAATGAAACAGAATCATATTTTGTTTTAATTGGATTATAATAAAAATAGGATATAATTGATATTTTTACTTCCATAGAGTAAATACTCTCCTTGAGTGGGATTGCGGGGGCGGGCTTTAAAGAGGTCCACGCAGTCCTAATGCTATAGAATTTCAGTAAAGTTTACAAAGGAATAGCCTTCACTGATTTCTATGGCAAACTTTTGCCTCCTGTGATAGGATGACCGTGTCATGGTAATCCTCTCTTTAGTAACCTTCAGATTGGATTCCAGGAGGATGCTGTTAATTTAGAGGTTTTCAATTCGTGACCATTTTGTCCTGGTAAAACAAGGCTACTATAGACCTTCAAATACAGGCTTCTTTACTCCCACGCCCAATGAAAAATTCTGCATTTTAACATGCTCAATAGATTTGAAGAAGTGCTGCTTCTTGCATTATGCTATATTCATTAAATCTTCATAAGATTCATAAGATTTCTCCATGTACAATCCAATAGGAAAAATTCACTATTAGTTTACCAAATGATATTTCCCATTATTGTCACAAATATACTGTAATGATTGAATTGAATAAATTTGTATAGTTTTTATACTACTACTGTTTGATTAAAAAGTATTTGTCTTTTTGTAATATGTGCATTACTCTGGAATCCCTTCTGTATGGAGATTGATTTATGGGTTGTTTAAAATAACAGGGTCAACAAAAATCTATTTTGACTTAAAATCATGTATTTTATTTAAATATATGTAAAAATTATATTGTAAATAATAACTAATACCTTTTCTTTGTAGATCAGCAGATCCTGGATGATGTAGAGAAGTCCATCAATGATGATATGAAGCGTATTATTCCTTGGCTTCAGCAGCTCAAGTTAGTAAAAAGCAATACCAGGAAATGCACTTCTTTGTCGTAAAAACAATCTCACTTTTAGAATAATTTTCTATGATCTCTACTTTGGCTGCTTGTTAGTAACTGCAACAGGGGAGCTTTGTTGTTTTTTTGAAAGGATTAGATCTATAACTCCTAACATGTTGAACAGCATAGATTTTTATTAGCAAAGATCTAGAAAAGTCACTTTTCTTTTGTTTAATATACAGGTAAAACTCAAAAAATTAGAATATCATGCAAAAGTTCATTTATTTCAGTAATGCAACTTAAAAGGTGAAACTAATATATGAGATAGACTCATTACATGCAAAGCAAGATAGTTCAAGCCGTGATGTGTCATAATTGAGATTATTATGTCTTATAGCTCATGAAAACCCGAAATCCACAATCTCAGAAAATTAGAATATTGTGAAAAAGTTCAATAGTCTAGGCTCAAAGTGTCCCACTCTAATCAACTAATTAAGCCATAATACTTGCAAAGGGTTCCTGAGCCTTTAAATGGTCTCTCAGTCTGGTTCAGTAGGAATCACAATCATGGGAAAGACTGCTGACCTGACAGTTGTGCAGAAAACCATCATTGGCACCCTCCATAAGGAGGGAAAGCCTCAAAAGGTAATTGCAAAAAGAAGTTGAATGTTCCCAAAGTGCTGTATCAAAGCACATTAATAGAAAGTTATGTGGAAGGGAAAAGTAGGGAAGAAAAAGGTGCACAAGCAGCAGGGATGATTGCAGCCTGGAAAGGATTGTCAGGAAAAGGCCATTAAAAAGTGTTGGGGGCTTTCACAAGGAGTGGACTGGGGCTGGAGTCAGAGCATCAAGAGCCACCACACATAGACGGATCCTGGACATGGGCTTCAAATGTTATATTCCTCTTGTCAAGCTGCTCCTGAACAACGAACAACGTCAGAAGCATCTTACCTTGGCTAAAGAAAAACAGAACTGTTCTGTTGCTCAGTGGTCAAAAGTCCTCTTTTCTGATGAGAGCAACTTTGGCATCTCATTTGGAAACCAAGGACCCAGAGTCTGGAGGAAGAATGGAGAGGCACACACTGCAAGATACTTGAAGTCCAGTGTGAAGTTTCCAGTCTATGTTGATTTGGGGAGCCATGTCATCTGCTGGTGTTGGTCCACTCTGCTTCATTAAGTCCAGGGTCAATGCAGCCTTCTACCAGGAGATTTTGGAGCACTTCATGCTTCCTTCTGCAGATGAGCTTTATGGGGATGCTGACTTGATTTTCCAGCAGGACTTGGCACCTGCCCACACTGCCAAAAGCAGCAAAACCTGATTCAGTGACCATGGGATTACTGTGCTTGATTGGCCAGCAAACTCGCCTGACCTGAACCTCATAGAGAATCTATGGGGCATTGCCAAGAGAAAGATGAGAGACATGAGACCGAACAATGCAGAAGAGCTGAAGGCCGCTATTGAAGCATCCTGGTCTTCCATAACACCTCAGCAGTGCCATGGGCTGATAGCTTCCATGCCACACTGCATTGAGACAGTAATTGCTGCAAAAGGGGTCCAAACCAAGTACTGAGTACATATGCACGCTTATACTTTTCAGAGGTCCGATATTGTTCTAAAACAAATCCTTATTTTATTGATTGCATGTAATGTTCTAATTTTCTGAGATTGTGGATTTGGGGTTTTCATGAGCTATAAGCTATAATCATCACAATTATGACAAATCATAGCTTGAACTAGCTTTGCATGTAATGAGTCTATCCCATATATTAGTTTCACCTTTTAAGTTGCATTACTGAAATAAATGAACTTTTGCACAATATTCTAATTTTTCGAGTTTCACCTGTAATCTTGATTGGTCAACATGAATTCTGGTTAAAGACTTCTTGATTCCTGAACACTATTGGGATCAGTTAAATATTGCCATGTGTATCTGAAATGCAAAGTTGAGTATTTAATAATAACGTGGAGTATTTAATAATGCACATTCATTTGCCAGTTTCAAGCTGCTAATCTAGTAATTACTAGTGTAATAATAATTCTGCTTATGGATCAAAACTCGTTAAGAAACAAAAGAATAAATAAACTGATCTTAAAGTAGAAAAGAGAGTTCCAAATTTCATCTCAAGTATAAACAAGTTTGGTAGTTTTTCACCCTGTATAAGCTTACAGACATATATATCTTATTCTCACAACCCACCACTTATCTATAAACAAATTGATATGACTTTTCAATCCTGGTGTCAGCAAAAGGTCCATAAAGAATTGCCAGAACTTTACAAAATTTTACATTTTTATTTTAACCTTGATCAAATAAACCAACTTTATATTTCTTCCTTTTACTTCTGAAAATCTTAATCTTTAATTCATTCAAATATTGTTGTAGAATTTGATCCATTGCTAGGGTTTCTTCAAGTCCCTTTTGTAACTCTAGTAACAGGACACTATCCTGGTCATTGTCTTGGTATCATTTGTATTTTTCCTTTGATTTTTAAAACCTCAGCTAGCTTTTTTTTTCAATATTCCGTAAAAAGTCCTTATCCAGATCATTATCTTGACCTTCCACTTTTATTTGCACTTTAAATGCCTTCTCTATCTTGTAATCTACACTTTTAAAAATCCATTATTTCTGATTTTACAGTTTCACATCTGTTATCTCTTCATTAACATCTTTGGACAGTCTGTCCATACAAGCAATCATCATTACTGATGTTGATATTGTAGTTACTAAATTCTGGCCTCATTTTTCAACAATCTTTAATATTTCAAATATTACAGCATTTTGTTTCATTTTGTAATTTCCAGTACTAATAAAATGCATGTTTACACTTTTTTTCTTTTTTCTTTCTTTTGTTCCCTCTAGTATTCAACTGAAATAACAAAGTCTCTAATCTTTGTTATGACCTACCTACAAAAAATAATTCTGGTTCCTACTATATTTTATATAGTTAGTTCCAAAATCCAAAAAGATTTTTTTTCAATATTCCAAATTTGTCCGGCCCTTAATTTGTTTATAATTTTCTTAGTTCAAAATCTTATTTAACTTTCTGCCATTTATTTCAAGTTCTTTAAGTTCTTAAACTTACAGTTAATTTTTCTTTTGTTCAGAAATAAACATAGACGCACCAGGTGGCTTTTCAGGACTGCTGATTCAAAGACTATAGTAACTTTAAGATACTTAGATAAATAATTTCTGAAGGTGATCAGAAAGCCAGATTAGTAAACTCAAGTGTTCTTTAAAAGGCTTTGCTGCAGTTGTGAGCTTGATGACTGATTCTCTCATCTCTCAGTGTTCAGATCCATAGAAGATTGTTGTCCTGCAATATCCTTACAAAGATCTCCCACCTGGAGTACATGTGAGCGATCTCCTTTCCCCTCTTTGTCCAGAGAAGTTAAAAAGAACTGGTTCTTTGGAACTTTGCCCAAGTTGCCATCTCCACTGTCCTGGAGATATGTTTAGGTCACCATGACTCACAAGTTGCAGCCAGACTTCATTAACAAATTAACTTATAAATTTACTCTTACATGAATTTTTATGTACATGTGTACACATACCCACATACATGAGTATATGTATACTCTGTGTGTGTATGTAGGCCAGTTTGATATACTGGCTAGAGTGACGCCCTAGAACTCAGGAGAATGTGAGTTCTAGGCCTCCCTTAGGCATGAAAGCCAGCTGGGGACTTGATCTGGTCACACCATCTCAGCCCAACTTACCTCACAGGGTTGTAGTGGGGAAAATGGGAGGCAAGTATACAGGTATGTTTGCCATCTTGAGTTACATATAAAAAGATGGGATAAAAACACTATCAGTGTTTTCTTGGATGTGTATCTAAATACAGGAATTTGTACAGTGGCTTTGAAAACGTTGCTTTTTAGTTGGAAGTTCTTATCCTCATAGTTGAAGCCAACACTATACAGTAAATAAACTTTGTTCCAATGAATACTATTATTCTTGCATGTTCTGTTGTGTTCACTTTAGGTTTTGGCTTGGGCAGCAGCGTTGCAAACAATCAATAAAACATTTGCCTACAGTTAGCTGTGAAACATTACAGCTAGTTAACCATGCTACTCATCCTGTGGGAAATCTTTCCAGCCACAAACTTTTCATTAAGCTTACCCGACTTCCACAGTATTACATTGTAAGTAAATGAGATTTCATCATAAGAATGTGGTCCTCTGAATAAAAAATCATAAGTTTTTGTAATGTGAAGAATGAATTAGGATAGGATCAGTGTGATGGCTTAATATGATGAAATAGTTGCTCCATTAAAATGCAGACAGAAAGTTAACTGGCCACTTACATGGAAGGAAGGCAGCTAGGAAAGAGAACTTGGAGAGGTTTAGTGAAAAGAGAAAGATTGCACAAATGGAGATGGTAAAAAGGAAAGAAAAATGATGTAACACGGTGCTTCCCAAAACCTGGATAAATTAGTCAAAATTGGGTAAAAATGATTTTTCTTTGAGTAACGGCATATAAACCCATTATCCAATCATAATAGGATCATTTAAATTGATTTAAATATTTTACCTTTTTTGCTAAGCAGTTGTGGGGTAACGAAGGAAAATGTTTCAGAAGCATTGATGTATCTAGTAAATACAGGTAACCCCCGGGTTATGATGGGTCCCTTAGTGAACCTTCGAATTTACATGATAAGCGTCCCCTACCGTTTGCGAACAAGGCACAAAACTACGAATCTTGCAGCACCACAGCAATTGTTTGACCTTACAAACAACCGCAGAGTGTCTGCAACATTTGTCCTGCACATTGTCGGCCAAATGGAGCTTCTGAGGGTCGGTCCCATCCCTCAGAAGCCCCTATGGGCATCCAGAGGCCTTCCCCGGCCACTTGCTTCTGAGGGGCAAATCCAGCACCTGGAAACTCCATTTCAGCCTGCAACAGCCCTGGGGGAGACCCACAGAGGGCCAAACGGAGCCTCAGAGGGCTGAATCCAGCTCCCAAAGGCTTCATTTCGGCCAGCAATCTATGAGGAGACTGCTTGATAGATCTTCACAATGTAAGTGACCTGGCGTGGCAGGTTGGGGGGGAAGCAATTGTGGGGAGCATGTGGTATTCGATTAGCAAATGCATAGGCGAAAGGAGGGAGTGATCTCATTCAAGGTACAAGATTCACTTCCATGAATCCTTGGGTTATGAATGGAATGGGCAGGCTGCATTGCATTTGTAAATTGAGAACTACCTGTATAAAGCAAAAGAAAGGTAATAACGTGACACCCTTTGTGACAATCATTAAAGAGTTAAACAATCATTCTGTAATAAAACCATAAGATGTTTTGAGGGTATATCTATTTGACAGAACCCAGCTTACATCCTATGCTTCCTGTTCATGCAGTGTTATTTTAAATAAAAACTTAATTGCCAGTGATTACTTTCTGTAAATAAATGAGAGACAGTATATCATAATCCTTTTCTACATCTAAGATACTAAAGTATCATAACAAATAACAAAGGTATTAATATAACATTGAATCTCAATATAAGTCATTAATTTACTTCTTTTGGTGGAAATGAGATTTTGAAAAATATTTATATCCCAAATTTTCTAATTGTTGCCCAGTTAAATTCAGGTTTCATCATGCTTATTGCTTTAATATAAAGGTGTTTGCAGCTTTTAATTAATTATGTCTTTGAGCCACTGGATTTCTACAATAAAAAAGGTAGCAGTCTATAAGACCAGGAGCCAGCAGATGTCTATGTTCTTTGTTGAATGACAGGAGGATTTCATGGAAACCTAAATATATATATTTTGAGTAGAATACAAAGTGTTACACAATTTAAATATTGCATAACCATTTTAAAAGATGCTTGTGTGAAAACTGAAAAAGGAAAATATATGCAGTTGTGGAATATGCCAAAAGTTACTTCAGTAAGAGTTTTCATGATTCTTATAATACTTTGATTACTTTTTATAACATCATTAGGGACCAGAATTGGCAGAAGTTAAACTTGCTTCAAGGATATTAACTGGCCAAGTAAATAGGATGCTCAGTGAATGATATCTTGACTAAGCCTTAAGAAGGTTATTTTTATGACATTGGTTTTTATGTGTATGATTCTAGATTTTTAAATTTGTATTTTTTTAATTAGCAGTAAATCTTACATTTTAGAATGCTCACTCATGTCAGTTTCAAAGTGTATTACCGTATATACTCGAGTATAAGTCAACCCGAATATAAGCCGAGGCACCTAATTTTGCCACAAAAAATGGGAAAACTTATTGACTCGAGTATAAGCCGAGTTTTTCAGCACATTTTTTGTGCTGAAAAAAACCCCCTCGGCTTATACTCGTGAGATTCCCTCTGAAAAAAAAAATGGTGTGGAGCTCCGGAGCTGGGCAGCCGCTTCCCTGCTTCCGTGTTTCCTTTGCAACTTGTAAGCATGGGGGTAATCGGAAGCAGAAAAGTTCTTGCATGAGGATGTAAGAAAACAACGCGAGCCGCTGCGACTACGTCCTCCTCCCCCTCCTCCTCCCGAGTGGACTGAAAGCAGCTAGGGCTGAGGAAATGAAGCCACCTCGGCTCGCGTTGTTTTCTGAGCCTAGAGCCAGGGCGCTTTCATTGCACGGCAGAGCTTCTTGTTTCAGGAAACACTGGGCGTCATTGCTGCCCCCTGAGGGGAGGGCGATTCTGGGCTGCGCGATTGGGGGACTTCGTGGCTTTGGGTGGGTGGGTGGGAGCGAGGACGGACGGAGTCCGCAAAGCGGGGCTTGCCTGCCCTTGCTGGCTGCCTCTGCTTTCTTAGGGGCGGGGAAGGGGGCTCATCTGGACCAAGGGTGAGTCTTCCCCTCAGTTTCCCCTGAAGGATCTTCCGTCGCTTTTGCCTTCTCCCTATGTCTTCCCTCTGTTAAAATCCCCCCCACACACACTTATTTTCAGGCGGATAGATTTCGTGTCTGAGCATTCTCACATGACGGTGGGACTTCCCCCCCCCCAAAAAACAGTTAAGTAAAGAAAAAACAATACATCCTCATGCAAGAACTTTTCTGCTTCCGATTACCCCCATGCTTACAAGTTGCAAAGGAAACACGGAAGCAGGGAAGCGGCTGCCCAGCTCCGGAGCTCCACACCATTTTTTTTTTTCAGAGGGAATCTGACTCTAGTATAAGCCGAAGGGGTTTTTTTCAGCACAAAAAATGTGCTGAAAAACTCGGCTTATACTTGAGTATATACGGTAACATAAAACATTGGAATAGAATACATATTGAGTACTGTTGAAGAATTTACAATCTTAAGCCCAAATATTTTTAATACAATCTGCTTCATTGATTTGAAGCAAAAACAATTGATTTGCTTTTTCTTCAGTTATGTAAAAAAAGATTTCAAAAAATAATTGCTGACTACATTGTAAATATATCATTTGATATGGTATGTAGTTTGCTGTATTTGTGATAATATTCATATATTGAAATTTAAATTTAGTTTTATTTGGATGCATTGATATCAGTAAAACTCAACTTAGTCTTAACCTAACTTAAATCTAATTTATTTCAGTATGATTTGCTCTGAGTAAATTAAATCCAAATTTCTATGATGTTGGTTTAGAAAATCTGGATTTCTTTGAGGTTTGTATTAATTATGATGATATATTAACTTGGAGTATATTTCCAAGCTTAGTGTGACTTTTCAACATTCTAGGTAGTGGAAATGTTTGATGTTCCCAATAATCCCACACAAGTAGAATACAAATACTACTTTCTTTCTGTGAGTTATGCTGAAGGAGATGATAGCCTTGCTACTGCAGTTTTGCTCCAACAATATAAGCCAAATATTGAAGAATTGGTTTTGGATACAAAAAGAGGCAAGCAAGCAAAAAGTGGCGCAAAACGCAAGGTATGGATTTGATCACTCGCCTTTACTACTTTCAGTGGATAAGAGATAATTTATTTCTCTTAGCTGAAAATAAAAGGCTGAATAGTGCAACATTTTGCTTAATTAGATAAATGAATAGTTTACGATGACAAAGAATAAATCTGCTAAACTGTATATTTCTTGTACTGAGACAAAACAGAAAATGTGTTTGAAGTAGCATCTCATGTAATTATTATTATATGAGATAATATTTAAGATGCTGCTTCAAACATATTTTCTATTTATTGTTGACTATATTTCTAGTGTCTGCCATTTTGCACTTTTTAAACAGAAGTTAATACTTTCTTTATAAAAATGTACTTTCGGGTTATTTTTAGTACTATATGCATGTATAAAAACTTATAATTGATTAGAACAGTTTACACTCTAAGTGCTGCAAGCTTACTTGTAAAGTTCTTTCTAATATACTCAAACTCAAAATGAGCACAATTGAATTGACATTTAAATTAATGTTTAATATTTGTTTCCAAGTACAGTGGAACCTTGGATCACAACTGTAATCCGTTACAGGACTTTGATCGCAACCTGATTTGGTCATGACCGGAAGCACTACTGACTGCGTATGCGCAGACAAAAAAAAGGTGCCAAAGGGGAATTGCCACAATAAGGAAAATCGCTGCGGCTGTGTTTGGTTGCCACCTGAAGATGTCTTCGTGATCAGAAGCAATTTTTTTAAAAAATTTTGGTTGTCACTTGATTTGGTCGTGGACAGAAGCATTTATGACCCGAGGCTCCACTGTAGCTGCACATATAGAAGTAGAGTCGAAATATAGTGGGCATGAATTCTGAATAGTTTATATGAAACAGCTGAATTTCCTACTATGATGTCTACTACTTATGATTTAGATTTTGTTTTTCCTTTGTGTTTGAAAGAATGTGTATCTTTTAAAATATTTTTCTGCTCTTTCGTAGTTGTCTAATGAACTGGGTCCTACAGAATCCAAAAAACCAAAACAGTCTGGAGAAATATGTGCATTCAATAAAGTTTTAGCTCATATTGTAGCAATGTGTGATACAAATATGCCCTTTATAGGACTCCGTATGGAGGTAAGTAACAAATAGTTTTTGCTGAATTGGAACATTTACAACAGGGATTGTCTATGAAGTACCTAACTTAAAAAATAGGAAGAAATAAGATTGGCCTGTCATTTATTATTAAACCATAATATAATTTAACTGTTGGATATAGTATAATATGGAATCCAAACTTGACAGTAAATCAGGCCATAGTGGCTTGATAAACAAAAAATCTTTGTTCAGTATTTTACGTCAATAAGGTTACAGCAGTTGTGACATGAGATGAAAGAGACCCTTGACCTACACTTCTTAAATATGCTATCTATTGGTTTAAGCAAAGATTTAGGTTTTGATAAGAATGTGAAGTAATTAAACACAGACTAAGGGCATGTGTTTGTGTGTGTGAGAGAAAGAGTAGATAATTGATTACAACATGATTGAAAAAGGAATCTAACTTCTGCCCAACCTTTATCAGCTGTTGCCATTGGAAACAGTTGTGCTTTTTTCTGTGTAATGAAGTAACATGCTATATCTATCTATCTATCTATCTATCTATCTATCTATCTATCTATCTATCTATCATCTATTGTATTTTTGTTCTCACCTATTGCTGCATCCATGTGTGTATGTGTGCATACAGGAAAGCCTACCCTGAGTCATAGGATTGAGATTTTGGGTCTTCGAGTGGAGGAGTCACCAGTATTCCAAGCTATTGCCCAATTACTTCTCCCATAGGGAACTGTTGAGAGAACAGGGGGAGGGATTTCTTCTTAACCCCCAGTCTGACCTAGCCTATTTTTTAAAGTCTGTCTTGGTGGTTTGTCCCTCCACACAATGAATATACCCTATCACAATTCAATAACCACTGTTCCTTTTCATTGTGCCTTTGTTTAGGTGCCCATCTGACTACATTAGCCTTCTTCGATATAATATTGTCTCATATTATAAATATTGTAGATGTTAAATGTTAGGTAACTATTTTATCCTATAGAGAATAAAATACAAAATTTAACATTGTCCCTTATGTGCATTATTTATGGTTTTATGTGATTTTAGTATTGGTTAATTAATGTGCTGTAACAGAAGCAATTGCTTCACTCATTTTATGTGTAAAACGATTATGCGTTCTCTGGTTAGGTTTTATTTCTTTTTGTACTTACTATAAACCAAGCTGAAAGATTCATATATAATGTGACAAGTGATACTGTGTAGCTTGAATTTTAATTTGCTATGAAAATATAAACCTAAATATACTAAGTTTTTTTTTTTAATTTCAGTTATCCAGTTTGGAGATCCCACATCAAGGTGTCCAAATTGAAGGAGATGGTTTCAGTCATGCTATTCGTTTATTAAAGTAAAAAAATTAATGTAAAATTCCATTAATGCTTAGAATATTATATATGGATCAAAAGGAAATATTATATTTCAAAGAATCATTTTGGCATTATTTCCACATTAGTATTTATATTGTGAATTTGTTCCAATGATAATTGTACAGCAAAAAGCCCCATAAGAATGAAAGAGGGGAAAAAGAAAGGGAAACAAATGAGAGAGAGAGAAGGGAAAGAAAGAAAGAAAGAAAGAAAGAAAGAAAGAAAGAAAGAAAGAAAGAAAGAGGAAAGGAAAAAGAGGGAGACAAAGAGAGAAATGAGAGAAAAGGGAAGAAAAAGAGAAATGGGAAAATGATGGAGGGAGAGAATGAAAGAGAGGAAAAAGAGAAAAATAAGAGAGAGAAGGGGGAGAAGGAGAGAAATGAGAGAGCTGGAGGGAGAGAAGGGGGAAAGAAAGGAAGAAAGAAAAAGAAACGAGAGGGAGAGAGGGTGGAAAAAGAGAAAAACAAATGGGAGGGAGAGAGGAAGGGGGACACAGAGAGAGAGAGAGACCCATTTCCCACAGAAAATACCAGGAGCAACAAAACCGTGGGTAGGCATGTCTGGGGGGAGTCATGTGACTGGGTAGGAGTGGTGTTGAGTTGGCCACACCCACCCAGGCAGTCATTAGGGCACAGAACCCCTTACTAAAAAATTTGAAGCCCACCCCTGAGTAATACCTATACCTAAGTGCCAAGCTTGTATGCATGTTCTGTTTTCCTCAGGAAAAAAGAACAATATTCTTATTCTCTCCCTCCAGCTCTCTCTCATTTCTGTGTCCCTCTCCCCCTTCTCTCTGTCTCTTTCTCTCTCTCTCATATTTCTCTCTCTTCCTCTCATTCTCTCCTTCCATCATTTTCTCCTTTCTTTATCTCACCTGAGCCGACACGAAGGGGACCACGAAGTGGGCACTGAGCTGCCCACAAAAGATGCGGAATCGCAAATTTCATGTCGGCTCAGGAAGGAAGAGCAGCCGCTGCCGAATGCAATGAAGGAAGAGCTCTGGCTCTCCTGCGGAGCGCAGCCAGCTACTCACATGAGCGTGTAGTCGTGGCAGTGGGAGGAGGAGTCACCATTGCCGCTGCCACGATCCTGGGCCAGGAGGGTATCCTGCTTGTGTGTGTGTGCGCATGTACAAAAGAGAGAGAGAAGGGGAGAATTCTCTCTCTCCTCCCCCCTTGTGTGGTGGGAAGCGAAGGCTGCCTTACGCATAAATAGGGCCGCTTCACTCCTGCACTAAGGCTCTGGGACGGGGCGAGGTGGGTGGGGTCAGCCAGGAGTAGGATTTAGGGGCTCACCGAGCCCCACAGAGTCTTAGCTAGGGGAACCCCAGAGCCCCTGCGAGCTCCCAGCAGCCCACCCCTGGTATTACTCAAAGGTATTATTAAGCTTAATGACTTTCAAATTTTAGCTGGCCATTTTGACAGATTTTCATTTTTATATAAACACTACACAGGAAAGCTAATCTGAAGCTTTTCAAAAGGTTCCCAAAATTTAATTTTGTTTAGTAGGCTGCAAATTCTGTGTAAATTTCTTCTACTGTATATTGTAAGCATTAAAAAAACCAACCAGCTTGCATTAAAACTTCCAATTCTACCATATCTTATATATTAGTAGTCATAAATGCATTATTTAGATTGAAAAAAAACTAACTTGAATACTTGCATTTCTTAAATTGCATGCTTTCTTTCAGAGTTTGAAAGAATTAAATAAATCTCAATAAATTGTTGTATCTTGAACTTTTGCACAGAATTCCTCCATATAAGGGTATTTGTGAAGAGACCCAGAAGGCTCTGGATCGTTCTCTTCTTGATTGTACTTTCCGATTGCAAGGTAGAAATAACCGTACATGGGTGGCTGAATTGGTGTTTGCAAACTGCCCGCTTATCAGCACTTCTTCCAGGGAACAAGGTTAATTTCTCAATTGTTCTGCATATTGCCATTCCTCTTATACTTTCTGAGTATCAAATTGGCCTCTTCCTTTCATTTTGCAGGACCAACTCGTCATGTTTATCTGACATATGAAAACCAGTTGTCTGAACCAGTTGGTGGCCGAAAAGTGGTTGAGATGTTTCTGAATGACTGGAATAGCATTGCCCAATTATATGAATGTATGTTGGAGTTTGCTCGATCTTTACCAGGTATATAATGTCTTGTATACATTATATTCTTGTTCATTCTTGTATTGATATAAAAAAGAAGCAGGCCACTTTCTGTTGACCTATTAGCATATTTAGAAGGAGAGTGTCCTGTGAGCAGTCACACAGCCATGAAGCAACTAATGTATTCATAAAATGACTGCCAATAGAAGATATGGTCAGTTAGCAATACTTGATTTTTCAAAGACAGCCCAGTCCATTTTTAGCCCAGTGAAAATTTCTTTAACAATTTTAGTTATCTTGGTTGTTTTTATGAGAAGCAGATACTGTATGGGCAGACTTCCAAACAAAACACCACACTATAATGATTAACTTCTTTTATTTTCTGAAAATGCATTTGAGGTCCTCGTGAATCTTGAAGGTGTCCTTGAAAATAAAAAAATGTTTAGAAGCTGTTAGTTGTAGCAGGAGGTAACACCATTTCTTTTCTGAATTTGGAAGCTAAGCGTAATCAGACCTGGCTAATACTCAAAAGGGACATGTCTGAGGTATAGGCTAGACCACAGGTGTCAAGCTTGTGGTGTCACATTGCTGTCACGGGTTGGGTGGGGCCTGTGCGTGACGCATCCAGCCTGCAGGCCTCCAGTTTGACATCCTTGGGCTAGACTAAGAAAGTGAAAAGCTAAACAACTTATTTCATTGTCCTGCTGCCTAGAAAACTTAATCAATGTGCCTTTGAGTCATTGGGAATTTTACTGTACAGGAAGGGGATTATAACCTCTAGGAACTACTGTTTCGTTTTAAATTAAAAGAAACTAAATATCATTTAAAGGGCATCTACATTTTATTATTTTTCAGGAATCATTCCATTCAGGTTTTCAGATAGTTAATTGATCACTACTGTTAAAAACTTGGATCATTGTTTTATATGCTTAGAGTTCATTGTTTCAGATAGGATTATTTATTTGTTTGTTTAATTTATATTGCTGCCTATTTGCCCATGGCAACTCGAGGTGACTTACACAATGTAAAACCATATTTAAAACAAAAAACAAAAATAAAAAACAATAAAAACTAACAAAAAGAATCAAATAAATTAGTAAAGTATAATAGAATAAAAATTTTTTGGGGGGGGACCAACTCCATCCCCCACCCCGATGACAGCGGATCACACTAGCCATTTAATGGGCTCCATCCCTCTCTGGGTTCCCTAGGCCCGCTGACAAATCCAGGTCTTCAGTGCCTTTGGAAGAGTGCTAGAGTGGGGGCCATTCTAATCTCTGGGGGAATAATATTCCAGAGAGAGACACCATGGAGAAGGCTCTTGTTCTGGGTCCCACCAGGTGTATCTCCCTCAGTGATGGGACCTGCAACATTCCCTGCCTCCTCGCTCTAATGGGTCAGGTAGATGTGACTGGCAAGAGTCGTTCCTTCAGATAACCCAGACCCAAGCCATGAAGGGCTTTAAAGGTGACAACCAGCACCTTGAATTGCACCTGGAAGCAAATTGGCAACCAATGCAGCTCCTGTAGGAGAGGTGTCACATGTGCACACCAGGGTCTGTACAAAACCATGTGGCCACTGCATTTTGCACCAACTGGAGCTTCCGGAAGCTCTTCAAGGGAAGCCCCATGTAGAGTGTGTTGCAATAATCAAGATAGGAAATGACCAGGGCATGAGTGACTGTGAGTAGGGACCGTTGACCCAGGAAAGGGCATAACTGTTGCACAACCCGCAGTTGCGCAAAGGCCCTCCTGGCCATGACTGCCACCTGTCCTTCGAACAGGAGTTGTGAGTCCAGGAGAACCCCTAGATTATGCACAGGGTCTATTTGCGATAGTGCCACCCCATCCAAGACTAAAGGTGGTAATTCTCCCTGAGCCAACGAACCCCAAACCCAGAGCCACTTGGTCTTGCAAGGGTTTAGTTTCAACCCGTTGCTCCCCATCCAGCCCCTAACAGCCTCCATGCACTGCGAGATGGAGAACACAGCAACACTTAACTCACCACGGGCCGAGACATACAGCTGAGTATCATCATCATATTAGTGATACCTCAGTCCATTATGCATTTCAGAAGCCAGATGTACAGCCTGGAAGTACTTTCGACCTTCAGGTCTCAGTGAAATTACATGCGACAGTTCTGGTAAAGAACACCTTTGAATAATTATCCCAGCTGCAACACATCCTGACTTGATCAGAACAGATCCAATATAGCAATGGCTACCCACACTGTGGTCACTGCAGTGCACTCCACATGAGAAGTGCCTGGAGTTGTAATTGATGCAAAATGCAGCAGCCAAAACTGAGCTGAAAGATCTGCTCCATTTTAAAATTGCTTACCAGGCACAATTTAAGAAGTTGGTATTGACTTAAATCCATAAATGGCATAGAAACCTAACCATTTAAGGGCCCTTCTCTTCCTTTATGAAACTATTCAATTCTTTAACAATCCCTTATGAAGATGTTCCTTCTGTCAGAAGCTCTTCTTCTGGCATGTTGAAGAAGACTGTTTTCTTCTTTGCTACTGATCACTTAGGACATGCATTTAACTCTTTCACTGTTTAGAAAATCTGTATACATATATCATTTTCACCAGAATTTTAATTATTGCTAAATAGTTTAGGGGCCTATTTGTTTATTACTTTTAACCTGCATTTTTAATTAATTTAATTTGATTTAGTTTAAAAAAAAGTTAGTATCCTTAAATGATTACCAGATTAGAAAATAAGGAAAAAGTTTTTGGATGCCGAAGAAATGTTCTTAGAAATATTACTTTCCAGGAGTGATAGAAACTTTACTAAGTTTAATACTTTTTCTCTTTTAAATATATATATTTAAATATATATATATATTGTCTCTCCTCCCCCTTTATATTAAGAAATACCAAGCCATCTAAATGTTTTCTCAGAAGTTCGGCTCTATAATTATAGGAAACTAATTCTTTGTTATGGGACTACCAAGGGAAGTTCTGTAAGTATCTTTGATCTTTCTCTTAAAGGTATGTTAATACTGTATACTTATTCTCTTTAAGTATAGTGTCTCTTATTTTAAACACAGTTATTAAGTGGCTACCGTCCATGCTAACTGTGATCTTGTCTATATTGTAGTAGTAATTTTCTTTTTTTCCTCCTTTAGCTTAGTGTTAGATGTTTTCCCATATTAATGTTTGATGATAGCTAACTATGTATGTTCAATTCGAACAGGGGTATTCTGTCAAACTTGATTACATTGAGGGCTGCATCAGGCAGGGTTGTGTTTGGCCTCGGAGAGCTGGGGGTGGGGCATGTCTGGGTGCATGGGTGTGATTGGGGTGGGTGTGGCACAGAGCTTGTGGGGGAACCACCTGTGGTGGCCAAGTGCTAAGGCAGGACTTCCCTGAGACCCTCCCTCACTCTCATTATACAGGTAGTTGAGTAACAAATGTAATAGAACCTGCCAATTACATTCGTATCCTGAGGATTCATTTGATTGAATCATGTTAAATGAATGTAATCACTCCCTGCTTTCCCCAATGCATTTGTTAATCGAATGTGCAGGTCATTAAATGCACATGATATATCTCACAGTAGGAAAGAGCATGCAGGACTAGTGCTGGAACAGGCCATCCAAGGCCTCCCGCAATCGACTGAGATACCTCATGCTCCCCTGGAGTCCCCAGAATTTCTCCCCCCCATCCTGCCTCGCTGACTCTCCACAGACTGGGCCTGCTTTGCTAGCATCCAGGATTCCACTTACTCCTCCCCACCCCATTTCCCATGGAAATTTTTGAAGAAGTTGTAAGGACATGAAATCTAAGAAAACCATTTTCACCAGCTTCTGCTGGTGCATCAGGGTTGTGTTTGATTTGGGGCCATGTGGCCTCTGGTAGTTGAAGAGGCCTGGACTGTGCCACAACAGCCTCCTGCTTCAGGATTGAGGCAACAGTAGCAGCCAGTCAATGAGGAGTTTTCTTCCTTTGTCTCATCGGGCTGAACTGTAAGTTCTTTGTTGATTGGCTGCCATGTGGCTCATGGAGATTCCATTTCGGCCTGTAACAGACCAGGGGAGGCCTGTAGAAGCCCGAATAGAACCTCAAAGAGCCGGATGCGGCCACAGTGACTACATTTTGGGTTAGTGAGGCCCCGCGTGGCCCATTTTTGGCTGGCAGAGTGCTACTGGAGGCCAGGGAGGCCAAAAATGGGCTGCGGGGGGCCACGTGTGGCTTCACCGTCCCTGTTTTGGATGGCAAAGGCACCGCAGGCCGATCCTTTGATATTTCCATGCCAGCCCTGCGAGCCAGATTTAAGCACCCTATGGGCCGAATGCAGCCCGCAGGCCTTGAGTTTGACACCCCTGAATTAGAATCCCAAATCTTTACTACTGTATTTCCTTTAATAATATTATTAAGGTCAGGGGGTTGTAAAGAAAAGGTGTGAGTTATGAACATGACTAGTCAGAAAAGAAAGGACAGAAGTTGATAATAGTTTGTGTGTTTATGAATAAACTTCAGTTTCTAACCTCATTTTACATATTCTTCTCTATTAAGTTTATGCCACAGGTTATCTTTTAATCAAAGCAGAAAACTGCTGTGCAACAGACCAGATATAGGTTACCATGCAAAGCATGGGAGGAAAGGAGTTTAGAGCTCATTTCTATAGTTCAGGGGTGTCAAATTCAATTTCATTGAGGGACACATCAGGGCTGTGGTTGACCTCGGGAGGCTGGGTGGGCATGGCTGACTGGCTGGGTGTGGCCAACTGGGTGGGCGTGGCTAGCTTGATACCACTCCCCAAACTGCTGGCAGATTTCCTCTTCGCTTTGATTAGACCAGGCCGAAGCTACAGTGGCCTGAACTTTCCTCTTCACATTGGGTAGACCATGACGGCCCCATGGGCCGCATCCAACTGCCCGCGGGCCTTGAATTTGAAACCGCTGCTATAGTTCCATAATGATGTTCCATAACTTCTGTACTACTTAAGAACCTCTGATACATTAGGAGTTTTATTTTTCTGGCACTTTCCAAAAATATGTCATGATTTTCTTAAAACCTTTTTTGTGTTAAAATAGTTAGATTTTCACTGAAGTATAAGAACTAGTCATTGATACATTGATACATTCACCAGCCCAGTGAATTCTTAGTACTCGGGTAGCAAATATTATAACAAATTAGAGGTAGCCTTGCAAAGAATAAAAATACACATATTTCCTTACCTTGGTTATATTCAGCTTTAAATAAACATGGAAATATTCATTTCTTAAATTTTAATATTTCGTTCAATTCTCAAACTTAAGCTAGAGAAAGACATGGTGTCTATAAGATACTGTTTTATCTCCTATGTCCTCCCTATCTCTCTGTAAAGAGGAAAACATTAGAACTATGGTGTCCAAATTTTTCCCAACTGCAATTCGTTCACCTTGAATGGAAGAAGTGTGTTTTCCTTTCTGCAACTTTGGTTTTCCTGGAGTGTGCAGCATGTAAAGGCTAGGATCACTAGCCCCATGAGTAGAAACACACAGTATTGACTGATTCAAACTGTTTTGTCTAGTCCAGTCTTGTCCATTTTGATTAATGTAGTTCTCCAGGATCCTCTAATAAGGAGCTTTATTAAGCAAGATCCTTTTTGTAACAGAGATTGAGCTCACTACAAAATCTGTAGTGCGGCACTGAGCTGATTACATGAAGTTAAATATTTACTAGCTAGAAAATAATTTGCTTGGAATATAGAAAATAGATACATCTCTGTATCTTCTCTCTGTCTCTACACATATACACACATACACACTTACTTAAAAACAATGTTCCTTGCTATCATTACATAATTTTCTGAAGCTTTTTGTATTTATAGATCAGCATTCAATGGAACTCTGTGCACCAAAAATTCCACATATCTCTTGGAACCGTTGGACCAAGCTCAGGTTGCAGTAATTGTCACAATACTATTCTGCATCAGCTACAAGAGATGTTCAATAAATCACCAAATGTTGTCCAACTATTACAGGTAACTTCTTTTGTCAAAAGAGAGGTTCGAAATAAGGAAAGCATTGAAAGGATGATACTTTTGCATATGATATCATAATACTTTATATGGGAAATGCAGTAGGAAGAACCTTACTAGCAATTATACTTCTGTTTAGTTCTACATTGTTACTACTATAATATAGGTAGCCTTCAACTTACGATTACAGTAGAGCCCAAAATTTATGTTACTAAGTGAGAAATTTGTTAAGTGAGTTTTGCCTCATTTTAAAACTTTTTTCCCCACATTTATTAAGTGAATCACTACAGTTCTTAAATTAGTAACATGGTTAAGTGAATCTTGTTTCCCCATTGACTTTGCTTGTCGGAAGGTCACTAAAGGGAATCACATGACTCCAGGACATAGCAACTGTCATAAATGTGAATCAGTTTCAAACATTCAAATGTAAATCGTGTGATCATGAGGATGCTACAATCATAAGTGTGAAAAATGGTCATAAGTCATTATTTTCAGTGCTGTTGTAACTTTGAATGGTCATTAAATGAATTGCTGTAAGTTGAGGACTACCTGTAATGCCATTTCTTCATTTGGTTGGTATGAATAGAAGCATAAAAGCAACCAATAATATTCTTTATTTCTGGAGGGTCAATACATGTGCCTACCTGTCATACAGTTATAACTAAACAACTGTTGCTTTTACTTGCAGGTTTTGTATGATACTCAGGCTCCATTAAATGCTATCAATAAACTTCCCACTGTGCCAATGCTAGGACTGACACAGCGTACTAACACTGCTTACCAGTGCTTCTCAATTCTGCCTCAGTCGCCCACACACATCAGGCTGGCCTTTAGGAATATGTATTGCATAGACATTTATTGCCAGAGCCGTGGAGTGGTGGCAATTCGTGATGGAGCATATAGTCTTTTTGACAACAGTAAAATTGTTGAAGGCTTTTATCCTGCACCAGGATTGAAGGTGACTGTTCTTTATGTATTTATTTTGTAGTTCAATTAGAATATTGACTGGGCTCATTAATATTTCAGATAGCTTCTATAAGTGGTGAAATTATTTGCTTTCAAATACATGTTTAATGTTGAAGCTTCTAACACATTCAGTGGTAAGGAAATAAAGATAATATTCACTTATTATCTGTTGGTCTTTGGTGGTTCAGAATTGTGTTCTGGCTTTCTAGAACTTTTGCCTGAGTAGATTATAGTTCAGTAGTTTCTGGTTTCACAATTTAAACATTCTGGTAATGACAGCTGCCAGAAATTTTGAAGAAATGTTTTCAGGCACAGCACAAGGTTGAATGAATCTGTGATTAGAATTTTTATTAATCATTTTATTAAAACTTTGTTTTTAAAAACTTCAAACAAATGTGAGTTCTGATAGTGCAGCTAACATCACAATATTTTCAGTAACCTGGGTTAACTCATACTTTTGAAATGGTAGAATGGTTTATTTCAATGGATCTTCATAAATGAAAAAGATTATTGATGCTCGTGGTGAAAATCAACAATTACAGTAATACGTCTTTTCTGATTATTTGTAACATACGATTCACATATTAACCTTTGGAAACCTGGCAAGGCACTGCTGTAGATATGTGAAATATTAATAATTTAAAACTGTAGCATATTGCTATTGAGGTTAATGTATCTTGAAAGTTTTAATGACAATATACATTGTTTTATTATGATATTGTAAACCTCTCAGAGTCACTCATGAGATGGGCAGTGCAGAAATTTAATAAATAATTAAATAAATGTTGTCACAGGGTCCTTTTGTCTATACCCCATTCAGTGGGCTCCCACATCCCAGAAGGCCCACTCCAGCCTCCCTTGCCTTTAGGCAATCTACACACAAGCAGATCCTTGTCTAATAATCCTAGTTTGTTTTCACACCCTTCTCAGATCTACCACTGCACTTTACTATCAGGAGTAAGCTACAGTTCTCCTTATCTGAAGTTTCCTATATAGAACAGTGAAACCCACAACCCTTCTCACTCCCAAAACTCTTCAACACCAACTACTCCACCATAGCAACTACAAATACCATCACACTACTACCACACCCAGCTGCTTTGCTGCTGATCTTCTATAACTGCTCTCTGCTAAGTAGCTGGACTGGCTGGGGAGGTCTTAAAGAGGCAGGGCACCATCAGCCCCATGGAGCTAGCTAATCTCAGGCAGCCTGTCCCACATACATCACCCCTTTTTATAAGGTAAAGGTAAAGGTTCCCCTCACACATATGTGTTAGTCATTTCCGGCTCTAGGGGGTGGTGCTCATCTTCGTGTCAAAGCTGAAGAGCCAGCGCTGTCCGAAGATGTCTCTGTGGTCATGTGGCTGGCATGACTAAATGCTGAAGGCGCACGGAACGCTGTTACCTTCCCACCGAGGTGGTCCCTATTTTTCTACTTGCATTTTTACATGCTTTCGAACAGCTAGGTTGGCAGAAGCTGGGACAAGTAACGGGAGCTCACTCGGTTACGCATTGCTAGGGATTTGAACAACCAAACTGCCAACCTTTCTGATCGACAAGCTCAGCGTCTTAGCCACTGAGCCCCCCCCCCATATACATACATACGTACATACATACATACATACATACATAAATCAGACATGTGTTTGTGTCCCTCATCTTCTGTAACCATGTGAGGGGCTGGTCGTTGGCAATTACTATGAATTCCCAAACCCAGATGTACCCACACAGAGCATTGATCACCCATTTCAATGCATACACCTCTTTCTTTATGATACTATAGTTCTGTTCTCATGGAATGAGTTTTTTCGATAAATAAATTACAGAATGTCTGTACCTTCGTGATTTTGCATCAGTGCTGCACCTAAACCGACATTGGATGTGTCTATTTGTACAACAAGAGGTTGGGTAAAATTCAGTCCTCTCAGCACCGATTTTCCACATAGACTATCCTTTATCCTTTCAAATGACCCCTGGCATTTTTCTGTTCATCTTATCTTAGAGGGCTCTGTTTTCCTGATTAGGTTCATTAAGGACTGGTAATTGTGGAGAAAGGGGGGGCGGGATAAAGAGTTCATAATATCCTGCCAACCTCAGGAAAGAGTGTACTTCTTTCTTTGTTTTGAGAGTTTTTACTTGTCTCAGGGTCTCCACCTTCCATGTTTGTAACTTCAGCCTCTTATACATGTCTTCTCATAAATTCAAAAACTTTGAATTCACAGACCTTCCTGAACATGTTCGTTGACAGCAATCAAGATGCACGAAGACGATCAGTCAATGAAGATGATAATCCACCATCTCCTATTGGAGGGGACATGATGGATTCATTGATATCACAACTGCAGCCACAGCAGCAGGTAGCAAATATGCATGCACAAATTTAGTATTTCAGACAAAATATTGTTAAATTGATCATTTAGGACAAATGTCTATTCTTACTCTAATCTGGTAAGATAATAAAATGGAGAAACAATAAGAGGAAAATCTTAACTTGGTAACTATCAGATACCATTAATACCATTCTCAAGAAGAGGATATATTAGATTTCTGTCTAAAATCCTCGAAAGATGACATTCAGTTTAGATAACAGAATTGGTGATGGATCATTGCTGCAATGAGACAGGAGGAAAAGCTACTTGTTTTTTTCCAAGTTTTTAATTTTTTATTTTACATATACATATCAGTGAGTGAACAGTGTGGCACCTGGGTATCATACATTTTAGTACAAATAGAAATAGTAATATTAATCATATTTGTTACATTCATCAAGCTTATATTGCATCTTTTCTTTTATGTACACTGAGAGCATTTGAATAAGACAAATTCCTTGTGTGCCCAATCACACTTGGCCAATAAAGAATTCTATTCTATTTTTTTCTATTCTATATGATTCTAATGGTGATAGAGGTTTATATTAAGCTATAGTCTTACACTATTTAATTATTCCATGTTTTGATGTATTATTTTAATGCCAGTCACAATGCTATTTAAACATACCTAATAATACCATCATTTAATTTCTAAGCTTTCCTCTTGTTACTTTTATCTTGTTACTAGCTCAATACCCGTACTTCACTCTAAAACTATGTGGTTGGTCTTAGTTTTTGGGGAGGAAAATAAGGGGGGGAAAATTCTGCCTCTGCCTACCAGTATCCATTGGTATTCATCTGGCTAGCTTCCTGTCAGTGTGTGAGAGTTGAGGGCTTTTTGGAAACTGAAACAGTATTTGCTATGTGAGCAAGAAGGAGACAGAAAGGAGCCTGGGCGTGGCTTACCTCAAGTGTTCTCAACTAAAGCTTCTTGGTGCTGTGAAACTAAAACTTGTGTTTTGCATTTGCAGCAGATTTGTTTTCGGTTGGGGAGGGGAACTCCTTAGCATCAGAGCATGTTAATAATAATATAAGAAATACTAATGCTCTGATGGTCATTTTGAAAAATCCTTTCTTAGTGAGCACCTAGAAGCCAAGAGGAACATACGTGCCAAATTTCAAGTTTGTAAGCTTTACGGTTCTGGAGATTTTGTGATGATGCATGAGTGGTATTTCACTTTTATAGAGAGAGATATAGAAATGTGTATACTAATATTGCCCCTTTCTCTTATTTCTGTCTCTATTCTGACTTTTATTCATGCCATCATTATATTAAAAGACATTTCTTTTCTATCCACTGTCTCTTATCCACTTTAATACTTGTTCGATTTTTAACTTATCTCTCATATTTCTCTCTTACATCTATTTGTATTGAGATGCAATTATTCATTATTTAATTATTCAATGTTTCAATATACAATTCTAATGCCAGTCATAATATTCTTTTAAACAGACATAATAATATTAATCGTATTTGTAACGTTCATTAAACCTATATGAACACCATTATTTAAACATACATAATAATACCATAATTCAATCTCTCATTTTTCTCTTTTATTATTGCTTTTATTTTATTATATAAAAGTGTATATACTAATATTCTTTTATTCTCTTATTTCTACCTCTATTCTAGTTTTTAACCATGCCACCTTTATATATTTTTTAAAAAAACCTTTCCTTTGCATCCATTGTGTCTTGTCCACTTCAGTGCTTTGATTCTTATTTTTTTTAAACTTGCCTCCCATATTCATCTCTCAGATCTTTATCTCTATCTGCGTCTGTATCCTGGCTATTCAATCTAGGTATATCTCCCATCTCTACTCTTATCCACTGCCTAGGCTTCAAAATATCTGCCCAGACCCCTAATCTCCCTTTCAAAAGTACCTTCCTGCAGTTCTCTTTTTAACTCTTTGAGTATTTTCCCTCTGGTTTAATTCATCAGTCTTTGTTATTTTTATTGTTGTAGCCTTATTTTCTTTTGATTGCTGGTTTCTCGGTTCTATTTTTCCCTTCCTTCCTTCTGTTAGCTCCTCCCTTTTCTGGGCACCTTGATCTTTTCTCATTATCCCTTGTATAATATTTTCAATTTTTTCCTCTATGCCATGCATTAGTTCCATAATCTCCTTGTGGTTTGTTTCCATAATGTCCTTTATGCTTTGAAACATCAATGCCATCCCTTTCAAAGTTCTATTCATTTCCCCCTTATGGAGCATCTTGTCCTGTTTTAGTAGATCCAACTCTTATCCAGTAGTCCAAGAACCCTGTATTCGAGCTTAAAGTTGCTCTTCAGAAAATACACTGATCATAATTATTTATGTCCCATAATTAATCAGTCCATTCCATTTAAATAGTCCAGGGAGTAACCCAAAGGCTCTTTAACTCACCTTTGTAAATTCAATCATATATCATAGCATTCAGGGGGCACTTTAATTAGATATCTTCCTTGTTCTTCAGTTTAAATCTCCAATAGTCCTGGGATAGATGCATATAGTACAATAAGTATTGTCACAATCCTTCAAATGGAAATTCCCAAAGTTGTAAAAAATATATTGTATCTTCTTTTCATCAGCAGGTGGTGCTTTCAGCTTAAATTTCAATGTTATCATGAGTCAATCTGGCTTTGATTGCTTTAAATGTAATTCAGTTATACAAGCAAAGTTAACTTTTTAGGTAAATAGTTCCAGCATTTTAAAAATGCCTTCCCAATACAACGCCTTTTCAATTTAAGAGTCCAATTTCCTGTTTTTTTTAAAGTTTTTTGTTTTATTTTTCTCCCCTTGATTCTTTTCTTTCAGTTCTTTCCTCAAGGTGCTTAGTCGTTGCTTTAGCAAATAGTTGTGAGCCTCTCTTTTCCTGGTTTCTTCTTTTTGGGGTTAGGTTTTAAATAAAAAGGAATCCTCTCACCCAGTTCCAAACACTGTTCACCAAACTCCGCTCCAGCATTAGTCTTAGCCCTGGGTCAGGCAGGAGAGTCGCGGCTCTCCATGACCTCACAAGGCATCCTTCTTTGCATCACTGCCCCTACAGGACAGTTTTGGCACCTTTTGGAGCCCACCTCCTCGTGTCTGATCTCGCCGTGATGTCAGCTAGAAGTCTGAAAAGCTACTTGTTATGCTGCTCTAGGTTGATGCAAATTTGTCTCAGCTATTACGTTATTTGTATCATGGTATTCTGCAAATTGATAACTTGTACAGCAACTTACTGCTAGTGTTGCAACAACACTGCTGGCTGTTTGAAGAATTCCTTGTGGATCAGAAGCCATTTCCAAAACTCCTAGGGAGATGTTCTGCCAGTGCTTGGAAAAGAGTAGGATATTTGCAAGATTAATGACAGACTTGTGAGGTAGTCCATATATGAAGCACACCCAGAAGTACTAGTAAATTTTTTTTTGTAAAGTTACATTAACAGAATCTTTGCAATCTTGCTTTTACAGTCCCTAAGGAGGGTCCCTTCTGAGATGTTACTATGCCTCCATTCTTTTTGTGGATTCCTTGTCTAACCATTGTCTAGTTTGAGTTCTTCCTCCTTTCTCCCAAGATCATTCCCACATACCATTACAGTTGGGTCTGATGGCTTGGTATAAGACAGTTGCCTTACACCTGAGCTGGTACTTATGTGGTATATCCAAAAAGAGTTGTTTTTAGAATACATTTGAAGGGATGTTAATTTTAAATGTTAAGCAGTATGTTTATTACTGGATGAAATGGAAAAGGACATGGCATATTAATTTGGAAATTAAAAGAAAAAATGACTAAGAAGCAAAAGCTTCTTAGAAGCAAAAACTGATGGGACTTCAAGAATGGTAGACATGATAAAGTACAGGATATGATAAAATCATTTATATTAAAAAATGAGGAAAGTGCTATTCTATAGAAATAGACATGCATGTTTTATTTATTCAGCTGACTGTCAAAGTCTGTCAGCGGTTTATGTAAAAATAAATTTCATATCAAGCCATTACTTGTGTGTAACAATTTTGTCATTGGGTTCAAAAATGTTTGCCTATCAACCAAAACTGAAGAAAAGCATTCTGTTACTTTACTTTTTTTAAAAAAATAATTTTTATTGTACTTTTCCACAATTATAAGTCTTTCTACATTCATACAACACTATGATATCGACATTTTCACTTATATCTATATACATACATACATATATACTTTTAATTCTTATTTCTTTTATCTAACCAATTATACCACTTATCCCATAATATTCTGATTCCTCCCTATCTTGCAGTTCCAGTGTAAATTTAACCATCTCTGCACAGTCCAACACTTTCTTTATTACCATACCTTTGGAAGAGGTACTGTCCAATTTCCAATGTTGTGCATAGGCAATTCTTGCTGTTGTCACTATATGTACTGTATTTGGCTTTTTTTAGTAAATTCTCCTCTAATTATTCCTAATAAAAACATTTCAGGTTTGAGTTCAATTTTAAGACCTATAATTTTCTGTAGCCAATTTTTAATTTTTACCCAATATTTCCTTGCTTCGGGACACAACCACCACATAAGAAAGAAGGTACCATGTTTTTGTTTACACTTCCAGCAATCTGGACTCATGTTTGGATATATCTTTGCCAATCTTGCTGGCGCTAAATGCCAGCGATAAAACATTTTGTAAATATTTTCTTTATAAGCAGTGGACATTGTTAGTTTTTTTGTCTGATCTGCAATAATAAAATTTCTATTGAAAGGATGAAAAGTAGAGGTGACATCGGACATCCCTGTCTCACTCCTTTAGTTATATTGAATCTCCCTGTTATGTCTCCATTTAGTGTCACACTAGCCTTTTTTGTGGAATATATTGCAGATATCATTCTCTCAAAGTTTGGTCCAAAGTTTATATCCTTTATTTGTTGAATAAAGAATTCCCAATTTAAATTATCAAAGGCCTTTTTTGCATCCAGAAAGATCAATGCACTTTGTCTCTCCGAGTGGGCTTCATAGTATTCTAACACATTTATTATTATCCTAGTATTGTTTTTAATCTGCCTTTTGCGTAAAAATCCATTTTGGCCAAATGAATAATTTTGTTTAATAACTTTTTCATTCTTTCAGCTATTATCGTAGTAAATATTTTATAATCTGCATTCAACAACGAGAGGTCTATAATTTTTAATTTGTTGATGGTCTATACCCTCCTTTGGTATTAAGATAATATAGGCCTCAGCCCACGATTCCAGCATTTTAGCCTCTATCAATGCCCCATTGTATACTTCCAATATTAATGATTCCATTGATTCATACATAGTCTTATAAAATTCCCCTGGAATTCAGTCTGGTCCTGGGGTTTTATTACTTTTCTGTTTATACACTGCCTTTTCAGTTCTGTCTGAGTTACTTCTCTATTTAGCATTTCTCTTTTTTTTCATCTGATATTGGGGGTAGGCCTTTCTCTTTTAAATATTAGTATATACTGTCATTTATGATTTCTTCCTGTTTATACAGCCCTTCAAAATATTTTTATGCAATATTTTTCCCCCTTCCATATGGTATTGAAGAGCTCCGTTTTCATCTTATGGTTGCTGTATTAGTCTTTTTTCATTCTCTTTTTAAAATTTATATGACAACCTTCTTCCTGGTTTGTTAGCCTGTTTGAAGAAATTTTGTTTTATTAATTTTAAATTTTGTACCCTTTCTTTCTGTGTCAACAAATTTAGTTTATGTCTGATTAAATCCCTTTCACTTTTAATTTTATTGTTTTGTGGATCTTTTTGTAGTGCAGATTCTGATTTTTTAAGATCTTCCTATAATATATTATGCTGTTTCCGTTTTTCTTTATTTCTTCAGGCAATGTACACTATCATTATTCCACGTAAATATTCTTTGGTGGCATCCCATAGATTCTGTAACGTTGTATATTGATTCATATTTTCTTTAAGGAATAACTCCAGTTCTTTTTTAATCAGTTGGGCATATTCTTTTTCCTTTAGAATCTGTGGGTTTAGTGTCCATCTTTTTTTTTCTTGTGGCCTTTCCAAATTAGTCTCAAGGGATTATGGTCCGCCCATGTATTTGGCATAATAGTTGCCATGAAGTGATCGTAAAATTCTTGTGCCTTGTCTAGATTATCAATTTTTATCTTCTTATCCTGCCAGGTGATCAACATTCCTTCAGATATAAGCCATCTAAATAATATATTGTGTTTAACCAGTTGTGTTGCCAAGAAACGATAATCTCTCCTCTGCTCTCTAACTCTTCTTTGCACTTGCTTTAATGCTTGTATTTCTTTACCCTTATATATCATTGGTTCATCTCTGGTTAGTTTGTAAATATTGTCTCTTGTTCTTTTTCTTGCAAATCGGACATACACCTCTTTTGATAGTTGACTAACTGGTGTTTTTAGTGTGAACTCTGTATACCTCGTCTATTTCATTCTGGATTTCCTATCTATCTCTTTGTAGGGCTTCCACTATCAATTCTGACATGATATTTCCCAAGTCCTCTTCTTTATTTTCTACCACATTTTGAAATCTCAGGTAAAATGCAGCTCCTTCCATTTCCAGATAGATACACAATTGATTCCTCTAAATCTTTGTTTACCGCTATTAGTTTTTGGTCCACCAATTCCAATTTCTTTTCCATTTGCTCTATTCTGGTTTCTACCATTTTTATTTTTTGTTCATTTTTTTGATCGCCCGTTGTATCATTCCTATTTTATCGTCAAATTTGTGTATATCGCCTTTCATCTCCCCCATTCTCATTTTTTATTTCTTCAGGGTTTGTTGACATTGTTTCTTGCATCCTCATCATTGTTTCTCATCTGCATATTCGATGTGTTATTTGATTTTTTGGCGCTAAGCATGCCTTCTATTGATTGTTGGCCTGGTAGTGATGCTATTGTCAGTGATGGATTGGATGGTGTTTTTTCCCCCACTCTTATGATTGATGTCGTACTTGCCATCTTTAAAATTTTATAAATATCAAATTCTACTCTAAATCAGTTTGTCTCCCAAATCAATTTACATAATCACCTCTTCCTTCCACTGTTATTATCTATCCTAAATATAGTCTATATGATAATTGTCAGTATAATAAATGTATAATAAATAAATATCTAATAACTCATTTCTATTACCAAATACTAGACCAGTGAGACAAGTTAGGGTAATAACGTATTATAATAATATGGTATTATCTATAAAGTATTACTTGGCACAACTAATAAACTATATACTTTAAGGTAAAAGGAACAAGCAAAAGAGAAGAAAACAAGCTCTAATAGGAAGCAGCAATTCAGATTAATAATTAAAGAATAAATAACAGATATATTTTAACTATAATTCAATTTCATATGAGATATTATAAATTAATTTCAGAGTATATAATCAGTAATCAACTCCTTAATAAATATTTTTTTACTTCCTTTTTCTTTTATTTCCTCCTGCTATTCACTATAGTCCTGTAACAAAGTCCTGTCTTCACACTGAATAATTTTCTCTCACAAAGATGTTTAAACGTCCGAATTCCTGTATCCAATATCAATTCAGTGCAGCTCTAATCCTGATTCAGCAGCCATGCATGTCTTCCTTATCTTTAGATTTTGTCCTAGATGTTTATTTTATCATCTTCCCTTCTTCCACTTCTCTCGTTTGGTTACAATCTTTTTACTGTCTCAAAATGCTCCTCTCACTGCCAAATCACTGCTAGCACTGAGGTTTCCACCACCTTCAGTTAGAGAGCCACTTTTAAACCAAAAGTATATCAGGACCTTCTCTCCTCCACTGAATAATTTCTTCTTTCTAAGGCACTAGGTTCCTCTGCTTTTGTTGATGTCTTAATCTGTTGTCTCAATTCTTCTTTCCTTGTCTGTGTCTGGTTATCACAACCATGAGTCAGCCATCTTCGGGATGACTGTACTATTCCACATTGGGTTTGTGGGGTATTCTCTTCGTCACTGCGAGTGGTTGCCTTCCGCCTCACTGCTCCCTGAGCTTCCCCATTTGTCTGTGAATCCCTCCAGGATCAATGTGCCCTCGGAGGGCCTCCAGATGTGAGAAAATGGATCAAGGGACCAGAATTCCATTCTCCTTTCTCGGTACCGTTGTGACATCACCACCGGAAGTCATTTTACTTTTACCTTTACCTTTACTTTACTGTCATTGCACCTTGTACAATGAAATTAAATGCCACCTTCAGTGTACATTATATAACTATCAACATAAAACATAAACACACATCTTTCACATTCTATACAATTGAATTGAAAACCTGATATTGCATTAATATTGCACAATCAGAGTAAAATTTATGTTCAGATACATCCCCAAACTCTTCTTTATAGAATGGTGCAATTCCATTCAGATTAGGCAGATTTACCAACTTTCTGGGATTATGGTTCCTCATAATAAAAACCATCATTTCATCTGAATTCTGTTCCAAGTTTATTAGGATGAAGATTAGCCAATGAATAACTGCAGAAATGTATTCAGGAGAACTTCCATTATTGACAACTTACTGGTAACACCCAGGTTCAAATCTCCTGATGATTTCCTACATATAAAAAGCACTGGAGACAGAATGAAACCCTGAAATACATGTATAATAATTTCTGTTTTGAGGGTCCCTGTTCTGGAGGCCATACTATCCAAACAATAGAAATAGAAGATTACAAAAGCATTCTCCCTTTTCCCAAATCTCTCAAGCAATCTGGAAAGAGCATGGTTGATGGTATTGAAAGCTGCCAGGAGGTGAAAAAAATAACAGTGGAGTCACACTCTCTCTAGCAGTCCCCAGATGTCATCCATAGGACCAGCCAATACCATGGTACACCCTACTTTGAAATAAGATAATCTGTTTCCTTGAGACTATGAGCAGTTGAAAAACTCCCATTTTCTCTTTTGAATAATTTTTATTAAAGATGTTGGTTACACTACTAAAAACAAATACAAATTAAATTGAAAGAAACCACCTTATCCAAACATGTTAGTTAATTGTAATAAAAAGTATGGATGATTATGGGGGACTAGGGAAAGAAATGCAGTCTAGAGAACAATTAGACAAGAGCTCACAGTTGCTTAATAGTCAGAGAAAACAACTCACCCGAACTGATCAGATAGTTAATTTTTTCAATGGGAGGTTTGGAAGAGCCTGTTAATGTTACAGTAAAGCAGATTTAGTTCATCTAATTGTGTTTCCTTTCAGGATTACTGACAATAATTATCTTTCCTTGAGAAAGAATAATTGCGAGGAACAAATTGTTTCAAATATTAGATGTTGAGGAAGAAAATATTTAATCTGTATTTTATTATATATCTAATAATATGTTTATATCAGCAGTCTTCAAAACAGACAGGAGCACCAGCAGCTTATCCTTTGACCTCTCCTCCCACATCCTATCACAACACTGTTACTCCTTCACCTTCAATGATGCTTACCCAGTCGCCAGGTAAAATGGCTTTTTGGGTTGGCTGGATTGGTGTGGTTGCAGCTTTGTAAATTTAAACAGGATCAGTGAACAAAGAAATTGTAGTTACTAAAAATGTTTTAGTTGTTTGTTCAATATATTTTAACTTATTAGACAGAGATTATCCTATCACAGCTTTTGGCAACAGTATTGAGTGACTATTTCCCTTCTTAACAGTCTTAGTTAATGCAAAATGCCATATTCTGTTCTTATATAAATTATTATCTCTTCATATATTTGTATCCTTAAAGTTTAAAAGGAATGTTTATAAAAAAAATAATTGCTTGTTATTTGTATATTATATTTAGGAACTTTACATGCTGCAAATTCTCCAAGTGGCGCATTAAGAGCACCATCACCAGCATCATTTGGCCCAACTCCTTCTCCTTCATCTCTTGGAATCACAATGGGACAAAATGCAAACTTTGCTAGCCCCCACGGTAAGCCCATTATCTCTTTGGATATATATTGATCAAAAGTTGACACTTCAGATGTCACCAAATGAACTACATTATTCTTTGTTGGCTGGAATTCAGAACTTGAAAATATACCAATGTATTCTCCATCATATTTGCCCAGGTTGCCCTGAGTAAAAAAAAGGTTTTACCCAACTGTAAACATAAGCAAGGCAAAAATTCCAGAAGTAGACTTTTGAAGGAGTGAGTTTCCAAATCTCTTGATTTAATATGTGTTCCTATCAAACTAAAGAACACTTACTACTTATATTATTCATGATTATATTGCTTCCAACACATTGCATGTGAATACCTTTGAAAGGGGAACTACCCCTCCCTCAGAATACAACAGCAATTTGCTGGAGTGGACAGGCTGTGCCAGTAATAAAAGAACACCTATGGTTTTTACAGGAATAAAGGTAAAGGTTTCCTCTGTCCAGTTGTGTCATATTCTAGGGAGTAGTGTTTATCTCCATTTTTTAGCCAAGGCAGCCAGTGTTATCCGAAGACATTGCTGTGATCATGTGGCCAGCATGACTATGCTGAGGTGTACATAATGCTGTTACCTTCCCATTGAAGTAGTACCTATTTATCTACTCACATTTTCATGCCTTCGAATTTCTAGGCAGGCAGGAGCTAGGGAAAGTAACAGGAGCTCACACTGTTGCGTGGTGCTCAGATCTTGAAGTCAGTCAGTCAGCTTTTCAGCTGACAAGCTCAGTGTTTAACTGCTGAGCCATCATGCCCCCTACCTCTTATGTGAATAGACCCTGTAAAAACTTTCCCCTTGCCCCATCTTCTGACAAAGTTACAAGGAGATAGAAGATTAGTGTATACTAAGTTCAATTTGTCTGGCTTTTTAAATGTTATCTACAAAATCCTGTTGTTTTTTTCTAGTCAACAAAGATAAGATTGAAAGCATCTGCTTCTGTTTTCATTTGTATGCAGTTTATTGTTACAGCCAACATTTATGACTAGAACAGGTAGTCCTCAACTTACAATCGTTCATTTAGTGACAGTTCAGAGTTACAACAGCACTGAAAAAAAGGGACTTATGACTGTTTTTCACACTTAACAACCATTGCAGCATCCCTAAGATCACACGATCAAAATTCAGGTGCTTGGCAACTGTTTCATATTTATGATGGTTGCAGTGTCCTGGCATCATGTAATCCACTTTTGTGACCTTCTGACAAGCAATGGGGAAGTCAGATTCACTTAATAACTGTGTTCCTAACTTAGCAACTGCAGTGATTCATTTAACAGTGTGGCAAAAAAAGTAATAAAATGGGGCAAAATTCACTTAACAAATGTTTCACTTAGCAACAGGAATTTTGGGCTCAAGTGTAGTCATAAGTTGAGGACTATCTATAAACAATTCCTGTGGCTTGCCTTCAGTGACATATTGCATTTCATGGCCTTGTATGCTGTAAAATGTTCAACCAGCTGAACTTAGTTTGGTGGTCTGTAGTTGCCAAGAAAATTCCAAATGACATACTTGGAATGTTTTCCGGGTGATTTTCTCTGACCACACTTAGAGATAAATCTTTGAACTGCTTGTCATTGATAATGTATTTGATTTGTAGGCCAACAAAAATACCTTAATCTTAGCATCAATTATTCTTGGAAACATCGGTCTCAAATAATGAAAACCTTCACTTTCCTTGATCATTGCTTTCACAAAATTTTTCATCAGTCTGAGTTCATGTGAAGCAGAAGCAAAAATAACTTTGCTGGGTCAACAAGTGGTTCATGTGCCATATTTTTCTGTCCTGGAACCAAATTCTTTTGGAGTGGCCATTTCTTTTTAATGTAATGTGTGTCTCATGCATGGCTGTCCCATTTGCATATGTAACAATGGTACTTGTATATCTGAAATGCATTCCAAGCAGCAGAACCACTACTTTTATATCTCCCCAAATATTTCAGTTGTTCTTGGTGTACTGGATGTGCTTCAACAACAGTTCCATGTTTTTGTATATTTTTTTCATGTCTACAGCATAGCCAGCAGGTACTGTTGTTGTGTTGGAAGCATCCAGGAGTTTCTTGGGTGAAAGGATTAGCTGGTGACATTGCCATCGCCCAGAATACACCCAGTTGTAGGTTATTTTTCTCCTTGCTTGTTTCAGTAAACCATGGTTTAAACAAACCTGAATTCCTAATTCATATGTAATGTGTGACAAATTGCAGTGGGTCCTTCCAATTTCTTCCTCTTGATTATGATAGAGTGAAAACAAGTAAGGCAGGAGGTTTTATTGTATTTTGGTGTTCAGGTTCAGATAGACTATGGCTGTACCATTCTGATATTCTTGTAGCTTCTCAATTCTTTTACCATATTACTCTCTGAGAAAACTGTTTTCAAGATGTTGGAATTTTCACAGGCACAATAGATTCTAGTTCATCATACACAATGATGTCACCCAGTCAACGTGCCGGGAATTGGCCAGGTTCACCTCAGGTTTCGGGTCCCTCTACAGCATCACGTATGCCTGGAATGTCACCAGCCAATCCTTCCTTACATTCTCCAATACCAGATGTATCTCATTCACCACGAGCAGGAACAAGTAAGTATGAGCAATAGCTGGTTGCATAAGCTGCTATCTGTTGCATTAAAAGAAGTAACAATTCAATCGTACTCAGTATTTCTTTACAATCCATATCAATTCCCTTGCTGATGTCCATAGTAATAGAATTAATAAAAGGCTGGTGGAATTTTATTTATTGACTTGTTAGCCAATTCCAAATAACTTAGCCTAGTACAGTCATCAATCTTCTATTGAAATATAAGTAAGTTCCAAGGTATGTGTTTCTCATGATATACCCACTTCCAGTGGGCAGAAGCATGCTCTTACAATCATTTTCACTTCCTTTGACAAACATTGATTCATTGCAGTAGACTACATAATTCCCAAAGCTTTTCTATATCATTTTCCCTGAAATTTCTTTGTCCATTTTCCCATCTTCAGTAAAGATTCTATCAAATTACACTATCTATTTGCTCTAGTTTTTTGCCATTTATATATAGCTTGTATTTTGTTATTCAATTTTCTCTGTCAAATACAATTTCCTTTGACTTTTATAAGTCATTTTCAGATCCATGTTTGAGCCATATTTATTTTTGAAAAAGTTTTTTATTTTATACATACAATAATTCCATCTTTTATTTCAAACCGTGTGTCGACTAGGTACATATAACTTGTGCTTACAATTATATTTAATACTTTTCTTACCAATATAACAATGATCACATTTTCTATTTCTAGATAATATTTGATATATCTGTTATTATTTAACAATCTTAACATTTCTCTATATATTCATCTAATCCATTTTAATTTGTTCTATTTTCCAACCATTGATAAAATAAATCCCAAACCATGTAATATTCCGTTCCTTCTTTTTCTTTGATTACCAATGTTAACCTATTCATCTCTGCACATTCAAATATTTTCTCAATTACTTTTCCCTCTATCAGTATCTTACCGCTTTTCTAATTCTGAGCAAATACGATTCTAGCTGCTATTAATACATGTATAATTAAATATGTTTTTTCTTTACTGTAACCTTCAGGTACCATTCCTAATAAAAATATTTCAGGTTTCAAATCTATGTGTTGCTTTATCATTTTTTCCAACCATCTGTGTATTTTTGTCCAGTATCTTTTAGCTTCTGTATAAGTCCACTACATATGGTAATATGTTCCAGGTATCTGGTGGCACTTCCAGCATTTGGCTGATTTATCTTTGAACATCTTAGCTAATTTTGCCGGTGCAAAGTGCCATCTATAAAACATCTTGTACAAGTTTTCCTTATATGCTGTCAATATTGTTAATTTATAATTCCTGTCCTATAACTTCTGCCACTTATCTAATTCTACAGCATATCCAAAGTTCTTTGCCCATGCTATCATTGTTTCCTTAACTTGTTTTTCTATTGTAACACCTAATAAATAGCAATACAGTCAACTTATCTTCTGTTCCTGTTAGTATTTTATCCAATTCTGTCAATCCCTTCAGCTTTAATATCTTTTTCATATCTTGATTGTATTTGCGTATATGAATATCAATGCATTTTCATTCAATTCTTGTTTTGTTTTGAACTCACCCTTTAAATTTAAAATATCTTTGTATCTAGCAATAATTCCCATTTTACAAACATTTGGATGTATAAGTGCTTCCATTGTTAATAGCCAGACTGGGATCTTCATATAATGTTGTTCTCTGTTTTTTTCCCATGCTAATAACAATGTGTTCCTGACCATAGGTCTTTAGAAATACCCATGCATTTTACTTCTCCCGTACCATAGAAATGCATGCCACCCCAATTGTAAACAATGCCCCTCTAATGTCAACAACCTTCTATTTCTCAATGTAATCCATTCTTTCATCCAGGTTAGTACCGTGGCCTGATAATATATTTCTCAATTAGGTAGCCCAAACCGCCTCTAGTTCCCACATCCTGTAGTATTTTTACATTAATTCTTGCTTTCTTCCCATGCCATGTATATTTCAGTACTATTTTGTTAATGTCCTCAAAATATTTTTTCCCCAATTTTATCGGAATTGTTTGAAATAAATACAACACTTTTGGTAATGTATTCATCTTAAATTGCTGCAATTCTTCCTGTTAATGATAGCTGCATATTGCCCCATTTTCCCAAGTCTATCTTAATTTGTTGTTTAAGTTTATAATAATTGTCTTTTTAAAAAAATTTTTTGATGTTTTTTAAGACAAACATAGACAAACAAAACATAAAAACATCAAGCCATCTTCCATATATATACATAGAGCGTGTCGGTTGGTTTACAAATTGTTTTGTGCTTCCACTTCGTAGTCTTCAATTACAATTACATTGTATATATTCTCATATTGTCAGTCAAATAAAATACATTAATATCATTGTTAATCATTTGATACTATTATTTATTCATGATTTACAAGATAAACCATATTTTACTTAATTTGTTTTATGACAGTTCATATTATCATCTCAAATCTATCCTACAATCATTTTGTAGATATAATAAAAAGAAAAAAATACATCTTTATATATTCATTATGTTCTAAAGATCTACATATTTCATTGCCATGTTTTATTGTCTAACCATTGATAGAATAGATCCCAAATTTTATAAAATTGTTTATCATCTTGTTCTCTGATTTCAAATGTCAATCTACTCATTTCAGCACATTCCAGTATTTTCTTAATAATTTCCTCCTGTGATGGTATTTTCTCATTTTTCCAATTTTTAGCAAATACAATCCTAGCCACTGTTAACACATTTACAATCAGATATTTCAATTCTTTACTGTATATTTCAGGTAAAATTTCCAATAAAAATATCTCTGGTTTCAAGTCTATATGCTTTTTTGTCATTTTTTCCAACCACATGTGGATTTTAGTCCAATACTTTTTGGCATCCTCACAAGTCCACCACATATGGTAATATGAGCCAGGTATCTGATGACATTTCCAACATTTTTCAGATTTGTTCTTGAACATCCTTGCTATTCTTGTTGGAGGAAAATGCCACCTGTAAAACATCTTATACAAATTTTTTTAATATGCTGTTGACATTGTCATTTTATAATTTTGAGACCACAATTTTTGCCATTTCTCTAGATCAATCCCATATCCAAAATTCTTCTCTCAAGCAATCATAGTTTCTTTGACTTGTTCTTCTTTTAGTTTAATTTCTAATAAATATCCATACAATTTTTTAATCACCTTTTCATCAGTACCTATCAAAATCTTATCTAAATCAGTCAGTTTATCATAGAAACCTTGTGTTTTAGAATCTTTATCATACCTTGAATGTATTTGCGCATATGAAAACCAATTCAGCTTTATACCTTGTTCCTCTAATTTTTGCATAGATTTAAGTTCACCCTTTTCATTCAATATTTCACCATATCTAACTGTTTGTGCCTTTTTATATATTATAGGATAGGAAAATGCTTCAATAGTCGATAGCCAGACTGGAATTTTTAAATAACATTGCCTTTTAGTCTTCTCCCAGTTTAACCACAGAGACTCCCATATATAATGTCTTCTAAAATACCCTTGTGTTTTAGTTCCTTTATACCATAAAAAGCATGCCACCCCAGCAACAGATCATGTCCTTCTAATGTCAACAATCTAGCATTTCTTAATGTTTACCATTCCTTAACCCACATCAGATTTGTAGCTTGGTAATACAACTCCCAATTAGGCAAACCTAATCCTCTTCTTATTCTAGCATCTTGCAAAAGTTTTAATTTTATTCTCGCTTTCTTACCTTGTCATATATATTTCAACACAATTTTATTTAAATCTTCAAAATAATCTTTTCCAAGCCTAACTGGAATTGTTTGGAACAAATATAAAATTCTGGGTAGTGTATTCATCTTGATTGTTGATATTCTCCCTATTAATGACAGTTGTAAATTTTCCCATTTCGCCAAATCTAGCGCCATCTGCTGCTTAAGTTTAATATAGTTATTCTGTTTTAGTGTACTACATCTTGCTGTCAAATGTATCCCCAAGTACTTGATCTTATTCGTGACCTGGATTTTCAATACATCCGCCAGTTCTTCCTTTTTTCTTGATAACATATTCTTTGTCAAAATCTTTGTTTTGTCTTTATTTATTTTCAAACCAGCCACCTTCCCATATACCTCTGTCTTTTCTATCAATTGTAATGCTGTTTCTAGTGGGTCTTCTAAAATGAAAACCAGATCATCTGCGAATGCTTGCAGCTTAAATTCTTCCTTTTCTATTTTCATCCCTTTTATATCCTTTTCTTCTCTAATATTTCTGTTTAACACTTCCAAGGTTAACACAAACAACAGAGATGATAGTGGACACCCTTGTCTTGTTCCTTTTCTTATATTAATAGAGTCTGTCAGTTCTCCCTCTATCATTACCTTTGCCGTTTGGTTATGATATATAGCTTCTATTTCATGAATAATTTTTTTTTACCAAAGCCCATCTGTTCCAGCTGTAATAACATGAATCACCAATTCACATTATCAAAGGCCTTCTGTGCATCTAAAAATATCAAAGCCATTTGTTTTTCAGGGTGTGCCTCGTAGTATTCCAAAGTGTCCAAGATTACTCTCATATTGTCTTTATTTTGTCTCTTTGGCAGAAATCCATTTTGATCAGGGTGAATAAAATTATTTAGGTATTTTTTAAGTCTTTCTGCCAATATTGAAGCAAAAATTTTATAATCTGCGTTTAGTAAGGAAATAGGTCTATAGTTCTTGATTTGTAATGGATCGGCCTCCTCTTTTGGGGTAAGTGTAAGCTTCTGACCATGATTTAGGTATCTTCTTCTTTAACATAACTTCATTCATAACTTCTAGTAATGGAAGGTTCAATGATTCTTGTAGTGTTTTGTAGAATTCTGCCGGAAGTCCATCTGGGCCTGGTGCCTTTCCATTGTTTTGCTTCTTAAGTGCTTCAGTTAACTCTATCATCGTTATATTGCTTTCTAACATTGTTTCAATCTCTTTAGGTATCTGGGGTAGATTAGCATTCTGTAAGTACTGTTTAACTCTTTCCTCATCAATATTCTCTTGTGTGTATAGTTTCCCATAAAAGTCTCGTATAATTTCCTTCTTCTCTTTACTTCCATAGCAAACATGGCCTTGATCATCTATTAATTGCAATATTTTCCTTGATTCTTTCTCCTCAGTTTTTATGCTAACCATCTACCTGGTTTGTTTGCATCTTCAAAATAGTTCTGCTTCGTACCTCTGATTTTCTGTGCTAGTTCTTCTTTTTCCATTAGTCCCATTTTATGTTTAATTATATCCATTTTTAACTTACTGTCCTTTTTCTGTGGCATTTTCTCTAACTCTTTTTCAAGTCATTATACTCTAATGCCTTAGAGGCTAGTCTTTTCGTGGTATTTCTTTTCCTTGTATAGTCTATTGTCAAGCCTCTGGCATATGCCTTCATTGTATCCCATACATTCTGCGTTGATGTGTCTTTTTTATTTTCTCTAAAGAAAAACGCCAGTTCTTTCTCCATCCTCTGTATGAAGTCTTTTTCTTTTAGTGTAGTATTATTTAATGTCCATCTAGATCTTCTTTGTCCTTTCCATTTAATTGTCATTGGATTGTGGTCTGCCCAAGTACTTGTTTCAATATTTATTTCTTGGATATTAGCTAACAATTCTGTTGACATCCATATCATATCTATTCTGGACCATGATAAATGTCTTTTTGAATAGAAGGTGTATTGTTTAGTCTCAGCATTTCTTTCTCTCCATGTATCTTTTAAATTTATTTCATCTATCATTTTAAAAAACGATTTAGGGAGAGTCTTTCTGTTTTGTTTTGTTGTTTTCTGTGCTGTATAGTCCAGTTTGTTGTCTACAATTCCATTAAAGTCTCCCATCATAACTATATTAGCATAGTCCAGTTCGATTATTTTCATATGCAGTTTTCTATAAAATTCTTCTTGATTGTCATTCGGGGCATAGATTGCAATCAGGAGTGTTTTCATATTATTGTTCATTATTTCCACCATTAGTATTCTTCCATTGTCATCGGTATGGATCAATTTCTCTGGGATAATATCTTTAATATATAAAACCACTCCTCTTTTCTTGCATTGTGTCAAAGAAGTAAATATTTTCCCTAACTTTGGCTGTATCAACAGTTGTTCATGTTGCTTTTTGATATGTACCTTTTGTAGGCAGATTATATCAAATTTTAATTTCTCTAATTTATGGAAAGTTTTCCTTCTTTTAACAGCTGAGTTAAGTCTGTTTATGTTAATTGTAATCAGTTTTTTCTCTTCCATGATTATATTTTATAGGTAGGTTTAGCAGCTCTCTTGGTTCATGTTGTTCTTTAACCTCCACCTTTCTGCCTACTGCACCGTCTTCTTTTTTGGTCACTATTTGGCAGTCCTCCTGGAATTCAATTAGTGATACTTCATTTTTCTGTCTCCTCCTCTTTCCCTCCAAAATATTCTGTGTAAAATAATTCAGCTTTCTCAATTGAATCAATTCTATGTTTCTGTTCTTGCCATGTGAACATTAAACCTTCTGGAATCAGCCATCTATAATTCACCTCTTTTTTAAGTAGAATTTTAGTCAGAAATCGGTATTCTTTTCTCATCTCCCTCACTCTTCTGGGTACTTGTTTCAGGACCACAATCTCCTTTTCTTTATACTTCAATGTTTTCTCTCTTGCCACTTGTAATATTTGCGTTTTAATGGCTTTCTTTGTAAATTTAATGTGAACTTCTCTTGGTAAGCTATTTCTCATTGCATATCTTGTGAATTCGATAAACCTCGTCTACTCCATCCATCATCTTCCCTTTGGTTATTTCCAAAGCTTCAGCCAAGATTTCTTTCATTATCTCAGCTAGGTTTTGTCCCTTTTCTTCCTCTATGTTTTGGAATCGGAGGTAAAATTCTGATCTGTCTGTCTCTCATCTCAGCATCCCACTTTTATCTTGTTCAACCACAGTTAACCTGCTATCAATATCTCCAATCTTCTTATCTCTTTGTTTATCTTCTTCAATTTTTTGGAATCTCTCATCATACTTTATCATCATTTGTTGAATGTTCTCCACCTTTTCACCAGTTTTTCCTGTTCTTTGTTCAATGTTCTCCGTTCTCTTTTCAATATTCTCTGTTCTTGTTTGTATATTTTGAATTCCTTGCATAATCATCTGCAGCATCACCTTTTCCTGTTCTTTTTCTTATTGTAACATCATCTGTATTGAGCGTTGTTCTCCAGATGGTGAAGAGGAAGAAGTAGAAGTTGAAGAAACAGCCACTGTTAGTTTCCTACTCATTTCAGACAATTCAAAATCTTCAGGTTCTTCTAGACCTTAATCCACTAGTGAAATAGCCAATTGTAATTCCAAGTAAAAATAGTGGGAAAAAAGAAGCCAAATAATAGTAATAATAAAAAGAAAATTTCTTCAGGTTCTTGTATACCTTAATCCAATCAATTGGTTAGATAGCAGAAAAAGCTCAAAAAAGGAAGAAAAGACCATAAACAGAAAAAGGAAAAAATTGTTAAATCCTGGAGGAGGCAGAAAACTAGAAAATAAAAAACTAAAGAAGAAAAAAAGAAGTTCCTCAGGTTCTTCAACACCTTAATCCAATTAAGAAGTCTCAGGTATAAAAAGATGTACAAAAAAAAGGAAGCCACAAAAAAATAACCAATATGAAAAGTAATAAAAAATACAGGGGTGGGAGAGAGAAAAAAGAAAAGAGACTACTCCCTTAAAAGAAAAAAAAAAGAACACCTTCAATAATACTCTCCCATGCTTTTCCCTCTATCTTATCAAACAGGCTCAAAGTCCTTGAGAAGAAGTCTCAGATCTTTCTCAGCTTTGTCTGGTCAAGAGAAAAAAAAAAAAAAGAGATACAATATTTCCAAGCCTCTAGTTGGCAGTGTTACAAAGTTTCTTCTGCTTTCACTTTCCCCCTCCTTTTCCAAACAAGATATAATAAAAATTAATTAAAAAGGGAAAAAGATATTTAAAAAGATGACTAGAAGGGAGTCTCTAGCCTAAAATGTTATAAAATCAAAAAGGAGAGAAAAAATAGGTAGAAAAAACCCAGTCCAGAGGGAGGGTGGAGCTGGCGTCGCGATGATAGGGCATGCGATCTTGGAGGTCTGAGATTGCTGCCGATATCTTTGCTCCTGGACGGTCCAAACGGATCTAAACCGTCCAGAAGATAAGGTGAATGTAAAGAGCGTATCCTGTCGATCCCAGGGATATCGCAAAGTCCCTGGTAGATCCAGGAGAAGCTCTTTTTGCCAGCAGCAAAGAGGCAGCCATTAAAGCTGCTGAAGTTGGGACAGATCCGAAACGGAAGGGAACGGAAAGAGAAAGTGTGCTTTGGTGAGAATTTTTTTTTTTTTTTGAAAGGTTAAGATTTGAAAGGACACCCTAAGGAAAAGAAAGAATCTGTAAAATTTTAGACAGACGTGATTAAGCGGCGATTTTAAACAGAAAGTCAAAGTAATTTTTTTTTCTTTGCTGGACTTTTTACATATGATTTTATATTTTGAAACTGGAATAATTGTCTTTTTAAATTGTTCCATATCTTGTTGTTAACTGAATTCCCAAGTATTTAACTTTCTTTGCTATCTGAATATCTAAACTCTTCATCAATTGTTTTTTTCTGTTTCTCTGTCATATTTTTTACCATTATCTTAGTTTTCCCTTTATTTATTTTCAATCCTGCCATTTCCCATATTCCTCTATTTTATTTAGTAACTTGGGTCCTGTTCCTAGACTTTCTTCTAATATAAAAACAAAATCATCTGCAAACGACTGCAATTTATACTCTTTTTTTCTTATTTCCATCCCTTTTATCTCCTTATCTTTCCTAATATTTCTATTTAGCACTTCTAATGTTAATACAAAATATAATGGCGACAAGGGACACCTTTGTCTTGTTCCTTTCTCAATATGATTTTTTCCCCGTCAATTCTCCATTTATCTTCACCTTTGCATATATTGTAATATATTGTCTTAATCATTTTAATAAACCTTTCCCCAAATTCTATTTCTTCCATTTGTGTCAACATAATTTGCTAGTTCACATTATCAAAGGCCTTTTGTGCATCCAAGAATATCAACACTATCTGTTTTTCAGAATGTGCTTCATAATATTCCAAAATGTTTAAAATTATTCTCATATTGTCCTTTATTTGTCTCTTAGGTAAAAACCTATTTTGGTCTGAATGTATACATTGATTTAAATATCTCGTTAATCTTTTAGCCGTTATTGAAGCAAATATTTTTTAGTCAGAATTCAGCAGTGATATTGGTTTATAGTTTTTATTCTGTTGTAAATCAGTATCATCTTTTGGAATAAGAGTGATGTATGCTTCCATCCATGAATTAGGTATATTTGCCTCTTTCAATATTTCATTTACTACTTCTAATAGTGTGTTACTTAAAGAATCCTGTAGGGTTTTGTACAGTTCTGCTGGTAGGCCATCCGGTCCTGGTGCTTTCCCATTATTTTGTCTTTTAATCACTTCTGTTAGTTCCATCATTGTAATTCTTTCCTCTAACATTGTTTTCATTTCTTCTGGTACTTTGGGTAGTTCTGTTTTTTTTTTAGATATTCTTTTATTTCTTCTCTTCCCACTTGTTCTTCTTCATAAAGTTCTCCATAGTATTTTTGGATTATTTATTTATTTTTTCTTCATTTCTATGGCAGAGGTTACCTTTATCATCCATTAGTTGGGAAATCCTTTTCCTTTTCTTTTTTCAATCTATGTGCTAACCACCTTCCTGGTTTATTTGCATTTTAAAGAATTTTTGTTTGGATTTTTTTATTTTTTGTGATAGTTCTTTATTATTTCCATCTTGTGCTTTGTTAATTCATTTTATTTTGTATATCCTTTTTTTGTGGGTTCTTTTGAAATTCCTTCGAACTTTTTATATTCGTCTTCTAGTATCTTTTGTGCCTGTGTTCTCTTTCTGTTTCTCTTTCCCGTATATGTTATTGTTAGACCTCTTATATCAGCTTTTGCTGAATCCCATACATTTTGTAGTGAAGTTTTCTCTTTTCTATTTCTCTCACAGAAGAATTTCAATTCTTTTTCCATATATTTAATGTACTCCTTTTCTCTTAATATTAAATTGTTCATCATCCATCTTGACCTCTTCTTTTGTCCCTTCCATGTTACTTTGATTGGATTGTGATCTGCCCAAGTGCTTGTTTCAATACTTATTTTTTGTATGTTAGTAATTAACTCTGTTGTTGCCCACATCATATCTATTCTGGACCAAGACAGATGTCTGTTCGAGTAAAATGTATATTGTTTATTTTGCGGGTATCTTTCTCTCCATACATCTTGAATTGCTAATACATCTGCCATTTTAAAGAAAGATTTTGGTAATGTTTTCCTGTCTTTTTGTTTTATCTTTTGTGTTTTATAGTCCATTTCTGCATCTGCTATTGCATTAAAATATCTTATAATGCATATATTTTCGTATTCCAGCTCCATTAATTTCTTATGTAATTTATCATACAACTCTTCTTGACTTTCATTTGGTGCATAAATTGCCACTAATAGTGTCTGTTTACAGTTCATCAATATTTCCACCGTTAACACTCTGCTGTTATTATCATTATAGATTGATTCCACTTTTATAGTGTTACTTCGTTGTGCCAGGGAGGTATGTAATTTCCCATTCTTAGGATAGTCCAGTATTTTCTCATGTTGTCTTTTAATATGTACTTCAAATTACATCCAATTTTAGTTTCTTTAATTTATTAAAAATCCTGTTCCTTTTTATTGACGAATTTAATTCATTTATGTTAATTGTCATTAATTTTATTTCTTCTTCCATGTCTTTATTTATAATATGGCTTTGTTGCTCTTGTCACTGTCGTCTCCCTTGGTTCCTTTGGTTTTTTGTTCTTCTCTGATTGTTCTCTCTTCCTGTTCCCCTTTCTCTCCTTTTTGTAGTCTTTCACTCCGTCCTGCAGCTTCTTATCTCAGTTTTATTTCTTTAATTTCCCTCCTTTTTTCTTACTCTTGTTCTCTGAAATAATGGTCATTGAATTGCTCTGCTTTCTCAATTGTATCTAATCTGTATTTCTGATCATGGCATGTCACCATTATTCCCTCTGGTATCAGACATCTAAAACTAGTCTCTTTTTTAATTCAGCATTTTGTCAGAAATTGATATTCCCTCCTCAGACATCTAACACTTTTTGGTATTTGCTTCAGTACTGTTATCTCCTTCCCTTTGTATTTTAATGTGTCATCTCTCACTTTTTAAAGTATTTCTGTTCTTGTAGTTTTCTTTGTAAATCTGACATGTACTTACCTTGGTAACTTATTTCTCAGCATATCAAGTCTGGATCCTAAATATTTTGTCTACATCGGTTATCACTTATTCTTTTGTTACTTCCAGGGCCTCTGCTAGTAATTCTGCCATTATTTCAGCTAAGTTTTCCTCCTTTTCTTCCTCAGTGTTTTGGAATCTTAAATAATAGTCAGCTTTATCCATCTCCAGCATAATTTTTCTTTCCTTGCTTTGATCTGCTATTGTTGATCTGTAAACCATTTCCCCTACTTTTTTCTGTTATATCAGCTCTCTCTTCTATTTTCCCCATCCTCTCTTCATTTTTCATCAACAGCTGTTGAATGTTCTCTACTTTTTCTTCTACATTATCTACTTTTCTTTCCACATTACCTATTTTTTCATCCATTCTCCCTATTTGCTCTTGTAATGCTTGTAGAATCGTTTTAATTTCCACCTGCATTATAACCACCTTTTCTTCTTGTTACATCAAGTCAATGGATCTCTGTCTTCCAGGGCTAGAAGCCGCCGATGAGGAGACTGAAGATGGGGCAGATGTTGCTTTTTTCATTTTTTGATATTTGTTGTCCCTTAATAATATCTTTGTAATCCATTTTGTATTCAAAGTCAATTTATAATCCACAATGTGGACTTTCTCCACATTTCTTTCTTCAAGCTCTTCTATTCCCTAATCCAGTAAATTCCAAAGGGGGGAAATCTGTACTGTACAAATCCAGTGTGAAAATCAGCAATCTTAAGACAAAATCCAAAAAGAAGGAAAAAGAGAAAAAAAAATGTAAGGAAAAATATGAGAAAGAAAAAAAGAAAAAAATATAGTAATATCCATAAGGTTATTCTAGTGTTATGTCCCAAGAAATTAAGAAAATCAAGAAGGCATAGTTTAATTATCCAGTTGTAATCCACTTTATAATCCGTCTCAGCATCCAGCCTTCAGTTGTTTCCCTGTGTTAAATTCCACAGTGCATCTTTGCCAATGCAGTCAAAACAGTTCAGGAGAAAGGGATTTAATCTTCTGTTTCTTTATATCTCCTTTGTTTCTTATAGTTTCCAAGAATTACTCTGTTTTCAATATAAGTTCTCAGCGTGGCTCTCTATGTCTGTCAACAATGTTTCTTTATCTCCTCATTGTCCAGCTGTCAAGGTCAAACAGCCAAATAATCAAAGTCATTTTTTCCATTCTCCCTCTGTCTTCAAATTCTTTTTCCCTGTAGATGGCAGTGTTGCACTGTTTTTCCTTTCAACTTTAACAGTTTTTAATCCTTTAAGATTTATATTTAAATGCAAATGTTTAAAAATTAAAAAAGTCAGGAAAGAAAAATAAAGTAGAAAAAGAAGTAAATCCAAATTTATTTTCTTAATCCCCTTAGTTGTCCAATAGATTTGAAAAATCCAGTCCAGTTTTTGAAAAGGTTTTCTGTTCTGTAATCCTTAATTAATGGCTTCTTTTTTCTATTTGTGCCCGAAACCACTTTCTTCACTGCTTTTTTTTCCGGGGGGGGGGATATTTACCCACCACTACCTTTTAATTTTCTCTATCTCTTTTCCCTGTTCTTTCCAAGGGCTCTTCATTTTATGTTTAAAAAGTTTAAATTTCTCACCCAGTTCGATCATACTCTTCCTTTTCTTCTTTCCATCGGAAGCTGCCCCAGTCTTGTAGCGGTTCGCAATGACTGCTTTCCTTTTCAGTCGGCTAGAGAGGCTATTTCTGGATTTACCAGGGATATTGCAGTATCCCTGGAATCTACAGAGTAGATCCCCTCCTCAATGATCATCTCTCCAAGACAATTTAGATCCGGGTGGACCACCAGCGATCAGGATTTTGACGGGTCACCCTAGGACCCCTAGGGATTCCGTTATGTCTCCGTGGTGTCAGCTCCGTCCTCATCATTTTGAGCCATATTTTTGTTGTTGCATTGTACAAGCCTAACATTTTCTGGAAATGATTCTCCAGTGATGTCATCATTATCATCATCATCATCTGCATATAAAATACACATGCCATTATATCCCCAACTAACTTCTAACATCACCAATTTTCTGTAAATATATTAGGCATGTTAAGGGAACATCACACAAGCTTTTTTTTTAGTGTGAAATCATTTGCTTAAACATTCCATCTATTCTAACTCAGGTTTTATTTCCATTGTATTATATTAGCACATTCAACAGCCAATCTTGAATTACATATTAATGCAAATCATTTACCAATCCACACCCATTCACATTATCATACACTTTCTGTAAATCAAAAAATATACAAAGAACTTCCATTATCACATATGTATATTTTTCAATAATTTGCTAAAGAGCATAAATTTGATATGCACATTCTGTGCCTTATATAAAGCCTTACTCCTTTTCCCAGATTTTGTTCATTATCACCTCTTGTCCTTTGAATTAAAATTCTGCCAAATACATTCCCAGGCATGTTAGCAAATTAATTTCTTTTTTTAGTTTTTGCATTCACTCTTGCTATCTTTCTAATTATAGTAGAAAATAGTAACATTCTTTCAGTTGTTAGGCAGATGCAGTCTTCGAATATATATTATATAATTTGCACTTATTTACTTCAATTTAGAAACTGTCCAACTCTAAACTGACTCTGGCTGGCTTACAATATATTAAGCAATTAAACATAATATGAAACAAAACAAGGAAATTGCTCACTTAATATAAATACATATACAAAAATACCTCCAACAAAAGGCTTCATTCATTCTACCTCACAGCCTGGGAGAACTGTCAGATGTATAGGGCCTTATGAAATGCCAACAGAGTGGGATCTACATTAATTTCAGAAAGGATCTCATATCAGATGGCACGTGCTGCAACAGCAAAAGCACATTTGTTAGGTCCAGTTAGATGGCATTGTTTAATCAAGGGAAGCTGTTGTGTATCTACTCTGATCTGTATCAGTTCACCAGATTTGTAGAATCATGAGATAGGTGATTTTCAAATAACCTGACCCTAGGCCAAAGGGCAAAGTTCGGCTGGGCAGAGCAGGTGACAGATAGAGATAGAACAGGGGAGAGGGAGATAGAGAGATAGAACAAGGGAGAGGGAGTTCAGAGGAAGACCCAGGCCCACCCCATGTTCATCCTAGGGCACGCAGGGAGGAACGGAGGAGAGAGCAATGTGGGTTGCATGGCTTATGGGGGAGGAAAGGACCCTGATTCCCTTCATTAGCCACACCTGGGAATGAGAGCTTAAAAGAAATGCATGCTGAGTGCGGCAGCTGCTGAGAGCAAACGTGAGTTTATCTTTTTTTTTTAAGAACAAGTTTTATTGATTTTTGAAGACAAACAAAACATAAAACATAAAAATATAAAACCTCCTTTCTAAGAATTACTTATAAATTTTAACAAGGCAAATAAAGCATTATTTTTTAAAACATAGTTCCACATTATCACATTTCCATTTACACATATATATCTTTTCCAAATTTCTCATTATTTCTCCCTTCACTTTTGTTCAATTATATTTCTTTCTATCAAAGTTTTAGTAATTCTCAATCAGTCATAAGCACACAAAATACATAACATAAAACAAGACATAAAAAAATAAAACCTCCTTAATTGTCATTTATACATGTCTTTTCCAAATTTCTCTCCCTTTAGTTTCATTCCTCCAAGGTTTTATTAATTCGCAATCAAACATAACTAATCAAAACACAAAACATAAAACTTCTTTTCAAAAGTGGCTTTGCTCCGGGTTACATCTTTTTTAACAGACCTAAATCAAATTCATGCTCACCTTATATACCATTCATATCTTATTAACCATTTTATATTTTCTATATAACTTCTCCCATCTTTTCACTCTCTTAATTATGTTTTATTTATTTCATCTTATTTCAAAAATCATTATGCTTATATCTTTTGTCCGTTCTTTTCCAATCATCTATTTATCTCTTCTCTTTAGCAAAAAATTTCCCCTGTAATCACTTTTAAGGTGTGACGCCTTCCCCTAAAGTAAAACTTAAAATAATACATAATTTCCATCCTGATTCTGCATAGTACATTCTACATATTAGATCTTAAAATAAAAGAATAATAAACTTATAGTATAGTTAAATATATAATTTCCATTCTAATTCTAATTCTGATTAGTACATTATTTTAGAATAAGAAAATAAAATACTAAGTTTATAATAACATTAAGACAATAACGAATTAAACTATAACTAAACATTAATCATTTTACACATTCTCCTTAATATTTTATTAAATATTGAAATCTATCATTATTAAACATTAATATTCTATTAAATATTCCAATAAACTATTTCAAATGCAAATACTACAATACTATCTTATGTACTCTTGCAATCTTATGTACTCTTGCAGAATCTTTCTTTAATTATGCACTATCCATTATCCTTTATCTCTAAAAAAAATTTGCTTTTTGAGATCTTGTTCTAGCCCGTGGCTTTTTTTTTCTTTTTCCCTCCCTTTCTTCTCCAGTCTGGTTTTTTTTGCCCCCCCCTCTCCTAACCTCCCCCTTTTTAACTTCGCCTCTCTGTTGTAATTCTCTTTTCAATTGATTTCTAACATTGTACCTTTTTTTCACCCTATTTTTCTTTTTCTTGGTTGTTTTATTAAATCTTAAATTCTCATTTTTCCTTCCTCTCTTCCCATTTTCTTTCTTAATCGAACTTTTTAGTCCATTAAAGATGGCTTCTTCCTTTTCTTCTTCTTCTTCTTCTCCTTCTCCTTCTTCCTCAAGTATTTGCTGGTACATAAAAACCACCATTTCTAAAAAGTGGAAGGCAGCTCCCAAGGAATCCTTGCCATTTTGCTGTCTTTCTTTTAATTTTTCATATTCCATTTTAAATTCATCCACAGATGGTGCCATTGTAAATTTTTAAAAACAACCCAGATGTTTTCAGTCTTAAAGTAATTTCCAAATGTCAAAGTTATCAAACAATCCAAACAAACAAAAATGATTTCCTCTTCTCTTTACAATTTTTCCTCCAGGGGCAAAATCCCAAATGTATTTTAAAAGCCATATTACAGTTGATTGATGGTCTTATAATCTTCAAGGCGTCTCCTCCAACAAAGTTTTAAATATTTTTTTTTTTTAGTCCTCTCCTTCCCACTTGTAACAAAGAGCTTATTTTTACTTTTAAAAAGCAGGATTTTCTGTGCTCCTTTGCTTTCTCCGTAAGGAAGGGGAGTGAACTTTCCTTCAGCACTTTCGCCGTTGTAACAAATTCTTTTGGAAACAAATGTATCAATCCAAAGTCAGGTTTCCAGGGTGTTTTGAAAGTAACTTAATGTCCCGGTTCAGCCAAGAAAACTTCTCCTTCTGGCTCTTCCTCCTGCACAATCTTATCCGGTTGAAGATTTCTTTGTGGCTGCCATTACTGACAGCCGCTCCACCGCCTCAGGAAAAAGGAGTCTAGCTGGCTGGGGAAAGGGGGTGCGATATCCCCAGACCCCTGCCCGGATCTCCTCTGTCTTCCGCTGCCCCTTCAGGGTAGTGACAACCCCCAAATCTAGTTGGATTGGGGGTATCTCAGCGGCGAGCGCAGCAGGGACCCGCAGAGAAGCGGATTCCTGCCGCTGCCGAAGCCTTGCAACCGGAAGTTCCCAAACGTGAGTTTATCTTGTGTTGACTTTGATTATCTGTGTTCCTGGCGTCTTCCCAGCCACCATGTTGAGTTATTGCTATGCCTTCATGTCTGGAATTCTTGCTCCTTCCCTGCTGAACTAATTACCTTATTTTGCCTTGATTGGACTTATAGTTACAGTTTTTGTTGACCACATTTTGGACTTGATTCTCTGCAGCCCAAAGCTGTTCCTGGGAGAGTTTTTCTCCAGCCAGAAGGTAACCAGGACATTGGGGAAACAGTTGGAGCTAATAAAGGGACTCCTACTGAATATCTGACTATTTTGCCTTTGCCCCCCCCCCCCCCCCCAGTCATCACACATCATGTGACAACACACTGATGATGCAAATTTGACACCCCTGACATAGCCACTCCATTGATAGATCACACCCTGGTTTACTTCTATTTTCTTGCAGTCTATCTTGCAGTCCTTCAATATTCTATAAATAGGATTTGTGGCTTTCTTTTCATTGGATTTTTCTTAGGCCCTTTTATAGTATTATTTTTTCCCTTGAACATAGAACTATAAATTACTATAAAATGAAGTGAAGGAATGCTGAAAGAGTTTTTTTTAAAGAAATCTTTCCCTTACCATTTTCATCCTAAACTGCATCATTTGGGATGTCTGAAAAACACTCTGCAAATATTTGAGAAGTTTGATTTGTTACAAGTTTCCATGTTTTTCAGTGAATAATTTAGATCACTTCATAAAAGCCAGAGCTTTTGTTATATGGTAAGTAGTCCTATAGCTAGATAGGTGGCAAATAAATAAAATAAAATAAAAATAGTCCCCCCACTACTTACACCTGATCCTGTCTTCCTGACACCAGAGCAGTTGGGCTGCTTCCCTTCCCCCCCCCCCACATACCTGATCTTGCCTTCCTGACATCAAATGGGCAGTTGGGTTGCCGTGGACCTGGACAGCTATCCAGCATGGTCCCTATGGCTATGGGATTACTGTCTTTAGATTGGCAGTGGCTTAGCCAACATGAACCAACCTACGCACCTACTATCACCAATGATGAGAAGAAAACAACAAAATTCCACACCAGGTCAGTCATCACTCGGATCAATAAGGGCCATATCAGATGCTATGGCTCCTGGACATCTCTCGAAAAATGGGCTATAGAGTTCAGTTGTTACTATTGGGGAATCAGAGCATGCAATTGCAAAGTGACTGGAACAAAAACGCAAAACCTGGACAACTGAAGAAAATCGAGAAATCAAATGTTACTACCAGGCAGAACCAACAACCAGGGGATTTCAAAAAAGAATGATGCAACTGTGGAAGGAAAAACACCTGGAAAGTGACGTAACTGAACAATGATTAATGGATCAAAGACGTTTCATCATCCGTAAAAAAGTTTTTACAGATGCGGAAATGCAACATCTAGAAACATTGGCTAAAAAGAAAACCAGTAATGATAAACAGACTGAAGAAATTGTTCCAACACCTGAAAAAACTGACCAACCAGCAGAAGAAACGAACATACAGGATGAAGATCCTCCTGTGCAACAACTCAAAAGTGTAGAGCTAAGTGATCTAGTGAAAATGCTGAAAGAAAAGATTGAAAACCACATCAAAGAAAACACAGAAAGAAAATGCCTGCCTGCCATTTGCAAAGTGCATAGCAAATCAATGAAATATCTACTAACTGCTGTGAACGACATTTTAACTTCCATCCCGTTCAGCACACTATGTGAAACAAACCAACTAATGTATAGCACAGCTGCTATTATAACTGCAGAATTGGCAAATGCCAAAAAAAGAAATCCACTGAAACACCAAAGTGGAAAATTCAACTTGAAAATAAAAAAAACTACCAGGAGATGTCAGCAATTTGAAATATTTGAAAGAAGGAAAACTAAAGAATGAAAAGCTGAAAAACAGTTTATGCAAAATACAACCTGTAGAAAAAAAACAATAACAGAAATCATGGAAGAACTAAAACAATGTGTAATAACAACAACAAAGAAAGAAGATACAAAAAACGAATAAAACAATATGGTGAAAATGTCCATTTCAGAAGCAACCAACACATCTTCTACTGGTTACTTGATGAAAATAAAGTCCAAACTAATGTTCACCCATGTAAAGAAATTTTTTTGAAGTTTTGGAAAGAACTGGGGGAAAATCCAGTGGAACACAATAAAACTGCCTCCTGGATCAAAGATATTAAAAAACAGGCAAAATGCACTTAAATAAGATAACTATACTAAATTAACAAATCAAATAAAGATGGATTTAGAGAGCTGGAAAAACCTTCAAATTTCCTTAATGTATAATAACTGTAAATAAAATGAACATTTTACCAAAGATGCTCTTTATATTCCAAAATATTCCTATAAAATTAGAGAAAAGCTTCTTTAAAAATTTGAATCAAATAATGTCAAAATTCATTTGGTAAAGAAAGAGACTGAGAATTAAACTGAAATTAATGCAAGATGCCAAAGAGAAAGGAGGATTCGGCTTACCTGACTGGGAGTTATATTATCATGCTGCAGCACTCACTTGGATAAAATAATGGATTACATTAAGAAACAAGAGGCTACTAATGCTGGAAGACCATGATATCCAAGCAGGATGGCACGCTTTCCTTTGGTATGGAAAAGGCATAGCACATAAATACTTTCAGAGACATTACATGAGACAGGCACTCTTGACAGTGTGAAACAAAATTAAGTATCAAAATTACATGGAAACTTCTATCTGGCTCTCTACATTAGAAGTAAATATGATATTTGATAAATATGGGGAAATTGTGGTATATAAAGATATATTAAGTTAGAAAGGAGAATTGAAAACCAGATGAAAATTGATAGTACAAAGGTGTAGAACTGGAGTGGTTGTCATATTTACAAATACAGTCGAGGTATACATAGGATGTGAAAACATGGGGCATTAATAGAGAGTTAACAACATTAGACAAACTGTTGATATGGACTGATGATAAATTGATCAAGGTGTTACATAGATACTTATTAGACGATAAGGTGGAAGAAGAGCACGTTAAAGAGATAATGGTGGCATGGGCCAAAAATTTCAGACATAACATTGAATTGGTTAGATGGCAAAATTTCTGGGGGAAAAATAGGAAATTAACATTGGCTACATCATACAAGGAAAATTTATACAAAATGTTCTACAGGTGGCATCTTCCTCCAGCAAGACTTACTAAAATGTTTAGAAATTTATCACCAAAATGCTGGAAGTGTAAGGATTTACCAGGTACATACTACCTCATGTGGTGGACATGTAGTCAAGCAAGGAAATATTGGCGACAGATTCAGACATGGGTAGAGCAAATGGTGGGAGAACATATCCAATTTAAGCCAGAACTATTCCTTTTAGGAATAATGACAGAAGGTCATAGCAAAGGCACAACATATTTAATAATACATGTACTGACAGCGGCGAGAATGGTCTATGCACAATATTGGAAGAATGAAAATACACCACCAGAAAGAAAGATAAGAAAAATGCTGGCTTGTACAGAACTGGATAGACTAACTCTAGAACTGAAAAATAAGGGGGAAGCAGAATATTACGATACTTGGAATAAGTTTTATCAATAGTTGCATGAAAGAGGGGAAGGTCAGAACAAAATTAGTTAGAACAAATACACCTAGATTTTTTTTAAGTTTTTTTATTTTTCTTTTTCTAAACAAACAGACAAAACAATACATAAAAACATAAAACCATCTTTCAATTACATACAGTGTGTCGACTGTTTGCAATTCTTTTGTGCTACGTGTCCATAGTCCTTCACAAGTCACATAAATTCTCATATTTTCCATATGTATATATATATATATAAGTATTATTATCATTATGGTTCTTTCATTTGACAATAACTATTTGTTCCACCACTTCATATAAGATAGTCAACATTTTAAACCAATATGTAATGTAACTTCCATTGCCACTTCATCTAATAAAAAATACATTCTTATATCATTTTCTCTTAAATTCTATTATTTTTATATTGTAAAGTTATCTATAAAATATATCATTTCCACACTTCTTTTTCTAACCATTGATAAAATAAATCATATCTTATAATATTGATTTTCTTCTTGTTCTCTAATTTCAAATGTCAATTTACTCATTTCAGCACATTCCGCTATTTTCTTAATAACTTCCTCCTGTGTTGGTATTTTCTCATTTTTCCAATTCTTTGCAAATACAATTCTAGCTGCTGTTAGTACAAAATACACTTAGATTATTATATATTGTATATTGTGAATATTATATTAATAATATGAATGTTAATGGTTTAGTAATATCTTTGTATGTATGGCAGAATGATGCCAGAACAATTGCACTGTGTTTGATATTTATAGTTGTAAAATATAAGAAAAACAGGCAACCTGAAAAAAAATGGTGAATATTGTTATAATAACTGATATGGTTGCAAAACAAGTAAAGAAGGTCAAGAACTGGAGTGCACTTGATCTGGATGAACTGCATGGATACTGGCTAAAACACCTGACCAGCCTCCATCACTGCATGACCACTCAATTTGACAAAATGCAACAAGCGAAGAATAGTTCAAAGCTGGCCGAACATACTTGATAATGAAAGATCCAGAAAAGGGCACAGAACCAAGCAACTATCGCCCAATTACTTGTCTGCCAACAATGTTCAAACTTTTCACAAGAATACTGGCAACTTCAGTATTCAATCATCTGATGGAAAACAATTTATACAAAATGTTCTACAGGTGGCATCTTCTTCCAGCAAACAGTTTGTATCCGGTAGAACAAAAACAAAATTATAAAAAAATCAAGAGGACCAAAAGATCAGCTGCTCATTGACAAAATGGTACTGAAAAATGCAAAACGAAGAAAAACAAATTTAAATATGGCATGGATTGATTACAAGAAGGCATTTGACAGCTGGATTAACGCCTGACTGGAAACCTTTGGAATCAACAAAAATATTTGTACATTTTTGAAAGCAAATATGCAAAAGTGGAAAACAGTTCTAACAGAAAATGGGGAGAACATTGGTGAAGTCAACATCAGACGAAGAATCTTCCAAGAGGACTCAACTTTCACCACTACTGTTCAACATCTCATTAATTCCACTGACAATAATCCTACAAAACACAAAACTGGGATACCAAATCTCAAGCCAACGTGGCAAGATAAATCATCTACTATACATGGATGATTTAAAAATCTATACAAAAACCCCCACTGAACTTAAATCAATACTTAACACAGTTCAACTGTTCAGCAGCGATATCAAAATGAACTTTGGACTTGAAAAATGTGCTATATTATCCATGCAACGAGGAAAATGGAACAAAATAGAAGGAATAGAACTGGGAAATGGAAGCATAGTGAAAGGATGATGGTTACAAATACCTAGGCATATTGGAAGCAGATAACATCTTGAATGGAAAAATCAAAGAGTCAACGCAAAAGGAATACATCAGGAGGGTCTGCAAAATATTAAAATCAAAGCTGAATGCTGGAAATATAATTAAAGCCATTAATACATGGGCAGTTCCAGTGATACACTAATCAACTGGACTTTGAGTAAACTGGAAAACTTGGACCGGAAAATGCGCAAACTTGTGAAAACGGAGAACATTATAAAAACCACGGAAAAAAGGTAGAATATAAGGAAAAACGGGTGAATGATAGATTAAATGGACAGAAAACTAAAGTTTTGCATGGACAGCACTTGAACAACATTGAAGGAAAATGTTATAACTTGACATGGGCATGGCTTAAGATAGGAACCATCAAGAAAGAAATGGAAGGTTTAATACTTGCTGCTCAAGAACAAGCACTACAAACTAATTCCATGAAAGCGAAGATACAAAACACTGACAATCTAACTGCCGACTTTGCAATGACAAAGTTGATACTTTTTCACATTTAATATGTGAGTGCAGCAAAATCGTGCAAACTGATTACAAAGCTAAATATGACCAAGTTGCTAAATTAATCCACTGGTCATTATATAAAAAATACGACTTACCTGTATCCAAAGAGTCATGGGAACATAAAATGGAAAAAGTTGTCGAAAATGAGAAGGTGAAGATCTTATGGCACTTTCAAATACAGACAGATGGTCATTTGGAACATAACATGCCAGATATCACAGTTGTCGAAAACTGAAGAGTACAATTTATTGATATCGCTGTACCAGAAGACGCCAGAGTTGAAGAAAAAGAACTGGAAAAAAACACAAAATATTGCAACCTGGCCATTGAAATTACACGATTATGGATGAAACATGTAACAGTGATACCTACTGTCATTGGGGCAAGAATTTTATATTGTCCAAGAATTTTATAAAATACATCAAGAAATTGCAGTTTCCTGCAATAACACCAGCAAAACTGCAAAAAACTGCACTACTCAGAACCTCATACATCTTAAGAAGATACTTGATTGATACCTAGAATGTTGGCAAACATTAGCGCCAATCAGTTATATTTGTGATACATTTTAAAATGTTCAGTTGACTGAGTTTCATGTTTAATGAATATGAGATAACAACAGCAGCAGCAGCAGCAGCAGCAGCAGCTCTGCATTTGGAGTTTTCTCAAACTTAACCGAACAATCATTTTTTTCTGATGGATAAGCTGCCAGTTTAGAAGTGAATTTAGAAGGCTCAATGGAACTGGTGACAACAACAAAATATAACAAATGTGCAATTTCCAAACACCTAGAAAAAAATAATGTACACAAAAGTAGAGAAATTGTGTGTTCATGTTTATACTTTTGGAAGTTAGAAAAATGCTAAGCAGTTTAGAATTTCAGAAATACTTATTTACTTGTGAGTGTGACTTCACAATCACCAGGAGTCAATTCAGCAGTATTGACTCCTGGTGATTGCTTAAACAAGTCCCTACAGCTTTCTTGGCAAGATTTCAGAATTGGTTTGACATTGCCTATTTCGGCTAAAAGAGAATCACTGGCCCAAGGTCACCCAACTGGCTTAGTGTCTAAGGTGACATTAGAACTTATAATTTCCCAGTTTCTAGCCACCACACCAAATTGGCTCTACTCACTTAGTTACTGGATTATTTCCACCATAGTCAACAAGCTCTCAGTAGCTTACAAGGAATACAACAGTGATAATGAGAATATTCATTTAAAATAACATAAATGGCAACAATAAGTAAAGGAAATAATATAATAAATGGTATGATTTTTTTAAAAAAAATCAAGAAAATGCTCTTACAGAAATAGTATTTGATTGTACATTTACATTCTGTTCGGCCTCCAAAGTTTAAAATTTGTTGATAAGGTTTTCATCATTTTGGTTATATACAAAATAATACCAGGCTGTTATAAATACGAAATCTTTGTTATAGTAATAATAATTACACAGTCATCCAGATTTTTAGTATGTTTGGGTAAGACTGGGATCAAACTGAAGAATTGCTGGTATTATAAGGACCCTAGGCAAAATCTTATTGAAATTCACCAAATACTGTGAGTCTGCAATTCCTCTATCTAAGAGTAGGAGGACTAAGATCTTCTTTATTTTTACTAGGTTCTCAAGCAGTGCCAACCAATATGCCTCCACCGCGTAAACTACCTCACCGTTCCTGGGCTGCATCCATACCAACAATTCTCACTCACAGTGCCTTAAATGTTTTATTGCTGCCCTCACCAACCCCTGGACTCATGCCAGGGCTTGCAGGAAGTTATCTTTGTTCACCACTTGAACGTTTTCTTGGATCGGTTATTATGAGGAGGCATCTCCAAAGGATTATTCAGCAGGAAACGGTACCTATAGGATTAAAATTTTTAATTCCATTAAGCAGTTGCTGAAAGGCAAAGCCCCATTTTTTTCTTCTACCACAGCTTTAGTATGCATGGAAGTAGAAATTGTATTTTTGCAAAACATGTTTTTAATAGTTTGTAAGCATGTGAAACAATATGTTTATCCCAAATGTGGCTCATTCATTACTATATTATCAGTCCTTTTATTGAAAAATCCCAAGGTTCCTAGGTATGCAAATTTGAAAGCATCTTCTTTAGTGTTTTATACAGGTAGTCCTTGACTTACATCAGTTCACTTGGTGACCATTCAAAGTTAGAACAGCACTGAAAAAAAGACTTATGACCATTTTTCACACTTATGACCATTGCAGCATCTCCATGGTCACGTGATTTACATTCAGACTCTTGATAACTGTCTTACATTTTTGATGGTTGCAGTGTTCTGGGGTGATGTGATCCCCTTTTGTGATTCTCTGCCAAGCAAAGTCAGCAGGAAAACCAGATTCACCTAACAACTGTATTATTAACTTAACTACAGTGATTCACTTTAACGTGGTAAAAAAATGTCATAAAATGGGGCAAAATTCACTTAAACAAATTTCTCACTTGGCAACATAAATTTTGTGCTCAATTGTGGTCGTAAATTGAGGACTACCTATATTTGGAAACATTTGGTCCAAATTCTGACTCCTCCATGAACTTGTTTGTTGCCCATGTCTGTTCTAATTAGTAGCAAAATAAAAATCTTACCGAAGATACATTTCATATTTGAGGAATTGAGGAAAAAAATATGTGTTGCTTTGTTAAGATATCAAATAGACAATGCTCACTGCTAAGATGCTATAAAGTATTTTTTTGTCGTAGGAGTACAAAGCAGTATGCAGTGCTTCACAGTTTAAATGTTCAAATAAGTTATTTTTGTAAAGCTACTATATTGATCATCCAGCAACTTATTAATTATTGACAGTAGAGAAGAACCTGTTAAATTTCATCAGCTAGTAGCAATGATGCCTTTCATTTCCGTTTAAATAAAACTTTCTGTTCTTGTTCAGACCATAATAAAGCTTGGATGAAAACTCATTTCAATCAGATATCTTGGCTTTTTTTAAAAAACAGCTGCAGCTAATCAATTCCAATGAACCTGGAGTGATCATGTTCAAAACAGATGCTCTGAAGTGCAGAGTTGCCCTTAATCCCAAAACTAACCAGACCTTGCAACTAAAAGTAGCTCCTGAAACTGCGGGCCAGTGGAAGCAAGAAGAATTGCAAGTTTTGGAGAAATTTTTTGAAACCAGGGTATGTATTTGTTCCATGTTATTGTAATGTAACTTAGGGCTTAATAAATAAAGTAGTTAGGGTGCTGTGATTTTTCATGGGCAGTCAGTAAGAGATAAAAGGTCTTTGAACTAATTTTCATGGAAAGAGCAGAAGCCACTGTTCCATGATCAGGAGCAGAGAAACATTGAAAAAAGATTTTTAAAGCGGTATCCAACCATGGGCATCCGATCTAGCTTTTCCTAGTTTCGTGACGTTCCTTTGAAGTAAACTATAACTTTCACAATATTACTAATTAGATAAATTACAATTTATTCTGGAGATAAAGCCAGGGAAAATTTACCTAAGAAACATTATAAAAATACTGCATTTATTGCAGGTTGCAGGGCCACCATTCAAAGCCAATACTTTAATAGCCTTTACCAAGCTATTAGGAGCCCCTACCCATATTCTTCGGGATTGTGTACACATCATGAAACTAGAGCTCGTAAGTCCATTTTGTTTTTTATCATTATTGCAAATATTTTCTCTACTTAAATTGAAAGTGGATTATTTATCTATTTCAATGGCTTATTTTATTAATTAGTTTCCTGATCAGGCAAGCCAGCTGAAATGGAATGTACAGTTTTGTTTGACAATTCCTCCAAGTGCTCCACCAATTGCACCTCCAGGAACACCTGCTGTTGTGCTGAAATCGAAAATGTTGTTCTTTGTAAGTAAAATAATGGGTGCTAATGCTGATGGTTCTATTTGGTGTGGTCTTTAAGAACACATGTAATAAAGTTAATTCACTGCTTTATCTGAGCTTAAGTATGACTAGCATAACCTATATTAATAACATCTTTTGAAAGAAGCATAAAACCTTTTTGGAACTCGTCTAGTTTCTTAGATTTAAAAAATAGTTCCTATTTAATTTGTTATGATTAGCACTGCCTTCCCTAAATTAATACACTTATGAACAGCAACTTCCAGAATTCCAAGCAGCAGGGGGGAAAAAACGATTAAAAGGCACCTATTTTCTTCTGAAATATAGCCTTTTAACCTCATATATGCAGATGTAGCTATTATCAGCAACTATAACAAGCTCTAACAATAATAAAATGGCACCTGCATCATGATGCAATTGATACAGATACAAATGATACAATTACATACATAAATTGCATAATTTGTATGAGATTATGGTGCATGTATCATTATTTGCTCATCTGGCTTTTCCATGAACACTTGCGGTAATTCTTTACTAGAATTATTCAGTTATATATTCAAAATTAAATTTATGATCTTAAAACACTGTATGGATGCAGAATTACTATGGTAATCATTGTATATATTATTCTGTTTGGCAGCTTCAGCTAACACAAAAATCTGCAGTCCCACAAGAAGCCATGAGCATAATTGTTCCAATCATTTATGATATGGCTTCGGGGACCACACAGCAGGCAGACATTCCTCGGCAGCAGAACTCTTCAGTTGCTGCTCCCATGATGGTTAGCAATATTCTAAAGAGGTTTGCAGAACTGAATTCACCACGGCCAGGTACTGTACATGTGCAGTAGGTCAAATCATCTGCATGCTTGAGTTGCTAGAGTCTCAACAATCACACTTTAAATATTGCACTTTATCATGAAATCTTGCTTTGCCTTCATTGGTTTTATTAAAGCCTGGTTTTAGTTAATGCATGTACATGATAAACTGTCTGAATATACTGCTCTGTGGTGTCAGAAGGGTTGTATTATTGACATGACATGGACTTTATATTATTGACCAAGGAGGTGTAATGCACTTGATGATTTGACTTATACTACTGTGGTCATAGTTACACTATTTTAGGCATTACCATGTGACTTGCTATATATACTTATGTAAAAAATGGCACTTGTTAGTCATCCTGCACTATAGGAATATATCTTCCCATTTATTGGAATTTATTTGTTATGAGGCTGGTTGCCTAACTTGTTCTCATTCGTACTCTTTCAAGGAAAATTGGGGAACTAGCAAGATGGACCGATTTATAAATTATTTATAAAGCACCATATTATAGTACTAGCTTTATTTTCTGTATTTCATAACTAACATCTTGCCTTGATTGTATTTCCTCTTCTGTGCTGCCTTCTTTGTTTCTGTGAGATGCTTTTGTATTCCATTTATCTTTTTCCCTTAATAAAAGTGTTAGAAACTTTTGAAATGCACTTTTTTCAACAGTTTTATTCTTGGGTTTGCAGTTTCTGCCCAAGACAATAATCTCTCAGATGATTTCTTCTTTTCTTGTTAACTGCTTTTGGGCTTGGTTTGAAATTACAAATAATTATATTGGCTTTATAGGGTAGTATTATCATACTAATGAGCACTGATTCTAAAATTACATTATATACACCATGACAATATGCAAGCAGTTTATAGTATTGAGGTGTTATGGATAGTGCCTCTTCAAATGCTTGCCTTTATTTTTGGTAATACTCCACCTGAACCTCTGATCGTCATGGAGGTAAATGACTTTGGGACAGTTAGCCATATATTTCCATCAAGGTATATGGTTCAAGGTGAATTATCCAACATTCATGCATGCTTCAGAGAGCAGCTTAACTGTGAGTTACTTAAGCAATGATGCTTTTGGGAAGGGAAATGTGGTTATAGTTTGTAATTGAACAATTAGTGGGGCATTGGTCCCCTGACACTACATTTAGAGCTTATCCAAAACTGGAAAAAAATAAAATTAGCATATATGGTTTTAAACTTGCAGCATCTTTTCTCACATTGTTATAAAACATAATGGCATCAAAATAATTAATTCATGCCTTCTAAATGGAAGCTCTGAGACAACTCCATGGCTACTTTTCACTGTCTTATCATTTTGAAATAAAAAGTTGAAGTCCAGTGTACATTTAAGTAACATACATACTCTCTGCTAGAAACCTTCCTATGTTATAAAGGCTTCATTTATTGTATTGCTTAAAGGGTAAACACAGCATCACTTTCAAAAGCTGTGGACATACAGTTTGTGGATTTTTTGCCTGGTTAAAAATAAAAAAAGCATTCTGTTTTGAGTTATCACTTTTGAAATTGTGGATTTCTTTCGTCTTTGAGACTCTTGTCAAGAAAAGTGTTGGGATTCTCCTAGAGTTTTTTTGATGGTTTGTATGGTGTTGATATAATTAATTCCAAATACTACTGACTTCTTACTCAGATTTAATAACTTTTTCATTTGAAGATTGAAAATATTAGAGTTAAATAGTTAATGTAACTACTATTAACAGCAATACCAGCAGTAGCTGTCAAATTGTTTCACACTTTCTAATATCAAAAGTACGATTCAGTATTATTAGTATGAATTGGTCATTCTTTAGCAATATCGTTTAGCGTTCACATTTCCTTTAAGGAGCACAGGATATACCTGGGAGACTGAGAAAAATATTTAAGCCAAACATAATTTGGTTTTTGGCTCTTTTAAATGCACGATCTTTCCTGCACATGGAAAATCTCATTAGCTTGGCTAGGATGATATTTGTTCATATTGTGTATTATTGGTATTTAAAAGACATACCTTGTTTTCTATACCGATTGGACACTTTCTAGTAAGTTAGAACAAAGCAGTAGTATAGACCATTAGAATTCTGTTAAGGTGCATAAATTGTATATTTGTTATTGTTAGTTGTTTGTCTTTTGTATTTACCACTGCCATAATGTAATCCACTTCTCTAACTTCTTTTTCTTTCCCTTGTTCTAGGTGAGTGTACAATCTTTGCAGCTGTTCGTGATTTAATGGCTAACCTTACATTGCCCCCTGGTGGGCGCCCATAGGCGTTTATACAAAGGGTAAAAATGAGATGAAATGGAAAAACTCTGAAATAAAGCCTTTGGTTACTTAGAATGGAAGAGACATTTTCACATGTCACAATTTTTAAAAAGCTGATACAATGGATTGGCCTACTTTCAGGGATGCACTTTCATCAGTTTTTTTTCCTTGGTACAGCACTCTTAAAATGTTTTAAGACATTTCAGACTCATAATAAATATGTATCCACTTACAAGTAAAGAGTTAATATTTGGTTTTATACTTCAAAGATTATGAAAATGCCAAATTGTTTATTTAAATGTTTTTTTCTGATGTCTTGGTGTAATAGTCTTTTTTTAAAGCAGAGCTGTCATTTTTTGAATACTGTAAAACTATGAAAAACTTTATATTGAAACTGTATTTTAATATTACTGCTTTGAAATGTTAAAATGGACTTGTTATAAACTTGTCCAAAAAGCAATATTTAATAAACTAGATTTTTTTAAAATAAAGGGTTATTTTTAAAATGCATTTATATAGGAAAAAAATCTGGATGGCTGTTCTTTTCCTCAACTTTATTGGTCTCAGACAGTACCTTGCTGTCAGCTATCTTGAGTTCTAGTACCCAGTGCACCTTCTGTCCAGCTTTTTAAATTTATGCAGTAAATGATAGATGAATTTTAAACAGATCCTTTTTAAATAGAGCAATTTTTTTTATTGGATATGAGGGAAAAGGTGAAAATCATATTCAGTATTGCTAAATGAAAACTAAAAATATACTGTGTATGGGTCATTCATCCAAGGGGAATAATAAGAAACCTGTTTGAAATAGCATCTTAAAGTGATTGTTCCATATTGCAGCTGTATTTTGTCAGTTCATTTATTGTGTCCAACTGTTGGCCATCTTAATGGCATGAAAATCCACATGTGTATTGAATTTAGGTTTACCATATATCTACACAAACGCAGGAACAATGGCAAGATGGACAAATGGGAGAAGAAGGCACACACTTTCTTGCCATCTGTTACAAAAATTATGGTGAAAAACTGCAAAAGCAAAATGTATTTAGGTCTACATGTATATGAATATTTTCCAGCATCATAAAGCCTGGTTTTTGAATTGCAGGAATAGGTGAGAGCCAGTTGGATGCAAAAGCTTTCCACAGTAACTGATTTAGCTGGCAACAGGGTACTACTAATCAAGCAATAAAAGTCAGAGCTGTGTTTGGTAACTTTCAGTTTCTGCTTACTAGGGAAGCATGCCTTGCCAAGAAAAGCTTACAAAAAATATACCTGTTAAAATACTCAACACACTGGACAATATTTATTTTTAAGGCTGCCTGCTGAATATAGGACATGAGGACTAAAAAGAGAACATACCCTTCTGTTGCTAAACGCCAGGTAACACTAGTTGAACTCAAGCACTAAATTAAAACAGTACTGTTACTTCCTAAAAAGATGGAAGTGGACAAGATCTCTACATCAGCCTGAGTAAGTGCTGGTGCAGAATGCAAAAAAAGCCAGCTTTTTACATAGAGTAAATGAAAGCTACATACATTCAGAATGGAAACATGCCTGGAGAGTTAGAGAAAGCAAACATCCAAGGAGGACATCGAATTAGTGAAGGCTGTGCTTCAGTAACTTTGGTGCTCTGTTCTGTAGGGTACTATTTTCCAGATAATTACTTGGACAGGGAATTATCCTGAAAACGTAAAGGTAGAATGCAGTTCCCCTATTGGGTCTCATGCGAAAGAAAGATTGGATTGCGGAAGGATGACTGCTAAATCTTGAGAATCGAGTACTGGCTATTTTCTTGAGGAACACTGAAGTAACTATTCGAAGAGGACAAGGGAATCTGAATGCGGATTGTTAAAAAGATTGCCGAAGGCTTCCGGCCTTTTTCATGAAATGAGGACAGAAATCCGCCCCGCTTTTTCACAGCCTAAATCTGGCTATTCCCTGGCGACGCGAATACAGGCTGGTTCTGGTGGAACTGGCTTCGCAATTCAACTGTGCCGAATATAAAAACTAGTTGAAGGCCGGACACAGCCGCCTCCTGTTGAAAGTTGCTCTGCAGCGCTTCGCCAATGAGCAAATTCACACCTTCCACCGCCAGATTATCGCCAGCGACTCAGCTCACTTAAAGTCCTTCAGGTTTTCGGTGTGGTGGGCACTGCATCCCTCGAGGCAAGCAGGTGAGGCTTCCCACTCCGGACCCAGAGCTCTGGCTGTCGCAGGAGCGGGTGGGACATCGCGCTACGTAGCCTCTGCAGAATAGATTGCCCCCAGTTTGCACTGAATTTGCCTGGGTTGGATCCTTCTGGGACGTAGACTCTTTCGGAAACAATCGACACCCGTTCGCTAATTCATTCCTGAAGAATACTTGCATCTTTGTTTGCCACCATCGCAAACTTGCATCTTTCCTCCATCTGGTGCTGGGAAAGATGCAAATCCTGTCCAGCAACCTCCAGGAGCTTGAGGAGTCTTGAGGGAAGGCTGCATTAGCCATTTTAATTCCAATTCTGCCTTTTAGTCGGCGGCTTTCTTCCTCATCCTTTTTTCATTGTTAGGAATATACTCTTCTCGCCGAGACGAGGATTTTACGCCTCTCGCCACTCCTCCTCTGCTCTGCTTCATTCTTAACCGCCTTCTCATGGCGCCGCCTACATAAACACATGGGAAGAGGGGGCAGGCTTGCCAGAGGAAGTCTGGGTGGAACAAAGAATTTGGCCCACCAACCAGTGCCGCCTCTTATGAAAGGAGTAAAAAGCTTCCTCCCGCTAAATACTTGCCATTTGTCCTTTCCTTTTACATAGCATGTGGTACGTTCTCCATACTTAATTAGAATGGAGGGCAGGTTCTCTAACTGGCCACTAGTTTCTGGACATGATTTCCAAGTTACAAAACTGAAACTCATTTTAATTCCTAGCTCTCATAATAAATATTTAGCTTAGCAAATTATATTTCAGCAATTCCAAAATTAGTGCAAAAGACATAATAAAGACATGAATATCTCTAGATATGTGAAAATATCTAGAAAAATTATGTAATCATATTTTTAAGTCAGAATTGACACAACAAAACATGCACAACAGTAATAGTAAGAATACTTACTATTCTTTTAGCTATTGGTTTTTTTAAGGACCATTGAAAAGATTAAGTTGTTATATACCAATTTGTATTCCATGGCAGTTTTTCAAAGTGTTCTTAACTATCATCAATGTGAAAGCCTTCACATCTACTCTTCTTTATTCAGCAGAATCACACAAGTTTTTTTACACATCCAAATGCAGGTTATGATTTGCATTCAAAGGTGAGTTTGCAAGTGCATTGAAGTATGCAGAGATTAAACATGATTTGCTGAAGATTTTTATCACAGTGTGATGAATCGATGGACATTTTAAGATATAAGACTGGATGCACTGAGTTAAGATTGAAAGATTGAAAGACATTTAATGGCAATTTTTAAAATCCAACTCATTTTTGGTAAAACGAAACAATTTTCAACTGGTAGTTTGTCATAAAGTTTTAGAGACATTTTCCACAGAAATATATAGAGGACCCTATTGGATGCCAGTGTGGAACACTTATGAGTAACCCATTAAAATTACAGATGTTTGTTGCCTCAGCACCTTTGCCTTTCTTTTTCTTTTGGAAATATTTTTTGTCCTTTCAATTGAAAAAAAAATCTAAAATAGTCTTCGTGATTTCCTTGGGTAAAGGATTGTAAGCATCTGAGATTGGAGAGTTGTTTATATTGGTGTTTATTTTGCTTTGCAGTTTCAACCTATCTGCTTCTTATGTAAAGAATGGAAAAATGAAATTTTTGAACCATCACACAAATAAAATGGGGGAGTTTTATTGGGGGAACTGCAGATCTTGGCTCTGGCTTTCTAATTCATGGGAGCTGGCAAAGGTAATACAAGATAGTTATCACCACATAATATAAATTTCAAAAATGGAGCAATTGGGGGTGTGTGTGATTCTTTTCTGATACTCCCAAGGAGAGATTAAAATACACGGGCATTGATGTAAGATTGTTATACAATTACATTCTTAGCTATGGATAGTATGTGCATTGCCACATCATGCTTTGGAGCTTCTTTCTATTAGAAGATGTAACAGCATCTGGGTGTCATACAGTACAATTTGTAGTAAAGATAGGTTGATGTAGTGCTCCAGATTTAGTTCAGAAGGTATTTCAAAATGTGTAGGAGTGCATTGTAACATCTATGTGCCCCTCATTAGAACAGTCCATTTGTTTTAAAGTACTCCTTTGAAGTGAATCCAGAGGGCTGCACAATTTAGTATACACTAGAAAGTCTCCAATCTTCCTGGATATTGCTACACTGATACCCTGTGTGTTTAAGTGCAGAGAGAGAAAGATAAAGCCCAAATATGTTCGCCTGCTCTGCCTACTGACCTTTGGAATATAATTATGTTGGATTTCAACCTCCTATAATTCTCAGCAATATGAAAGACCCACAAAGACTGTCAGTAAGATTGTAAATAGGAAAATGACAGCTGCGAAAATAAATTGAGGCAAATCCACTTTTCTTGTGAACAAGAAACCTAAGATTACAACCTGTTATTGCTACCTGCATTCATTTGATTAATTTTATTATCTGATATAAAGCTCAGTTATAAAATTGACAGGGTTCCAAGTGTTGGAAATTACTTAAGCCAACAAAAACTTGGATCAGTGAAAACAGAGTTTTTACTTTAAGCTTAAATCAAAGCATAAAAGAAAAAGCTATTTGCAAAGAGCAGTGGTATCTCAGCTGACCTTAATATGAAGTTTGAGCCAAGCCAACACCTTAGATTTCAAAGCATTACAATTTATTCATTTCTATCCCGATGCCTCCCTGTCCCTCCTACATCGGATCCATTGGCCGGTCACAGCTAATTGGAGTCGCTTTTGGAGACAACAGTATCTCCTTCTTTGTTCTTTTTTATTTTCTCATATTACATTTCCATCAACACCTCCCCATAAACATAATTGCCTATGTGGCTTTTTCTTAGCTTCTTAGCTTCTTGGCGTAACGGAATCTCCCCTCAGCCTGGCCTCTTTGCTAGCATTCCTAGAACAAAGGACTATTTCTAACACTGCTACATTTTATTTTTGATCTCTCTCTTATTCCTTACAAATGTAATACACCCATAGCAAACAGGACTCCGAGGCAAGCAGATTCCTCAAATATTAATTATATTGGACATATATTGGCAACATCTGGTGAAAACACACTCTAAATGTTCCTGCCGTTTTCACCTAATTAAAAATAAAATCCCCCCCTTCCCAAACAATCAGTCATCAATCCATCCAAGTAAGAATTTATTAGAGAAGTCATATTGGCACATCTGGGGAAAACCTGAATCTGAATTCACACATTTCCCCCTGCTACACTAAAACTCACACCCAGCCTCTTATTGATGATCCTCAAGTCACACTCTCCAATCTACCTCAATTCTGAATTCCTGCCAAGTCCAGTCACTCCCCTCCAAACTCCAGCGACTCGACCTTGAGCTCTGGTGACAAAATGATGTGGCTATCCTCCCTTCTCACTACTCCCTCGTTCCCACAGTTACCCATCCCCTCTTGTGACAGCCCCAAATCTGAATCAAGATGGATCAGGGCTGACAATTAGATCAATGTTGTGAGTTCTTATCCCTGCTTTACCCACATGGACATTTCAGGTTGTCTTTCAGGAGAACCTACACTGTGGTTAAAGTTGTGATGTTAATTAGTTGATTAGAACCCTCCCCTGATGGCATTGTTGCCTGAAACTGACAAGACCTTAATCAGTTTCACACCGATTGTCAATGGTAGGAAACTTAATCCTAAATGTGCACATTGATTAGAAAATTGCTGAGGTAGCCACAAAGTGAGAAGTGGCTGTGTTTCTTCCTCATCCTAATGTTTAGATATAAATAAACAAAATAAACAATATAATATAATCAAATCTTGATCTGAACCTTTTGAAATAAAAAAACCCAATCTTTTTCTTTTGTAATACTATGGTATGGAATGAAAAGTAAGGGACCGCAACATGAACATTTTACTTTCAATCAGATAAGTTGATTTGCTAGGTATAGGTTTAAATCTGATTTGCTGTAGGATTTTCATTTGCATGCTTTGAGTTGGGAATGTTTCCTGTGGAGTGCTATGCATATTTCCTTGGGCAAAGATTATGGATGCAATCTAGAAAGTTTTTACTTCTTTTTTTATAATTATACTTAATTGAACTTTTTTCTAAATTATTCATATTTTGTGAAAAGATGTAACATTTCTTTTCAGTAGTTTGTATATGTGTATAGATGTCAAATACCACATAGTATAATAAATGTAAGATTGATTTTTTGTGTGAGAAGGATCACTAAAATAGTATCTTCCTTCATGGACTTTTGAATATATTTTCCACATGGAATGTTTATTAGCTGGTAATATTGACAGCATTATGTTGTTCTGGCATAAAATTTGTGTTACTTGGAGCTGTAATTTAAGAACTGGATCTCACTTGCCATTGCTCATAGCAGATTTACAACATGATTTTGCTATATATTTATACCTTTAGGTGATAAAATGCTGCAATGAGCTAATGCATTCTGCAAATATGAAAGTCTCTTTTTCCTGGAGGAAAGAATTTGTAAATCATGTCCAAAATTTGCTGACTGAATTCTACCAAGTTCCCGAGGCTCAGACAGCTTGTCATAGGATAAAAAAGATAATACTTGTAGATATTCTAACATTTTACATGGCTGCAATTATTAATATTTATTCCTCAGTTTGGCACTCTAATCAAAATTGGACAAAATGACACTTGTATTTTATAGTCTAAAACAGTTTTTATGGCAACCTTTTTTCAGGCCATAAAACCTGTTAGTTAACAAATTCCTAGAACCTCTGATCCTCAGAATAGCAGCTCTGGCTATTTTTGTGTGAAACAAGAGTTATCTTTTCCAGTGTTTCTTAGAAAAAACACTCTGGATGCCCTGGCTGCGTTGAATTGGTTTGTCTGTTTCTCGGTTGCCTAGAGTTGCCTGATGGCGAGATCAATGGCATATAAATGTAATGAATAGCCAATCATGGAACCCCTTAAAGTTCTTGCAGAATCTATTCTGTGGAGCACAGCTGGAAAAGCCCTAGTCACATGATGGTGAACCTATGGCATGCGTATCGGAAGTAGCACACAGAGCCATCTCTCCAGGCATGCCAGCCATTGCCCGTTGCTCTTCTGGGTTCCGGCGTACAAAGGGGTGGGATTCTACCAGTTTGCACCTATTCGCTAGAACCAGTTGTTAACATTCTAAGCAATTTGGAGAACCGGTTGTTAGGAGAAATTACTGTCCTAATCCTGTAAGGAAGGCAGGAAGGAAACATTCTGGTGTTGCTTACAGAAACTGCCTCTCCGTTAATCCTTATTACATTCTTGGCAGGACTAGACTTCCTGTCTCCGGAGCTTCTCTGGAGTTTTTTCCCCTTTCTTTGCTGGTACCTTGCTTGTGTGGAGTGACCATTCAAAATTACAGTGGCACTGAAAAAAGTGACATATGACTGTTTTTCACACTTATGACTGTTGCAGCATCCCCACAGTCATGAGATTTTCCAAACCAGGGAGATGTGGCTCTCCTCAACCTGCAAGGTGCCCTCTTTACTTCACCACCCCTACAGGGTGGCTATGACTCCTTTTGGAGCCCTTCGACAGGGAAAGCTGAGTGGGGCCGCAGAGCTTGTGGTCCTCACCTCCGACACCACCAGAAGCATAGCCAGAAGTCCCATATAGTATTATTCACAATGTAATTTGGGATTAGCATATTTGCAACCATACCTTGTAAACTATGGGCTTACTTATAAATCACAATTAAAAATCATGATCTAATAAAGTGCCAAAATCTGGTTATATCCTACTTCTTTGAACCATTTTGTCTTGGCAAACTTTTCAACATTTCTTCCTGTATATAGCTCTTCATTAATAAAATTTTGTCAGAAGTCTCTTCTAGATAATTTCCTTTATGCCATTTCCCTCAAGCATTGTTTCTAATTTGTGTTTCCTTCAATTTCTTCTTAATTCACTAACTACTGAACTTATTTTAGCCGCCATATCCAACTTCTTCTTCAACAGTTTTTTATGCCTCAGCTTGTCTTCTCAAGCTGCTGCTGTCATTCAGCAATCTACTTTAAGGAGTGAAAAGTAGTATTTTCCTGAACACTGATTGTTCTTGGATTAATCAATAGAATCCATCATACAGAAATTCTTTACACTGAAGATAGTTCTGATTGATTGTATGTTTAGGGCTGTTGTCCTGCTGCAGAATAATTAAAATTCCCTGATGGTATGGCATGATGGATAAGTATCAATTTTGTTAATTGATAAAAATAGCCTATTAAGACTTCTATTTCTGAAAGCATTCTTAATTTACAGCATTTTTGCACAACTGCCTAACACCTTTGCAAAATTTGCATTAAAAAGGACAAAAAACAGAAACACGTATACATATATTATTGCCCCAGTTGATTACTGATAAATATAATGCAACAATGTTGGTTTCTACCCCTTGCAAAGCAGGCCAACAATTTATAAACGTCTACATCTATTTACAATCAACTTGGTCTGTCCTCTATATACTATATGAGAAAACAAAACTAGTTAACAGGTAAGTCACTAGCAAAGTTAAACTTCAAAGCCCTTTGTTAACAATCTGTTATTGTATTTAGCTCATAGAAAGTCTACAACAGCTTATCTGTTATCAAATTACCATAGTCATGATCTCTGATCCATCCAGGATCAAATATCTTCTTTGGTTCTTAATAATAAAACTTTCCTTTAAATTTTTTATCGGGGCCTTTCTCAACGTTACCACATCTTCCAAAATCCTAAACCTCTGTTGCAAATATCTCCACCACATCCATGGTTGAGACAGTTTCTCTATAAATTAAAATACAAAATTTCTTATCAGTTGTTATCTGGTTATATATAATGCCCTGGGCTGCAATATGGAAAGTGAAAATAGTTCGCACCCAAAAGGGGGAAAAAAACAGTAAAGAAACAAAAGTTGACCTTAAAATAAAAGAGCAAGCCTGTCAAACTGGCAGCCTGAGGATCACTTCCGGTGGCAAGGACGAGCAGAGGGACAGAAATCCCTGCGGTTTCAGCTAACCTTTTCTTGAGTTTGGTGCGATCTTTCGGGGTGCTCGAGTCCTGGAGAGACCCGTGCCAGTGTGGGGGAAACTCAGATCGTAAGGTGGGGAAGGCAACCCCCCCTGCAACGAAGAGAAAACCCTCCAGAGCCCAATGATCAAGAATAGCCCCATGTTAATGGAGGCTCCGAAGTCCTGACTGCCACCGATGTGAAGGAAAGAGTGAGTGACAGTTTGCAAGTTCATTGGGAAAGTGAGTGATGATTAAAGTTAGTGGCTGAGAAGAAATTTGGAAGATCACAGATTGACTTTAGGCTGTGATATACTGTGGGGAGCCCTAAGAGAAAGCGGCCAAAAGCAAATTTGCAAGTGAAAGTGAAGGGGGTCAGCAGACAGAAGAGAGGTGGAATAACAAAGATTTAAAGAGGAATTCAGCATTACGAAGTGACTGAAAAGATCTAGTTACCATTTGCATGTGAGCAGATCCTTTTACAACCAGAGCCAGAAAGCAGAACGAAGCTGATCGAGGAAGGGAAAAAAGACAGAGCGGTGTCATAGGCAGCATTTTAGAACACGGAGGTGACTGCAACAAAGTATCAAAGTATCAAACTTAACTAAAAAGACACAATTTATTCAAACAATCCCTGGGAACTTGAGGATATTGCTCCACTGGAGGAGACACTTTTTTCCCCACCTTTTGAAGGAAATCAGGGCAATTGAAAAAATTGGAAGCCTTTGAATGAGGGAGAACGCTGTTTAATCGTAGCTGTTACTCAGCAGCTTTTCACCTTCCATTTCTGCTGTCCTTAAAGTGAAAGCTCCCAAATTGAAAAGTGAAAACTAAAAATTATATTTTTAGAGCTTCTCTTTCTTTTCTTTACTTTCCTCTGTGCGCATATATTTACTTAAAATATTCTTCCTTCTTTCTTATTAGTTGATATGTTATGTTGATTTATGCTTTTTCTTTGATTTTCTCTTGATAGATCACATTATATCAGATTGTTAAATATTGGATTAATTAATTTAGTTAAGTTATTAATAACAAAGATTGCTATATTTTGTGTGGGAATATAGGGGAGATATCAAGAATATTGGGTATTGATTAATTAACAATTTTAGAGTTCTGTAGTCTAATATATTGCATTGTGTGAACATATCTAGGAATATTTAGGAATGCAACATTTTCTGTAACTAAGCTTACTTTACATTTAAGTTAAATCAGTGAAATACAGATTTATCTTATTAATTAGTTAAGAATTCAGTTATTTAGTAGATTGATAGACCTTGATTATTTCTACTAATAGATTTAAGAACACTGAATGCCAATTTGGAACAATATACTTAGCATTGTACAACAACAAAAACAAATTTTACAGGAAATGACTTCTACAACTACTACAGCATTGAAAACTGGCAGGAAGGTCAACCCCACAATAACAACTACTTTAGCAACAACATCACCCATGGCGCAAAAAACAATAGAGGAAACACTACCAATAGAGAAGCAAACTAGCATCTCGAATGCCAGCATTCATGCAATGTTTCTAACTTTATAGGATTCACTGACAAAACTGCAAGAAACAATGACTAAAAACCACAGGGAAACAAGAGCAGATATTAATGAACTGAAGGAAGAGATGGGAAAATTAAAGGCAGAAATGAAGGCAGACATCTTTAAAGTAGAGGATAAAGTGGGAGTACTGCAACAGGCCTTGGAGAAAAATGAAGTTAGAATAAAAGAGGTAGAAAAAAGAACTGACCGAACGGAAAAGGAATTAGAAAGAGTGGATGAAGATTTTAAAAACATGAGTAAAGAAATGGACGACTCATTGGTCCTCCTAGAGATGGACAAGGCGGCAATGTACTTAAGATTTCAAAATGTGGCGGAATCAAAAGAGGAGGACCTGGAATACTTGATGGCAGAAATACTGTCCGGTCTTTTGGAAAAGGACAGAAATGATATCCAAAAAGAGTTTGATGAAGTTTACCGGGTCAATACAAACTACGCAAGGCGACATAAATGCCCTAGGGAAGTTCACATACGATTCACCAGAAGATGTATCTGTGATATGATATATAAAATTTCTAGAGATAAAACAATATCTTATAAAGAAAAAGAAATTATAATTCTTAAACAGATTCCGAGAAGAGTAAGGGAACAAAGGCGCAATTACAAATTTCTGGCAGCTTATTTAAACCAAAAAAGAATTACATTCAAATGGCTTATACCAGAAGGGATGCTAGTGTCATGGAAAGAGAGGAAAATTAAAATAGACGCCATGGAAAAAGCTCGGGACTTTTATGAACGGATGGTGGGCCCGCAGGAGCAAGGTAGTAGGGAGGAATTGGAGACAAATTCTCAAGAAGAATACGGTGGACACAAAAATAGAACCGGATCTGTAGGGAACCAAGAGGACACTCATTCGCAACAAACGACAGAAGGAACCACAAAAGCACAAACACAAAGAGAAACAGGGGCTGTTACTCACCAAAGAGCGAAACAGAACTAAATAAATGGGAGAAGAAAAAAAATTACTATCAATAAATATAAACGGTTTAAATTCAACGATTAAAAGAAAAAGGATATTAACTAAATTAATCAAACAAAAGGCTGATATAATATGCCTACAAGAAACGCACATAATGAAGAAAGATGAAAAATATTTAGAATGCCCGAAATTAGGAAAGTTATTTACCACACCAGCAGACGAGTGTAAAAAGAAAGGAATTGCAGTATATGTAAAAGAGGATTTAAAAGCAGAGTCAATATGGTCGGATTCGGAAGGAAGGACTCTGGTTTTGCAGATCTGGATCAATGACATCCCAATTCTTTTAGTAGTAATTTATGCCCCGAATGGGGACCAAAAAGAGTTTTTTAAACACCTATATGGAAAAATGGTTGAATTGCAACAAAAAAACATCCTTATTATAGGGGACTTCAATTCTATTGTTGAATATCAAAAAGACCACAGCAACGGCGGGAAAAATAAAAAGGGGAAAAGAGAGCTCCCTAAGATTTGCAGGGAAATGATGAAAGAGTTTAATTTGACAGATATATGGAGAAGACTACATCTTGAGGAAAAACAGTTTACATTCTATTCAAAACCCCACCAAACATGGACATGGATAGATATGGCATGGATGAATGGGGAAATAGCAAATGAAATAAAAGAAGTGGAAATTTTGCCCAATGAATGGGCAGACCATAACCCAATACAGATAATATGGAAGGGTAGGGCAAAACCAAAGAAAAGGTGGACATTAAACACTCAATTAATAAAAGAGAAAGAATACATCAATAAATTAAAGGAGGAATTAATTTTTTTTATAAAAGAAAACGATAATGGAGAAACTACAAAACAAAATATATGGGATACAATGAAGGCAGTAATAAGAGGTATAACAATCTCTTATAATGCCAAGAGAAATAAAGAAAAATATTCCCAGCAAAATAATCTACAACAAAGAATTAAGGAGCTAGAAACTCTACTACAGAATACTCCAAAAGATACAAAACTGCAAAATCAGATAAATATAGCTAAACATAAATTGAATTTAATCGAACAAGAGAAAATGATTACAAATTTGAATTTGACCAGACAAACCTATTTTGAACATGCCAATAAGCCAGGAAGATGGCTATCTTATAAATTAAAAAGAAAGAAAGAAAAGAGAATGATATATCAGTTAATAGATAGCAAGGGAGATATATACCAGGAAATAGAACAGAAAAAAGAAATCATTCATAAATACTTTGAAGATTTATACAAAAAAGAAGAGGTTAGTGAAGATAGAATAAGGAATTATTTAGATGAAGTTAAAGATAAGGTAATTGGGGAAGAAATGGCAGAACTATTAAATAAAGACATTACTGAATCGGAATTGAAATCAGCAATAGATAACCAGAAAAATAACAAAACTCCAGGCCCAGATGGAATCCCAGGGGAGCTCTATAAGGATATAGTAGAACAAATTGGACCATTTATGTTGGAAGTTTTTAATGACGTTTTACTAGCAGCCAGGATGCCGGACTCATGGAGGGGGGCGTTGATTTCGTTGATCTTGAAGGAGGATACAGATCCTAGATATATAAACAATTATAGGCCGATTTCACTTCTAAATACTGATTATAAAATTTTTACTTCTATTATAGCAAACAGATTAAAAAGACTGCTAAATTTGTATATACATGAAGATCAAAACGGATTCCTCCCAGCTAGGCAAATAAAGAATAATCTAAGAATAGTATTAGACGTACAAAAAACATTCTTGATACATCACGATACTGGCACGTGATGCGATCGGGTTTGACACCCCTGGGTTTATAGCAAATCAGCCTTCAACCAATCAGTTAACTTTCAAAATTAGGAATCTAAATAAGAGAAAAAAACTTTAAAACTTGCAGTTAAAAGCCAAGGCATCCTTAAAAAAAAAAAAACAGTTGAAAGATGGAGACAAGACTCTCCCACCGCTCCTGTCAAGAATTGCAACCTCCAGGATTCCTCTTCCTAGGAGTGTCCAGTCATCTGAAAATTGCCTTGGGTCAATCCTAGCTGCTCCCATTCAATCTAGGCAGCTGGCTACCAAAGAACCTGCTTTGACAGCAAAATCAGCTATTCATCAGTAGGAGGAACAAATCTCCCCCACTGCTTAGCATCCATCTTGAAGTGTTTGGATTCTTCCACTAACCCCAAACACTTTAACCTCAGACTGTCTACTGTTGACCTCACCCCATTCCTAAGAGGTCTGTAAGGGCGTGTATAAGCGTACCAACGTGCCTAACCATCCCTGTCTTAATGTTTATTTGTATCTATTTCATGGATTAATAATAATGTTTATAGTTATATATTATCAAATGCATGCTTGACTAAATAAATAAATCTTGGAGAACCATAATAGCCATTTTTTTCTGTTTTTGATTGAACTATAGCAACATGGAATACTTTATAATTTGATTATAAAGGGGAAAAGTTCTAGACATTTCAAAAAAACTCATTTTGGATACATTTTATAGTTTGCATTATGGAACAAATGAAAGATATATTACTCTCCTAGTATTACATCTTGGAGGCCTCAAAGTTTAAATGGGCTGCTTTCCAGCACTTAAAGGACTACAGTCTGTTTGTATAGAGCAGGGGTGGGCAAACTTTTTGGCTCGGGGGCCTCATTGACTTTTAAAATTTGACAGACGGGCCGCCACCTGGTGTCAAAATGCCTGTCATTACAAGTCAAAATCAAATGAATGCAATCATTCAATCATTCACATCAAACCTTAATTCTGTACCAATCTTCAGCGGGCCGGATTAAAAAGACCAACGGGCCAGATGTGGCCCCCGGGCCGTAGTTTGCCCACCCCTGGTATAGAGAAAATGCCTTTTTTATTTAGCGATTGAAATATTCTGAACCCAAAGAAACCAAGGGTCCATTGCAGTTTAACAATAGGCTCAGTAATTGCATATATTTCTCTTTGTTTTCCAAATGATTGATTGAAACTAAAAGTAGTATCTAGCAGGTAAAGGGCTGTAGTTTTCTCCATAATTATATAGGAACAAACCCTCTTGAACTAAGTAGTATTTTTTCCCAAAAGATTGAGAAAAACTATTTCAGTATTGGATAATTATGCAGAAAATAAATGGCATCCTTTTACTTTAAGATTGCCTGAGTCTGAATATAGAAGAGCGTGTTAATTAAAAAAAAATTCTTTATGCTACCAACAGAAATGCTATAAAAGATCACGATTCAGAAATTTAAAAATTAAATACCCCATAATGCATGCATGATTATTTAAAAGTCGCAAGCAGAAGCAGACATTTCAAAAGATTCTATTACAGTATAGGATTAATATTTAGAGGAGCAATATTTGATTAAGCTCTTCAAATTTCAACTGTAAAACTAAATTCTTGAATATGAATGAGTACATTTTGTTCTTTCAAACGTTCCTTTATACAGTAATTTAGCCCAAGGTGATAATATTTTGGTGTCAGATATGCCAACAGTATTAGGGCAAACTGATCTTCTCTCAGTTGTTGCAATAATACAGCTAAATAGTATTTTATGCTTAGAGTTTAAAGCAGAAGTTTTATCATATCCAAGGTTAATATTAACTTATTGATCAATTCTATTAGTAATGAAATTATTTATTTCACATGTGGCTTAAATATATATTTCTTTTAATTCAAATCTCACTCAAATCTTACATTGTCACTCTAGATCAAGGGTGTCAAACTGCAGCCCATGGGCCACACCCACCCCAGTTCTG
>NW_020769370.1:4541106-4633037 GCF_900518735.1 Pseudonaja textilis
ATATATATATACTATATGAATTATGCTATTATTATATAGTTATATAATCCTAAAATAATTTCCATCAAGTTTTAAACTAAATGCCAATATACATTTCCATGTGGTATCCCCCTTGTACAACCCCTAACCTAACCCTTATCTCTAAATCTCATAACTTTATCATTCCTTTTAATTTTGGCTAGGTTTCCCTTTTCTAAATTTCCCCAATCTTTCTTATTTTTTCCTTCTGGTTTTATTTTTATTTCCCTCTGCCTGTCAGCCATGTTCCCCCCCCCCTTTTCCAGTTCTCTTTTTTGGAGTTGTTGTTGTTTCTTTTTCTTCTTCTTCCTTTTTCTCCTCCTCCTCCTCTTCTTCTTCTTGATCTTGGGTGTCTTATCTTTTATTTGCTGTCTCTGTTCTAAGTCCTTTTATGTCTTCTGACAATGGTCCTTGTTCTTCATATTCATCAAGGCTGTTATTTTCCTCTTTTAATTCGTCCTCTCTGAGCTTCCTTTGTTCTTTTGCGAGCTGTGACACCATTATTTTAGTCAGCATTATCTCCACCAGTCTCACTTTTTCTTTAAACATCTCCCTCACAGATTGGAGATCCAACTTAAATTCTTTTATTTCTTCCATTTCTTTGGTCTATTAAGTTATTTTTATTTTATTAAAGGTCAAGTTTTTCTGTTATAGTCCTTGTCAAAATTCTCAGTTTATCTCACTTTCTTTCTTCTGTTTTCTTGTCACAATCAACCTCCAACAATCCCAAAGTATTGCATTATTTTATATTTTATTGTAATCCCTTCTTTTATAAGCTTCCAGGGATCTTGTTTATACAACCAATAATTTTCCATAGAAACATAAAAGGAAATCTTTAACCTTTAGGTGGTGCTCTCTATCACTTTCTTCTTAGAATTCTTTTATTTTAAATCACTTTTCCGTAGTATTAATATTAAATCGTATCAGTTCCAAGTCCAGCATTTTATCTAATGCCTGATTAATGTCCAATTCTGTATGTTGTTCCAAATTTAGTCTCTAATGCTGTATAATTCTTTTATTTCCGTTTTTTTCTTTACCTTATGTTTTCCTCTTATTTCTCGTTCGCCACTACCACTCTTCCAAACGAGGGCTCCTTTCCACTTTTTCGGGGTTTTCAAAAAGAATGTTCAAAGTCTTTTATCCAGTTACACGCCGCTCACCACTTTCACTCTCCAGCACAAAACTTGTGTCCCGGCAGCTTCCTGTTTTCAGGGCAGACATTAAAGACTGCCGCTTCTTCCTGTCTTCTAGGAGAGTTTATCAAACCAGGGAGGGGAGATGCAGCTCCCCACAACCCAGCTGGTGGTCTCCCCCTCTTCCCCCACCCCTACAAGGTGGGCCAGATGGATCTGGTTCTTTAAGGACCCTTCCAACAGGGTAAGCATGGATCAAAGCCGCGCACAATTGCAGTCTCTGATCCGTCGACAAGAATGCCACCAGAAGTTCCCTCTAACAAGTCTTTTTATTCATATCAGTATTGCACAATTTATAAACTGACACTACTACAGGGAAACCAGTGGCTAATTCTTGACCCTATCATGCTATTATTGCTAGTGGCCTACAGTATTATTTTTAATACTATATGATGTTACTGATGTAATGGTAGTACTATTACATCAATCCATTACTAGCCAGTTTTCCAATTGGAATTTGTTTAAATACATCAGTTAAAGATTAAATATTTTTATGTTCTCAAGCTTCAGATTAATTTCAGATCTGCAGACCAGCTCCCTCATTTTTCCAATAAATACTGTGAAAAAAATTGTTCTTTTTAAGGAGGTCAGATTCATCAGGAAGAAATTGTAACTCACCATTCTGAACATATAAAGCAAAATGAAACAAAAAAATCTGTTTTTACAACGGGAAAGATTGTCCCTGCTGGAACTAGAATTCAATTATTTCCAGTTGTGTGTATTGTTGTGAATTTTGTTTTACCTCTATGTGTTTACATTCACTAAAAATACACCTGTATAGTTTAACTAAATAACCAAGACCTAGCATATTCATAGTGCCAGCTACAAGATCTAGAAGAAAGTTGGGTATCCCTATTATAGTAGTTGAATATCAATGTACCAATGCACTAAACCTCTTAAACAGTATTAATGTATACTCTAGTATAACATTTAATTAAATAGAGTTACAAATGGAATGCTTGTTGACTATGATAAATATCTTCCCTGTAGTAGAACAACTGTTCAGTTCCTCACAGTAAATGAATCTGTGCAGTGTTACCATAACAACATTCGAGGGTGGATAAAAATCAATGATTTTTTTTAAATAAAAAAATGGAATTTTTAAAATTTAAATTGTTTTTTTTTTAATTTTTATCAAATTTATTTTAATAAAATGGTTTTGGAGTAAAAATCTACCTAAAGGTAGTTTTCTATTTAGGATAAATTAATAATTTAATTTATTCAGCATGAAATTATTAGTTATGTAGCATGAGGCTGTATATTCAGCAATATTTACATTTTTGGTAAACTCAATGAATCCAAGCTCTGCAAGCTAAGATTACATTGCATGGATACATTCACACAATTTCACAGTAACCATGAGATAAAACTTAAAGCAAAGTTCAGGAATATTCCTTTATCCTGTTGTTTTGAAAATCTATGTACACTACAAACTGTATGGTTGTTTGAAGAGAATTGCATCTGTACCACCAGGCTCTTAAGTGTGAGGAGGAAAGGCAAGTGGTAAAAATGAAAGTGAAACCTTCTAAGTAGATTATAAATTAAAGAGCGCCTGTCTTTTCAGATCCATCATGGCAGCGCCTGTTAGTGGGCATCCACTCACCTGCTGCCTGCCATATCCCTCACCTTATTGTGTCATTGCCGTATCACTAGCCATCCCATTAAAGTGAATGGGACTATTGGTGAATCAACAGTAGGTCAGAGGAGAAGCCGCTGTGGGACAGAGATGACAGTTGCTGATTTAAATCAAGCCTTTTTACTAGTGATTTAAAACACGATATAAATCACGATTTAAAATCGACTTGATTTAAATGAAATCCACCCTACAACAACCTTTCAAGCATCTCAAGCCATTACATTTGTTTAATGTTAATTCTGCACTGCAAGCAGATTCTATTTGATGTCAAGGCCCATACCATCTTCAGTGCTATGGTTATACCTAGCATTTGATGCCCAATAAAACATTCCACTCAAATATCAGCCTTTTTGGTTTTTTTCAGCGTATGTCAGGAACTGAAATGCATCATGTCAAGTACAGAACACAGGCCACTATGTACCATTTGTTAACTGATCACATGACAAAAGAACATGGAATATAACTGACTTTTTCATCAGAATTCACTATTCATAAATACCACAAGATCCTACATTCCTACAATTATTAATACAGATGTTGCACCACTATGTATTTCTCTTCTTTCAGATAATTTCATTATTTTAAGAAACTTTGAATAAACATTTAGGGTGAATGTACAGCAAGGTTGTATTTTAAAAAGGTACCTTTGCTTAAAGAAACTTTTACATTGGATAATCAAGCTTAATAGGATTAAAATCCTAAAATTTGAAATATTTACATCATGAATTACTTTATTCATCTATAACATAATTCAAGAAAACATTCTAAAGTTTCAGCATAAGAACACTGATAGAATATTAGACATAAGCAATATAAACAAGCACCCCTACAGCAAAATGCACATTGCAGACACAGGGTAGAATAAATATATATTTCAATTGGAATTAGCTCGTGGTTGTGTAGTACTAATTTTCAACTCTGCACATTGGCTACACCCACTATTACCCTTTAATATATCCTCACAAAACAAATGTATACTTCATAAAAATATTCACACTATGAAGAGTCCATATTGAATTTTGCCAGAATACTGAAGAAGCATTTCTCCTCTTAGATTTGCATTTGAAGGTTAATCCATTCTAATTTTCTGGTTGGTCATTCTATAAATGATGCTGTCATAACCTGGATCCATATTCCACAGATTGTAGGAGATAACAATCACAGCTATCACTAATCCAAGCATGATCCACAAAATTATATTGAAGATAACAGCATAGTTAAAGTTGTATGCATATCCTAGGTTATATGGATTTTCTGGCTTGCTCTATAACAAGAACAAAGAAATGAGTAAGTATATACAATAAACCATAAAGAAACACAAGGACTAGTCTAGAAGATTAATTGTAAAACAATGTGCAATTTATTCAGTATAAGTTTGTTCCTAGTAAGTTATTAAGTATCAGTTGGAAGAATCTTCATCTTAATCCAAATTAGGAATCTACTAAATAATCCCTGACCAGTCTAGCACCTATATGAAAATTTTCAAGGAGGAAATTTACAACTGCTTAGGTAGATTGTTCCACTAGTTAGTAGCTTTTACCCTTACGGAATTCATTCTAATGTTCAGCCTTAATTTCTTTCAAAATCAACCTTTTGGTCGTTGTCCTGCCACTTTAACAGAGAACAGTCTGCACAGTAAAATCTCCATATAATCTTACCTTTTGAAAGTATAATACATCCAGTTCCTCATCTGGGCTAATTTCCAGACCCCCCCCCCCAATATCCCCTTAACCCTTCTCCAATTTTTTCAGGCCCTTTTAAAAACAAGCTGCCCCTCATTAGACAAAGAACGATGTCCGGTCTAAACAGCACAGTTATTTCCTTCTGTGATCTGGATGCAATGTTTCTATAAATGCAGCCCAAGACTGTATTGGTCTTCTAAGCAATTGCAGCATATTGCTTACTCACACTCAACTGGTAGACCACCAGGATTCCTACAGCTTTCTCACATGCACTGCTAAGTAATGAAGTTCCAATGCATCTGATTTTTTTCCTACTCAGATTCAGCTTTATACAGTATTTACCACTGCCGAACACCAATCTGTCGGATTTAGCCCAGTGTTCAGGCCTATTGAAGTATTTTCAACATAAAAAACCAAACAACCTTTACAAGCCAGTGAAATTCATGGAATTAAGGGCATGTTTCACCTAATGAAAAATTTCAACAAAAAGTTTGGAAAATAACAGATATGTTTCTATATTTTATAGGTTCATCAGTAATCTGTGATTTTAGATTATTTTTAAATTTGCTTTAAACTTCACAGAAGTAATTTGGAAATCTAGTGACAAAGAATTTCAGTAAATCAAGTGTTTTCCTAATTTCTGAGGTTCAAAGAAAAATGCTATAATTATTGTCAAATAATTAAGTTACAAAAATAAAAATGATAGACAAATTGAATTCAACTTTTGCATTATATTACTCTGAGACTCAAAGTGGCTATACTCAAGTGCATTTACAACTATGTTTTTTATTCCAAGACTTATGGCTAAAAAATAAAGAATAAAGCCCAGGGTAAACAGGTTATCATTAATACTCTGCATTTTTCTGTTTAGTTACTCCACTGAAATGCATGAAAATTTCAAATAAAGATTTATTATCCAACTACCAAAAAATTTGCAAAAGTTTGTATTACCTCTGTGGATTGTAGAATAGATCTGGATTTTCTCACAAAGGGAGTATCAAAACTCTTCACAGTGACCACTTCTACAACTGCATTCCCACTGTAGATGTTGTACATCTCATCTGCAAACTGAAAAAGCCCAAAATTCAGAATTTGCCAGTTGAAATTAGATATAAATGAGAAAAGGCACACAACTCAAATATTACAATTGAATAGAGTTGGAAGGGACCTTGGAGGTCTTCTAGTCCAACCTCCTGCTCAAACAGGAAACCCTATACCAGGACTGTCCAAGTGGTGACCTGCGGGCCGGATACGTTACACGCAGGCCATGCCCAACCCAGTTCTGTAAAGGCAAAAAATATTGGATACATCACAATCCAGCCTGTGATACGATCGAGTTTGACATCCATGCCCTATACCATTTTAGACAAATGGCTATCCAATCTCTTCTTTAAAAGCTGTAGTGATAGAGCACCTACAACTTCACTGATTGATTGTTCTGTCAGGAGATTTCTCTTTAATTCTAGGTGGGTTCTCCCCTCCACAAATGAACAGGACAAAATGGTGGCAACAGTAGAGCCACCACCACTACCCAGGTTCAGGACAAACTGCTGCCTTACCAAAGTCTGCACATTGCTGCAGAAACTTTCTGTAGCATTGAGAAGCTTCTGTAGCCCTATGCAGACCTCTCTAAAGCAGCAGGATGAAGAATTTCTCTAGTGGCCTACATTTTGTCCTGCCCACAAATGGGCAGGACAAAATGATTATATTTGGATTCCTGCCACACAACCCAGGGACAAATGGCCTGCTCTCCTTCCACAACATGAACTCCAGATAGCTTCCGAATCTAAGTGTGGGACATGATGGGTATGTGGAGAGTAGGCAATGCTGCAGGGTTCCAGAAAGGTGGGATGGGGGAAGGACACTGCAGCAACCTTTTGGTATATCAAAAGGGAAAACAACTGCATGTCTGCTGCAATAACTTTGAAATAGGGTCAGATGTAGCTTTGGGGGGGGGGTCTGTCATAATTTCAAATGTTTATGTGGCCTGTTGTACCTGTACTTATGACTGAAGAATGAATTAATGCTATATCTTTATTTGGCCAACAACTATAAGCTGAAGAAAACTTTATTTAAAAAAAAAAGAAACCAAACAGGTATCAGCAATAAAGCATTGCATAATCTATTCATACCTGTTTCTATATTCTAAATTAAGAAAAAGTTACATTATTTACCAGCATTTTTGCTCTACTAACCTTTTGCAGAGAGTCTGCAAGAATCTGAGTAGCATCCTTGAACTGCTGTGAATCTTCCCCATACCTTTTACCTATTTCTTCCAACCCAGAAAGTTCTAGAGAATATAGATCTGGTGAATGATCTTTGGCCAGATGTTTGTGTCTAGAAAGCTTGGGAAGTGATAGATAAAAATAATTACCAGGATATCAAAGTAAAAAGTAGGCATTTCAATTTTAGAAAGCAATATTTTAACTATTTTAAGTAATTGTTTTCTAGAACCTGTATCCTAAAGATGCATATACATGGGGGTGGAAGTTAACGTTAATGGTTGATTTTAATGACAGGTGCACTGGTGCAACATAAGACATGATTCTTTTTGGACAGCCCCCAGAGAAAAGACAGAGACCTCTTAGCTAGTGGAAGCAGCGTGCCACATTCTCTGTTGGCTTCCCCACTGACTGTCTGGGAAAGATAGCAAAGATAAATGCAAATGGAATCACATGTTCACAGGGTGCTTGGCAACCAATCATAAGCACAAAACAGGTTGCTAAACCTGTTGGTCACAATACCGTGGTGGGGGAAGGTAGATTTGACATTTTGCATGTGATCATAAATGCTCTACAGGACACCCTTTCTCAAGTGGTCATTAATTCAGACCATTAGGGATGGTCATAAGTCAAAGATACCTTTATATACAAAAAGTGCAGAGCTAGAATCATGGCAGCATGACATTCCATTTTAGTGAAAGTGCTGGAACATATTGATACATTTTTTATCCCATATTCTGCTTCTCCAGGAATTTATCAAGAAGTCCAGTTTAGCGATTCTTCTGGCTGACGTCGTGGCAAGATTGGACGTGAGGAGCGGGGTCTCTGTGCTCCCACGCCGAGTTGGAGGGCTCCGAAAGGAGCTAAAGTCACCCTGTGGGGGTGGTGAAGCAAAAAGGGGTGTCTGTAGGTCATGGAGAGCTGCAACTCTTCCGCTCAACTCAGGGCTTCTTCCCTCTCATCCATGATGAGAAGAGGGAGCCATCATGGCTGCCATGAACCTGGGACAGCTGAGGCAACAAAGAAAGTGCAGGAGTGGTGTAGATGGATAGTGACTGGAGCTGGGTGGGAAGATTCCTTTTTTATTTAGACCCTAACTTAAAAAAGGGGGGGGTGGAGAAAATCCAGAAAAAGAGACTCTTAGAACTGTTTGCTAAAGCAGCAAGCAATTATACAGAGAAAAATTCTAGACCCCAAAGAAAGAAACTAAGGGGAGAAAAGCTAAAGACTTTTTAAAACACAGAAAATTGGACTTTCAAACTGGGTAGGCGTTGTTTTGGAAAGGCATTTTAAACACTGGAACTATCTACTTGAATTATTTACTTTGCTTCTATAAATTGAATTAAAATTGGATTAAATAACTTGTTACATTTGAAACAATGCTGAAACCTAAGTTGAGGGCCCCACCTACTGATGAATGGAGGAGCACGGAGAGTTACGGGTGAGCACCGGAGGGTCAGAAGACACACTCAGACATCTCTCGGGGAGTCCTCTTGTGTGGAGGCTGAAGGAGGGGGGTACTTTACCCAGAAAAACTTGAGCTCTTGCCTGCACAAACAGCGATGAGGCAAACTATGGGGCTTCTAAAGCACTCAGCTCAACCCAATCCAGAGTTCCCATCGGTCCCGTAACAAGCCAGCAGCGAAGGTCAGATTGCCCAGACCAAAAGAACGCTGAGGAAGACAGGATCCTAATAACCAGCCTGTTTGTGTGGGAGAGAGCTTGAGCTTTTCTGGGCTCGACACCCTTCCCTACAGCCTCCACACAAGAGGATTCCCCAAGAGACGTCAGAGTGTGACTTCTGACCCTCCAGCACTTGCCTGCAACTCTCTGTGCTCTTCCAGGCCCAGCTTGCTAAGTAGGGGGAGCAGCCCTGACGTCTCTGCTGTCCCCCCCATGGCCCTAGCCATCGCTCCCCAGAAAAGGCACAGGAAAAGAAAGCGAGCAGGAACATTAGCTCTCGCTGGGGCGAAAGAGCGGAGATTGGGGAAGGCACAGGCAACAGAAAGCGACACTTTTCAAAGGCGTCAGCTTGCGTCTTCTGTTGCCTGTGCCTTCCTCGATCTCAGCTCTTTCACCTCAGCGAGAACTATGTTTCTGCTCACTTTTCCTGTGCCTTCCCCAGGCAGCGATGGCTGGGGCCATGTGGGGGTGGGGGGCAGCAAAGCACCGAGAGGGATGAAAAAACTGACACTGACGCCGATGCCCCATTCCGGACCTACAGCCCGCGGCCATTGAGGAAAAGTCCAGGCCAAGAGAGACGAGCTGGAAGGTGCGGGAGTGCCACACAAATGCAAGTAGCATGGTGCTCCTGCACCTTCCAGCCATCTCCATTGCCGCTTCAACCCGCCTGTGCCACCAATCCCCTCTTGCTGCAACAGCACCTGGCTGGGGAGGGCTGCACTGCTTTTTGCATATTGTTCCACCCGCAAATTTGCACATTACAGGTGCCACCCCCTATGGGGGAGATTTCCAACCCCAACACAGGCTGGTCTCATATTCCAGAACTGCAGTAGTCACAAGACTGGCCCTTTGGTCATCCCAGAGCAACTCATCCATGGCAGGCCGGTGTCCAGGCGAGTCCTGTAACTAATGCAGCTCTGGAATATGGGACTGACTTTCCCACCAAAGTCAGCAAGCCATTGTCAGTCAAAATTAGTAATAATGGTCTGCGGGATTTGAAATTATGAGTTTGGTGGTCCCTGAGGTCCAAAAGGTTGGTGATCCCTGCTCTAGAGGCCTGGCAGCATAGGAGGATAGAGATGGGAGAAATGTTTAGACTGAACAGTGAAGACACAGATGTAGATAGGATCCAAGAGAGGAGTATGGGAGGAAGCTAAAAAATGAATAAGAATTGAAGTATTAAAATGGATAGAAATTTTTAATTTTTTTTCTAATATATGAGCCTTGGTGACGCAGTGGTTAGAGTGCAGTACTGCAGGCTACTTCTGCTGTCTACAATTTGGCAGTTCAAATCTTACCAGGCTCAAGGTTGACTCAGTCTCTCATCCTTCGGAGGTGGGTAAAATGAGGACCCAAAATTATTGGGGGCAATATGGTAACTATGTAAACCACTTAGAGAGGGCTGTAAAGCAGTATATAAGTCTAAGTGCTATTTATTTATTTATTTAATTTTATTTATATTGCTGCCTATTTGCCCATGGAGACTCGAGGCAGCTTACAGAATATAAAACCATATTTAAACAATAAAAACCAACAAAAAGAATCAAATAAATTAATAAAGTACAATATAACACAATCACCCCCCCAACTCCCACTCCCTACCCTGATGACAGCAGATCACATGAGCCATTTAATGGGCTTCATCCCGCTCTCAGTTCCCCAGGCTCGCTGGCAGAACCAGGTCTTTAGCACCTTCTGGAAGAGTATTAAAGTGAAGGCCATTCTAATCTCTGGGGGAATAATGTTTTCCCTGCTATTGCTATAAGGATGGCTTGATTAAAAACTAGAATAGAGGCAGAAATAAGAATACACATTCTTATATCAAGTAATAGCTAGATGGAAAAAATAGAGATTGAAAGATGGTATTATTAAGTATGTTTAAACAATATGGTGATTGGAATGAGAATGGCACATTGAAAAATTGAATAATTAAATAATGAAGCATTACATCTTAATATAAACATGTGTATTAACACTAGGATTAGTCATGGTGGCCTGACTAGAAACCAGAATAGAGGTAGAAATAAGAAATAAGGGGAATATTAGCACACATATTCTTACATAATAGAATAAAAGTAATAGAGGGAAAGATTAGAGGTTGAAAGATGGCGTTACTATGTAAGCTCAAATATCATTGTGATTGGCATTAAAATGGAACATTGAAATAATGAATAACTACAAGGGTGGGATTCTACTGGTTCAGACCAGTTTGAGCATTTTGCCCCACCCACCTGCCCCCTGCTGTTTCCTGTACTTTATTTCCTGTTTTTTTTTTAGCACAGTTGATTCGTGTGGCTGAGTGGTTTGCCACACATCAGCTGTTTTACTAACAGGGGACGCAGCAGAGGGTAATTGAGTTGAAAATTGGGTTTTTTAAATATAGAGCACCAGTGCAAAGCATGCTGTCACCGAACAGATTGTTACACTGGTTAAATTGCACCACTGAATAACTACTTTAAAACAAACATGTATATTAATACTAGGATTACATAAGTTTGATTAATGTAACAAATACTATTAATATTTTTATTGCCCCTTGTCCCAAAATGAATGATACCCAGATGTTACACTGTTCATGTATTGATGTTGATGCCACACCACACGCAAAAAGGAGGAAAAAGTAGTTCAGTTTAGCCAGTAAATGGGCGTTGGTAAATTTACCTGAGAACGGCCTTTCTATCTATGCTTTTAGAGAGCCCAGGATGGGTTAGACTCCTCCTGATGACATCATCAAGCTGAGTCTGTCTTGTATAAAAGGAGCAGCCTGTGGGAGTGTCCCCAGCTTTGGAGAAGGTACTTGACAGACTTGAGTGTCTCTGAAAGCCAAACAGAATCTTGAACAATAACATATCTTACCATAGTCCGGACGAAACAAGGGAGGGGCTGGGCTCTCTAGCAGCATAGATAGAAAGGGCATTCTCAGGTAAATTTACCAACGCCCATTCTCCTCCAAGCTGCTGTGAAAGCCCAGGATGGGACATACCAAAGCCTGCATGTCCTTGGGAGGGTCTTTGTCCGATTAATCACTCTGAAATTGGAACCACTCGCTGAAGTACCTGTCTGCCGAAGGCCGCACTCTTTGAGGCATAGGAGACCAGACGGTAGTGTCTGGATGCCCACATAGCCGCTCTGCAAATCTCTTCTAGGGGTGCCTGGGTGGCCCAGGCAGCCGAAGTGGCAGCACTTCTAGTAGAGTGTGCTGTTAGGCCCTGGGGCACCATGAGGGCTCTGGCTTTGTAGGCCTGTGCGAGGGTGTGCCACTTGTGCTCTAGGTCGTGGTGCGGAATGGGACAGAAATCAGGTAACACTATGTCCTGGGATCTATGGAACATGGTATTAATCTCAGGTACAAAGGTAGGGTCTAGGCGGAGAACAACTCTATTGTTGTGAAAGGTGCAGAGGTCCTGCCTTATTCAGAGAGCAGCCAACTCTGACACCCTTCTAGCTGATGAAGAAAATGAAGAAAACCACCTTCAGGGTTAAGAATTGAAGGGAAACCTTTCTGAGGGGTTCGAACGGAGGTTCTGTTAGAGCCTGGAGTACCTTGAGAAGGTCCCAGGATGGAAACCTGTGTACCACAGGAGGGCAGAGGTTGGAAGCCCCTTTTAGAAATCTCTGTACTGAAGGGTGGTGAGACAAGGAAGGAAATGTGTCCCAGGAGAGGACTGAGGAAAGAGCCGCTACCTGATGGCGTAAGGTGTTAGGTGCGAGACCCTTCTCTAGGCCGTCTTGAAGGAAATGGAGGACATCTGCTACCTCAGCTAATGTTGGAGTGAGACCCTCTTTTTGACACCAATGACAAAAAAACTTCTAGGTGGCATCGTAGATGTGCACTGTAGATGGTTTACGAGACACCTGGATAGTAAGGATGACCCTTTCTGGGAGATTAGCCTCTTAACAGTTGCTGCTCAATCACCACACGGTCAGTTTGAACCATGGGGGATCCGGGTGCAGGGCTCCCTGATGAAGGGAAATCTTGTGGTCTGGGATCCTCCAGGGAGTGGCTATTAACAGGTTCCCCAGGTCTGCAAACCAGGGTCTCCTGGGCCAATGGGGCCCAGGAGAATCAGTTCTGCCCATTCCTCCAACATCTTCCAAATGTTCGCCAGAATGATGGGAAGAGGGGGAAAGGCATAGAGGAGACCAGTGGGCCATCTGCTCCAAAGTACATTGGTCCCCTCCGCTCCCTGACAAGAAAACCTGATGAAGAACCTGTTTACTTGAGCATTTGGGGGAGAGGCGAAGAGGTCTACCTTCAGGGTCCCAAACCTGAGGGAGATCCCTGAATAAGGACTGGGGAAGAGACCATTCTGCATGGTCGACTAGGCTCCTGCTCAGCCACTCAGCTTGGGAGTTGTCGATTTCTGAGATGTGGTCTGCTGTGATAGACATCAGGTGTCTCTGCCCACTACCCCAACTGTTCGGCTTCCTTCATAAGGGCCCTGGATCTTGTTCCCCCTTGCCTGTTGACGTGCGCCTTTGTGACCATAATGTCCGTCAACACTAGCACATGGTATCCAGCTACCTTGTCCCTGAAATGTTTCAGTGCTAGATATATGGCTCTGAGCTCAAGCCAGTCTATAGGGCCGGTCCTGTCCATCCAGGACCAAATCTCTTGAGCTATGTGCCCTTCCATGTGGGCCCCCCAACCCACGAGACTTGCATCGGTGGTGATGAGCAGTCTGTCCGGTTCTTTGAACAGGAGTCTCTTCCAAAGGGCCGGGGAGAGCCACCACTTGAAGGAGCGACAGGTCTGCGGAGCAACGGGTCTGTGGACCCTGGCAGATGTGTGGCTGGTTCCTGCTCATTGAAAGAGGAGCAGGAACCATTGTAGAGCTCAGGAGTGTAGCTGTGCCCACAGAATGATGCCGATGCATGAGATCACTTTCCCTAATAGTTTGGACAACAGCGACAGGGAGATAGTGTGTTGATGCTGAACCTGTCGAATGATCTCGGTACGGTTCTTCCCTCAATCTGGAGACAGAAAAATTTGGCACAGAGTTGTTTCGATGACAGCTCCCAGGTGGAGCAATCTGGTTGTGGGGAAGAGATGGCTCTTCCTGGAGTTGATGGAAAAGTCATGGTACTGAAGACAATAGAGTGTGATTTGTAGATCTCGATGGGCGGATAGGGTGGAGGACGACAGTATCAAAATGTCATCCAAGTAACATTGAATCCTTACTGGAACAGACAGGAGCAAAGCCATCAATGCCGCCAGTATCTTTGTGAAGACTCTTGGAGCCGATGAGAGCTCAAAGGGAAGGGCTCGATACTGGTAGTGAGAATTCTGGTATCAGAAATGGAGAAACTGGCAATGATGAGGCCAGATAGGAATGTGGAGGTAAGCCTTTGTGAGATCAATGGAAGAGAGAAGATTGCCCTCACGAACGGTCTCTAGAATAGAATGCAGAGTCTGTGCCCGAGGAGAAGGAAGCCACGACTGGGGCATCTACCAAGGGAACTGAAAGAGCAGTAGCTAGGGAAGGGCCCACGTTGTAAAACTGCCTATCATGGGACGATGGGCAGGGGCCTGCAGTTGGGGAGGCAAATTGCTCCTTGACTAAGTCCAGAAAAATGATGGGGGATGGAAGGACCTCCGAGTGAACAACGGGTTTGGAGAAGAGGGAATCCCCATGCCCCAATTGCACCACTTGAGGTTTGAGGGCAGCTTCCTCCGAGGACAACTGGGCTGTGACCAGTGCCTTGTGGAGGAGGGGTTTAAATAAGGCAGGTTTGAATACTGCGGCTGAGGGAGATTGATTGGGTCTCAGATCCTCTCCTTCCTCTGAGAGGTTGGGGTTCCAGATTTCTCCGTCTTCCTCTTCAGATGCAGGGGAGGGGCTATGCTCAGATGGTTCTGCATAGTCTCTCTGTTCGAAATAATCCCATTCTGCGTGGGTAGGAGGGGCCCTGTGCTCCACAAGGTGAGGTAGTCCCCTTTTGGGGATCTGGGCCTGAGAGTAGGCCGGAAAAGTGGGCTGGGATCTGTCTGAAGGCCTAAAGATGTGCTGAAGTCCTTCTGCAAGGCCCTGTCTGAAGGCTATGGAGACTACATCGTGGATGTCAGAGGGTCTGCCACTCGATGGAGGATCTGGGGACTGCCACTATTGGGGTAAAAGTAGCCTCTGCTCTAGGTCGAGAGCTACTTTGGGCTATAGATGGCAGAGAAGAAGAGAGGTCCCAAGGAGCCTGTATGAAGTTGGGGCCCGATCTGCTCAAGTCTTGAGGCCGAATTGGTCCTCAAGCCTCTCTGGGGACCAGGACTGGAGGTGGCTAAGAGGGGCTGGAGTTTCCCCCACCCCCCTGGAAGTACCTGCCTGAACCACCAGAGGATTGGCTGGCTGGGAAGCTTGCTGCAGTTGTCCCCTCATTTGCTCAATAGTCTTATTGAACGGCCTCTCCAAGGCCGCATGTCTTCATTTCTCTGCTTTTAGTTTGGCCTGGGATGTTTTCTTGGGGCCCAAGTCTTTGCCTCTGATCTTGGCCGCTACCTCCCTTTGAACAGATTGAGAGAATTGTCTCCTTTTTCTTTTGGCAGTCTGGAGGCCTTGGGTGTCCAGGCCCGAAAGCTCTGCGTGGATCTTGTCTTGATCCATAGTTTGCATAAGGAAACACAAGAGGTGCTGGAAGCAATCCTTGCTATGTGTTGCCTATGCAGTAACCTAAATTAGGGCCCTTTTTGGGGACAGGAGCAGGCCGTTGGTAGATGAATCCACCTAAAATGGCCGCTCACCATGTGCGTTGGAAGAGGTAGCTTTCAAAATGGCCTCTCGCATGAATTGCAGGCTACAATGGCTGTTAGTCGCTCCCTAGGTTGAAAACAGCCCCGAGCAGCGAAATCAGCTAGAAAGGGAAAACCACAGCTTTTTCAATCAGCTGTGAGGCACGGTTATCGCCAATACGATCTTTACAATTGCGGCAGCCGAAATCACAGAGAGCTGTAGGGGAGGGCCAAGGGCTTTTCCCTTACTTATAGTCTCCCTTGGATTGAAAACGTTGAATCCTTGGCGTTGCAGGAGAGCTGTTGAAGGCCTAGCTGCACCGGGTCCCTGGGAGCTGTGCCAATGATTTAAGATCGCTGTTTGACTTTTGCTGCTGACTAAAACTGCTTTCAAAGACACCAGCTCAATTGTCATCGAAAGAAGCTGAGTCAAAGCTGGGGACACACCCACAGGCTGCTCCTTTTAATACAAGACAGACTCAACTTGATGATGTCATCAGGAGTCGTCTAACCCATCCTGGGCTCTCACAGCAGCATGGAGGAGAACTACACATTCTCTGTTCTTTCTAATTTAAAATGTTTTAAACCAGCTGAAGAATTACACAGTCAGAAAATACCCAGTCAACCACATAGTAGAATTTTGTTTGCAGAATTTGCTTACCAAGCTTGTGATGTCATGCAAAACTTGCAGTTCTGACAGGTAGAGGAGATCAACCTATGAAATAAACATGTAGACATAAAAACAAGCACACATACAAAAAGATGAATTGAAAAATCATTTCAATTTATAATAAAAATATTCAGAATCAATTCTGATATTAATTTAGCATGCATAGCATATGCAGGACTTAACCATACATTATCTTAACAAATGAATCACTTAATTAAAATTGAAATAAAGTAATAAATACTCCATGCCCTGAAACAGATCTTATCTAGAATATAGATTTGACAAAATGGGACTCTATAACATACATGACATCAATTTAAAATAGTTGCCAAAAAAGACAATTTGAATGAGTTTTACCTTACCTCATTGTTTCTGCTTAAGGAGTTGAGGGGAAGGAAAGCAAGAATGGAGTTATCCTGGAAAAGTCTATTCCGAAGCTGCCGTAGTGTGACAGAAAGATCTTCGAATACAGAATTTGCTTTTCCCACCATATAAACTCTCTGAAAGAACCATCATTATGCGTTATAATCTTGCACTGTGATAAGAGTCTTCAAGTAACTCTTTCCTAATATTGAAAATTCAAAGAAAAATCTCTACTGAAAAGCATTTAAAGGTCATAATTTAATTTTTGATGCTTTTTAAAAAAAACTTACTTCTTCACTAGGAGCTAATTGAACAACTACTGGCGTTTCCTCAGAAAATAAAGTATGTATTGAATTTGCAACCCCATCCAGGCTGAAGGGAACTGCCTAAAATAAAAGAAATGATAGTAAATTGAAATCTGTAGAAAACAGGAAAATAACTTTCAGCATATACACTGCTCAAAAAAATAAAGGGAACACTTAAACAACACAATGTAACTCCAAGTCAATCACACTTCTGTGAAATCAAACTGTCCACTAGGTAGCAACACTGATTGACAATCAATTTCACATGCTGTTGTGCAAATGGAATAGACAACAGGTGGATAGCATAGGCAGTTAGCAAGACATCCCCAATGTGTGGTTCTGCAAGTGGTGACCAGAGACCACTTCTCAGTTCCTATGCTTTCTGGCTGATGGTTTGGTCACTTTTGAATGCTGGTGGTGCTTTCACTCTAATGGTAGCATGAGACGGAGTCTACAACCCACACAAGTGGCTCAGGTAGTGCAGCTCATCCAGGATGGCACATCAATGAGAGCTTTGGCAAGAAGTTTTGCTGTGTCTGTCAACGTAGTGTCCAGAGCATGGAGGCGCTACCAGGAGACAGGTCAGTACATCAGGAGATGTGGAGGCCATAGGAGGGCAACAACCCAGCATCAGGACTGCTACCTCCGCCCTTGTGCAAGGAGGGACAGGAGGAGCAGTGCCAGAGCCCTGCAAAATGACCTCCAGCAGGCCACAAATGTGCATGTGGCTGTTCAAACGGTCAGAAACAGACTCCATGAGGGTGGTATAAGGGCCCGACGTCCATAGGTGGGGGTTGTGCTTACAGCCCAACATCATGCAGGACGTTTGGCATTTGCCAGAGAACACCAAGATTGGCACATTTGCCACTGGCGCCCTGTGCTCTTCAGATGAAAGCAGGTTCACACTGAGCACATTTGACAGGCGTGACAGGGTCTGGAGACCTGCAACATCCTCCAGCATGACCAGTTTGGCAGTGGGTCAGTAATGGTGTGGGGTGGCATTTCTTTAGGGGGCTGCACAGCCTTCCATGTGCTTGCCAGAGGTAACCTGACTGCCATTAGGTACCGAGATGAGATCCTCAGACCCCTTGTGAGACCATATGCTGGTGTGGTTGGCCCTGGGTTCCTCCTAATGCATGACAATGCTAGACCTCATGTGGCTGGAGTGTGTCAGTTCCTGCAAGACGAAGGCCTGGCTCTTTTGCTTGACAGGCGGGCACGCACCAAGGCTCACTTTCCCGGCTCTGCCCAGCCCACACGGCTCTGGCGTGGCCCTGGCAGGATGAGCCGAGGGCCCGGCGGGGAGATGCTTGCTGCTTTGGCGAGAGCTCTGCTGCTGGGCCTGTCAGCTGCGCTGGGCGCCCCAGGTGAAGCTCTTCGTGCTCTGCCCGGCGCCAGGCAGGGATGGTGGCTAGGCACTTCTCCCGGGGTGGGCCGATCCTGCGCTGCGGCCCCGGGAGATTCACCTCCCCACATGGGGTTGGGCTGCCCTCTTGGGCAGGGGAGACTTTGTCGTACCAGTAGTAGGGCGTCGTTTTTAAAAGAATTGGCTTTGCCTTTGAAGGTGAAGGGAAGGCAGTGACAGGAGCGCCTGAAGCCAAGTGTCTCTGCCAGGCTCCAGTTGTAGGGAGGAGCCCTGGCTGGCTGCACGTGGCTGCACCAAATGCCGTGGTGTTGCTCTAAACAGCGTGGCAGCATGGGGAGAAGGGAAAGCAATGGTGGTGGAAGGTCTCCCGATACGAAGTGCCCCACCAATGCTGAGGTCAACATCCATCTGTCGCCACCTGCCCACCCGAGGATGCAAGGGGGGAATTAAGTGACCCCCCAAAAGATGGCCTTGCCGTTTTTTCGGGGGTCAAAAAAAAATAAGGCCCAGTCTTATTTTGTGAGAAACACGGTAGTTTCCTCATTGACTCTGCTTGTCACAAAAGGGGATCATATGACTCCAGGACACTGTGATCATCTTAAATGTGAGTCAACTGTCAAGCATCTGAATGTAAACCCCGTGACCATGGGAATACTGCAATGATGTGAAAAAGTGTGAAAAATGGTCCTGACTCCTAAGTCACTTTTTCAGTGCCTTGTATCTTTGAATAGTCATTAAATGAACTGTTCTAAGTCAAGGACTACCTGTAGTGTCCCAAGGAAAACAAAAAATGACATGAAATATATTTATGAAGACTTTTAATTGCATGTTACTAGCTTTCCCCAAAATAAGCATGTAGTTCTAAAAAGTAATGGGTTACTAGAATGCATAAACTTGTAATTATCTGAAGTAAGGAGAGTAAACATTAGTTATATTTTCATTAGGGCTATCTTAGGATCTTTTAAGATTAGCCAAACATTTCTTTCATGGGAAATAATGAAGATTTCAGAATCTTCAAGCAATTTATTTTGAAGAAACTGAAGAACACGTAACAATGAGAAATAATGCATATTCAAATAAGGTAATCCAAATTAAGGTGTATAGCATTAGCATTTATATTAAAATGGATACAAATTATAGAAAAATCATGCCCAAATTATATAAGCCACTGTTTTTATGAAGCTTTACTTTCTAACTGTATATAGATCTTTCCATATGAGGTAATTATTAGATAATCTAAAAATACCTGTTTTAAAGGAAGAAAGTGAAACTATACTCAAATAAAAATGTATTATTTAAATTGGCCTTAGCTTGTATATATCTCCTGTCTGATGTTTTTTCTTTCATTTATTGCAGTGTTAATCAGTAGAGAACTTTCCAAATGTTCTGAACTACAGTTTTTATCCTTCCCTCCCACTAAGTAAGTTTGCTGGGGTTCCTGGAAACTGCAAAACATCTGGAGGGCCCTAGGTTGTCTCACCTCAATTTATTATATTTCCATGTGCCAGGTTGATTTTTTACTTCAGTATATAAATGGCATACATTTCCTATATTCCTCCCAGTACATGAATAGTTTATTCATGGGGGGAGAAAAAGCAAAAATATGTTAATCATTAAGAAAAAAATTACTTTCCACTACAGCTGATGATATAAAGAGAAAGGAAAAGGTTCTGTATTTTCTCCAGCACAGATGGAAACATCTGTATCATTTTCATACAGAGATTCTAGAAAGAACTGCTGTATAAATTTACTGAAATACAAATATTCTAAATGTTCCAAGAAAAAAAATGTCAGTATCTTCTATATGACTACCAAAATTTACATTCTGTATCTGTACACCGACTCATAACAAAAGCATGCAGACTCAAAGCCATACTTTCCCATTCTCCGTATATAGAAGTTTCGCTACTAATACACTGGAATCTATAATGTACTTACATTTTCAATCGGGTAAGATATTCCATTCTTAGGCATTGTTAGCTTGTCTATCCCCATTATAGTAACAAGAACAGTAGCTCGCGGACGCCGAAAGAGATCACCTACTGCTAACCCAGGCCAAGAGAGATCCTGTAACAATGCAATTTTTCTTTTATAAAACATTTTATTTTATGTGACTTTATGTATAACTTAATATGTGGCATTAGAAACTGTATCAATGAATTCATTATACTATTTAAATGAAAAGAACAAATGCAATACTAATAATTCACTATTTTGGTAAACATGTTGGACATAATTATAAATAAATCTATACCCCGATTTTGAATTCCTCTAGATAGTGCCGGAACACAGACCTGCAACAGTTTTAAAAAATGTAAGGAATACTGTGGCTGAAGAGATATACAGTAACGAGTCACATACTTCCTCAATAGAGAAGCCCATGGATAAGGCTGCCACATCTGGGATCCGTTCTCCAGGAATTGGCCAATTTCCTTCTTGAAATATAACAGATTCAGGAGTTCTTAATACACTGAATTCATTGGCAGAAACAACTGAAATAAGAATGCAATATGATAAAATCATTTCCACAAACATATAAGGCAGAACAGGTAGTCCTCAACTTACAGCCATTTATTTAGTGACCATCTGAAATTGTAACAGCACTGAAAAAAGTGATTTAAGACTGGTCATGGTCATGTGATCAAAATTCGGATTCTTGGCAACTGGTTCATATTTATTATGTTGCAGTGTCCTGAGGTCATCTGATCAGCTTTTGCAAACTTCTGACAAACAAAATCAATGGGGAAGCCAGATAACTTTAGAACTGTGTTACTAACTTAACTACAGTGATTTATTTAATAACTGTGGCAATAAAAGTCGTAAAATGAAGCAAAACTCACTTGTCTTGTTTAGTAACAGAAATTTTGGGCTCAATTGTGGTCATAAATTAAGGATTAATTCAACTCAGTTCATTCAACTCAGGCTATGGGGGTTGATAGCACTTGAATACAGTGCCAGTAAAAGAATACTACCTATAGGAAATTTTTTATTTATTTTATATCTGCGTACATTTAAACTATTTGAGAGAACAATGACAATTGCTATTCCCACCCAGATTCCAAAATGCTACTACAGCATTCTGATACAGGAAAAGACAAGATCTCGGATTACAGTAAATATGTTATGATTTTAAATAATCTATGGACAAGATGTTCCTGAAACCTGTGCTAAAGTAGCAGAATGCACCCATATTTGTAAACATACTGAATGACCAGCTATCAAGTGGTTTCTACATCAGGCACTTCAAGAAAGGATCCATGGCTGAGTATATAATTTATTATATAATTTTTAAAAATAATTTCAGATTTACTCTAAAGCATTTCCATTAAGTTCATTAGAAAATATCATTGGCCACAACCGTTTTAATCCTCTGCAAAAGATTAGGATAGACAAAATATAGAGAATCTTCTAATATTTGTTCAAGAATTTTAATTCTGTGTTGGCAATTTAAAGGCTAATTTATACTTTAATGGGCAAGATTTGGCCCAAATCTCAGTTTTCTTATTCCTGTTAACCTGCTGTGAAGGAAATAGATCCTCCTTTAGAATCCCACACACAAACCTGCAGTTAGTATAATTTAGTTCTTGTAATTTTGACCATGTTAACCTTGGAGGGAGGTCAAAACTACATCCAAGGCTGTATTAAACAGAATATGTATTGACAATAAACACACAGGATTCTATAATACTAATTTACACCAACAGTACAGTATCAGTAAATATTGGCTAACTAGTATGTCATTTGAATTTGTAATGTAGGACAAAGGATCCATTTCAGAGTGTCCACAAAAAATTAGATAGTTTGCTATAATGATTAAGGTACTATGGTGGCTAGAAACCAGGAGACTATGAGTTCCAGTCCCATTTTACACTCTTAAAAGAAGCTTGCTGAACTATTTTAAGCGTTCAGAAAAAGTAATCACATATTATCCACATTTATTCTGTTAACTTAAAAAACTGTCCTCTAGCGTAGTAAAAACAGAAGCTGGGAAATAGATAAGTCTATGTGGTTTCAAAGATGAAGCAGCAGTTAAGGACAAACCAACAGCATCTAGTTTCATCTTAACAAAACAAGTCACCATGACATACAGATCAGTTTATTGACAATAATTAAATCCAATGCCAAATCTGCTCAACAATTGCTTAATTTAAAACAGCAAAGTAATCCCACTATAACATCCGTCGCCGCCATAACAGCCGCCTTCCTCAGCCAGGCCTTCCAGCAGGAGCCACAATTTCCATCAACCCCTGCCATCAATTCTAAAGATGACAACTCAGAAAAACGGTCTCCTTCGGCTATCGGCCTCCGAGTTTTCACTATCCTGCGGGCCTCCTCTTAAATATTCTGGGACGCTTCGAACTGCTACAGCCCGGCCTCGCCTTCTCACCGGTTCCCGTGACTGACAGGAAGCTCTCCGGACCACGCTCAGTCGCCCCCGGAATGGCTGACCTTTCCGCCTTTCAGCTTTCGTCTTTGCCCGAAGGGCGACTAGAGCGGGCTGAGCTTCGCCAGTTCCGCTGAAAACAACCCTGGAACCTTACCTGCCAGAAGCACTGAAGCGACCCACAACACTCCCCTCCGGGACGCCATCACCTTCACGTCTGCCCCAACCGCCGTTCCAGTCAGGGCCAAGAAAAAGCATCCGGCGTCCAGAAGCGGATGTCCCGCCTTTCGTCGTAATTGACCTCATTATCAACCACTCAGAAATCTTATATCATGAAGGCGGCTGAAAAAGGATGTGGTCACTTTCTGAACAGCAAGCGAGTGTTGGCACTATAAGTGCTGGTGAAAATCCTACCATCGCGGCGACTTCACGCTGTCATGCGAATGAGGGAGGAAATTTAGCTCGAGTGATTGACGGCTTGGCCATTCACGACAAAGAAGGGGTCTTTCAGAAAAGCTCAATAAATTCTAAAGGAAAAGAGAATCATAGGACCCTGTCGGATCATGAAGTTCGTGTACATCGACAGGAAATACTGCAAGCATCTGGGAGCAGGAAGGCAAAGCGGGACCCGTGCAATCTAGTGACGAGGCATCGGGCAGTCTCCCAGACGTAAATTTTTGCGGAAGACAGGCTGAGATAGCCGGAATATCTTTGGGTCAAATCGACAAAGAAACTAGCCAACAATCTGGACAAGCCGCTACAGCGTTCTGATTGACTGTAGGGCTGGAGGGGAATGAAGGGAGGTCGAGTGACAGAGACAGCTGATAGTTGACACATTTGCACGAAGCGATAACGCATATGAAAGAGGATTTCTTAACCAGCCTTTGCCAAACATGCAAATAAATACAAGTAAGAGTCAATTTGGGCTAGTGCTTGGCATCAGGTTAGAAACAGGGAGATCGTCAAGAAAGCTCTTTGCATACGAGGGAGAATCACGAGGCTGAGCAAGTTGGCCTGGTACCTCACTTTTGTCAGTTTATGCACGCCTGGAATGAGGAAACCAGTCATACTTAATAGGAGAAGCCATAGGGGCAGTTCTGTGAACAACAGTTGGTACTTGCAGGATGGAACATGTGAATTTGCAGTTCTGCCAAGTGTTATTGCAGTAGAGAAATGCCATCAAAATCCCATTGGTTGCACTCCAGCAATATCTTAAGCTGCTTATTCACTCCCTTTTCTGAATTTCTACAATTCAGTATATTGTAACAGCCAAATGGGCTCGGTTTACCTAGCAAACAAGCAAACAAAAATAGTTTAAACTAGCTACACTAGCTAAGATTAGCATGTTGGAAGAAATGTCCACCTGGGTTCAGTTCTAAGTGGGAAGAAAGACACTGGAGACACAGAGGCTGATTGGAAAGATGGTTTAATGGTGTAGCAGAATCACCAAGCACATGTGATTCTGGGTAGCTGACCACACGGAGTGGAGAGTGAATGTTATTTATACCCTCTGTTGGGCTTTGAACTTTCCTGTTCTTGTGGCAAGAAATGTATCCTGATTGGTTGTCAGACTCCCATGGGCCTATGCAGGGGTAATATTTTAGGTTGTCTGTGTGCTAAGCTTGGCTGAAACATACTGGGTGATTCAATGAAGGGCAATCAAATGGCTCTGCCTGAAGGAGGTAGAACTTTGTTATGTAGAATAGACCGGCCCAGGCCTTAATGGTCTATTAACAAAGGAGGGGGCTGAGTTTCTGCCTCTCTGAGTTTTTACTTCTAGGGGAAATATTCCGCCTTTTTAATATATCTTAAAATATTTCATTTTTCTAGGAGAGAGGTGGGTTTTAACTTTCAACAATTCCCCCTCTTTTTACCAAAACATTTTTCTGGCAAAAAATTAAAAATTGATCTGATCAGGGAGATTTGATGGGTGCTTTTTAGTTTTTCTGATGCAAAGGTGAAGACATTGATAAGAGGCAACAAAAAAGGATTCCTTCAGTGGCTCACTCCCAAAAGCTTTCAACCATGAAGGTCTAGCAGTGTGGGGGGGGGGGAGTTCTGGAAAGAAATTTACAGTATCCCATTTTCTATGCCAATTATTTTCAGATGTTTGATGCACTTTCTGTGAGCTTACAGTCAGGTTTCAAGCAAGCACAAGTCCAAAATTCTTCACAGCCATGGTTTTCCTTTAAATTACAGGCTGCCCATTTCCAAGGGATGGTTACTAAACATGTCCTAGCTCTTAGTTTTGTAAGGTCAAATTAAGGTTAGCCATTGTGCACTCCAGGCTATTTTTAAAATTACACACAATGAGCCTTGGGATTCAGGAGACCACTAGTGAACATATACTGCTTCACTGGGCAACTGGGCAGCATCATTTGTGAGTCACAGTCAGGGCTTAGGCTTTGGAGATCTCTTTTCTGGTCTATCTTCAAGTGAGAGAATTGTATAAGGAGGATGCCTCCTCTCCCATGGGATTAGCAGGGAGATATGACTGCTTGGGCCTTAGTGCCACAGAGCAAAACAAAAAACACACACAAAAAGGAAACTAGGAGCAGCTTTGTGTGGAAGTAGTTGAATTAGTCCGCTGTCTAATTCTAAATGGTGTGTCTCTCTGTGTGCATGCATGTGTATGCAGCTACTTTCACAATACAGACAAGATAAACATGCTGGACAAATTTCCCTCCCACCAGACAGAAGTCCAAGGTGTTCAGAACATGCTGTGGCAACCACTCTCAAATACAATCCTTACATGAATACATTAAACTGATTACAATATAAATGAGACAAGAAAGAAAACATTACAATGAATTTCCACCCTCCCCCATAGTCTTTCTAGCTGTCTTCTGGGGATTGAAAAAGTCTTCACTGGTCCATCTCAGTATCCTCTCCTTCATGTCTCTAGGTGGCATTAGGCTTGGCCTGATGGTGTGGCTGGTCAGCCAGCTTGGCAAGGTTTGCTTCATGTTGTAGAGTCATCTGTGCAGGGCTGAAAGACATAAGAACAAGGTCCCCTCCAGTGGTGGTATTCAGCCAGTTCGCACCGGATCGGGAAAACCGGTAGCAAGGATTTAGCAGGACAGGGACGTCCAGAGGTGGAGAAGCCCAGCTGGGGCTTTCGAACACCTCTTCTCGCATTTGGAGGGATCCCCAGTGGATACACGAAACCCGTAGAGCTTCGTGTCAGAATAGAGGACCCCCGGGTTGCTGTTTGGGGGTAGGCAACTCCCCAGCAACGAAGGAAGAGCCTCTGAGACCAGCGCGATTGAGCCAGCTGCCAGCTAATGGCGGCTCCAAAGTCCGGTCTGCCACTGAACTGATGAAGCAAAAAGTGACTGCCTGAAGGGTCTGAGCGGAAAAGCGCAGAAGGACTACAAAGCCATGAGAGAGATCGGTCTGATTCTCCCTGTTTCATTGTGAGTAACAGTGGGGGAAGCTGGAGACAAGCGGCCAGAAAAGCAGTTTGAAAAGTGAAAGGGGGATAGAGTGGCTCGACACTTAGAGTGAAAGTGTGGATTGAAGCGTTGCCGAGGAGAGAAAAAGGCGGTGGGAATTCAAGAAGCTCAGGAGTGGATTGCCATCTCGGATCAGCGCGTGAGAAGGCTAGAAGACTAGGAGAGGATTTTAGCTGCGAAGGAGGGCAGAGCGAGAGGTAGAGAGCCAGAAAACGGCGTACTGACTTTTATATGCAAGATCTTTTCCTTTTAGCATTACTGCCTACAAAACTGATTTTTAAAGTGATCGATCTGAGGCAGATGCCCAAAGTGACTGTGGATTGACAATTGCTGGCAGGAGGGAAGAAGAAGAAGGAAGAGACAGACGGAAGCCTGGCCAAGACTGATCGCTGATTGCTGACAGCAATTAGTCAGCACTTCCTCCCCCTGCTTCCTTGGTGCGCCCAGGAGGAGAGACGATAAGACTAAAACGCCAACCCCAACTCAGACTTGTTTTTCTATGGAACTAATCCTACAGATACGTGCTTTGTGATTCCCTAAAATTGAAAAGACCCCTTTCTTCCTGCATTCTTTCTCTCTCTCCCTTTCTCTTTGTTCTTTCCTTTTTTTCTATAATAGTTAAGTATAAAGGCAAACTGCTTGTTACAGTTATTAAGGTTTACAGATTAGACTCTCTTGGATATATAAAAATTTTAAGGACTGTTAATAGGGTTGTCTCAGATAAAATGGAATCTTAAATATTAATATACACTATAGGACAAAAGTATTTATAGAGTGAGATATTCTAGAGTTGGTTGTATGCTTTAAACAAGTATGATTTATTAGGGGTAAAATACAATTAACTCCGGTATTTGAATTTAATATAGAGAATAATACATAATACATCGAATGGTGATTTGGGATAATATTCTTAACATAGTCCAATTGCAAAAACAAATCTTATCAGAGATGACTTCCACAACAACCACGGCCCTGAAAACAGGAAGGAAGAACAACCAGACCTTGATGACAACTCTGGCAACTGCCTCCCCAACAACGCAGAAAACTATAGAAGAGACCTTGGTAGGAGAAAAACAACCGACTGTTACTAATGCCAACCTACAAGCGACATTATTATCCCTGCAAGAATCAATGCAAGAATCAATGTCTAGAATGCAGGAGATTATGATTAGGAATCATAATGAGACCAGAGCAGATATTAGTGAACTGAAAGAAGAAATGAGTAAATTAAAAGAGGAGATGAGAGTAGATATACAGAGAGTTGAAGATAGGGTTGGGACAATGCAATTGGCCATGGAAAGAACTGAATTAAAAATAAAAGAAATAGAGAAGAGGACGGAACAAGCGGAGAGAAACCTAGAAAGGACTGAGGAAGATTTTAAAAATGTAAATAGAGAAATGGAAGATTCCTTGGTCCAACTTGAGATGGACAGAGCAGCTGCATACTTAAGGTTCCAAAACGTGGAGGAATCCAAAAATGAAGAATTAAAACAATTAATGGCAGGTTTGTTGGCTGAACTAGTTGAAAAAGAGAAAGATGACTTACTCAAGGAATTTGATGAAATCTATAGGGTGAACACCAGTTATGCAAGGCGTCACAATTGCCCAAGGGAGATCCATATCCGCTTTTCAAGAAGATGCATGAGAGACCTAATACATAGAAAGGCCAGAGATGAGAGAATATTATATAAGGGCAAAGAGATCATAATTCTCAAGCAGTTTCCAAGAAAAGTGAGGGCCATAAGGCAAGAATATAAATTTTTAGCCAATTACTTAAATAAAAATGAAATCTCATTTAAATGGCTAATCCCAGAAGGGATGCTAATATCATGGAAGGGAAGAAAAATTAAAATAGATTCAATAGAACAAGCACAAAACTTCCTAGAACAGCTAACAACCACGGAGGATCAACTCACTAGGGAGAAAATCCAAAGGAATATGCAGGAAGATCGTAACCGCCACAGGAACAAAGAAGAAAGATCTGTCCAAATTCAAGGGAAAGACAACTTACAACGAGAAAGAGAAGAAACAACTCCATATCAATCACAAGAAGAGAGCTGTAGAGTTACGAGACAAAAAGCGAGGCAGACTTAAGTAAATGGACGAAGGAAGGAAAATTCTTTCCATTAATATAAACGGCCTAAATTCAAGAGCTAAAAGGAAAAGGATTCTAACCAAACTAATAAAACAAAATGTTGATATAATTTGCATACAAGAAACACACATTAGGAAAAGTGAGGAGAAATTCCTAGATTGTCCGAAACTGGGAAAATTATTTACAGCACCAGCTGATAAACACAAAAAGAAAGGTATTGCAATCTATGTGAGAGATGACTTAAAAGTGGAGTTAATCTGGGCGGACCCTGAAGGAAGAACTCTGGTGGTACAAATCTCGATTAATGGCATTACACTCTTACTGGTAGTAATCTATGCCCCAAATGATGATCAAGGTAAATTTTTTAAACATCTCCATCAAAAAATAACAGAATTTGAAAATGGTAATATTATTCTGATTGGCGATTTTAACTCTATTGCTGACTATCGGAAGGATCATAGTAATAGGAGTAAGAACAAAAAAGGAAATAGAGAATTCTCTAAGCCATGTAAGGATATGTTGAATGAAATGAATCTGGTAGATATCTGGAGAAAATTAAATCCCCAAAAAGAACAGTTTACTTATTATTCTAACCCACACAAAATTTGGACAAGAATAGATATGGCTTGGATAAACGGTGAATTATTTAATGAAATCAAAGATAGCGAAATCTTACCAAATGACTGGGCTGACCACAACCCAATTCAAATAACCTGGAGAGGTAGAAGAAAACCAAAGAAAAGATGGACTCTTAACACTCATTTAATAAAAGAAGAAGAATATACTAATAAATTGAAAGAAGAACTGAACTTCTTCTTAAAGGAAAATAATAATGATTTAACTTCGAAACAAAATATATGGGACACATTAAAGGCATTTATAAGAGGAATAACAATCTCTTACAATGCTATGAGAAATAAAAGAAAGTATGCCCAACAAAGTAACTTACAACAAGAAATTAAGGATTTAGAAACCCAATTACAAAAGAACCCCAAAAACCAAAGAATACAGAACCAGTTAATAACAACTAAACACAAACTAAATTTACTGGAACAAGAAAAATTGGAGATTAGTCTGAAAATGACTAAACAAATCTACTTTGAGCATGCAAACAAGCCAGGGAGATGGTTAGCTCACAAACTTAAGAAAACGAAAGAAAAAAGATTGATACACCAATTAATGGATGAGGGGGGCAATATGCAAGAGGAGATAGAGAAGAAAAAAGAGATCACTTCTAATTACTTTGGGAAATCATACAAAAAAGAAGAAGTCTCTGAGGATAAAATAATGAAATACCTGGAGGAAGCGAATGACAAAGCAATTGGAGAGGAAGAGATAGAATTATTAAACCAAAATATAACATGGTCCGAACTGAAGTCAGCAATAGAGAAGCAAAGTAACAATAAAGCACCAGGACCAGACGGGATACCGGTAGAACTTTACAAAATTATCATAGAACAAATTGGACCACTGATGCTGGATGTATTTAATGAGGTACTGTTAGCAGCCAAGATGCCGGACTCGTGGAGGGGAGCCTTAATTTCGCTGATCCCGAAGGAGGACCTTGACCACAGACTTATTAATAATTATAGACCAATTTCGCTTCTGAATGCAGATTATAAATTATTCTCTTCTATAATAGCCAATAGATTAAAACAGGTTTTAAACACTTATATCCATGAAGATCAAAATGGATTTCTCCCATTTCGACAAATTAAGAATAATTTAAGAACAGTGATAGACATTTCAGAATACTATGAAGCCCACCCGGAAAAACAATTTGCATTTATGTTCTTGGATGCTGAAAAAGCATTCGACAATTTAAATTGGCATTTCTTAATTCAAAAAATATATAATATGAATCTTGGCACCAGATTTGAAAATGTCATCACTACAATTTACCACACTCAACAGGCAAACATTCTAATAAATGGGGAACAAACTGGCCCGATAAAAATAGAAAAAGGGGTAAGACAGGGTTGCCCTCTCTCCCCTCTGCTTTTCATATTCGCTGTAGAATCTCTTCTGACGTACATTAGGCAAAATTTGAGAATTAGAGGTTTGAGGATCAAATCAGAAGAATATAAAGTACAGGCTTTCGCAGATGATTTGGTTTTTTTTCTGGAGGAGCCCATAGAAAAAGGACACAACTTATTAGAAGAACTAGAACGATTTGGAGAAGTCGCGGGATTTAAAATAAACAGGGGAAAAACGAAATTAATGACTAAAAATTTAACAGGAGACCAGAATAAAGAGCTAGAGACAACAATGGGAATACAAGTGACAAAAAAAATTAAATACTTAGGAATTTGGCTAACTCCACAAAGCAAATCGTTAAAACAATTATGATAAACTTCTCCAACAAACTAAGAAAGACTTAGATTTTTGGAGCAATTTACAACTTTCCTTATTGGGCAGGATTGCTTTGATTAAGATGAATATTCTGCCAAAATTTCTATATTTATTCCAGACAATACCAATTAAACTAAATAAATTTTTTTTTACGGAACTAAACAAGATAACATTGAATTTTATTTGGCAGGGGAAAAAAGCTAGGATTAACGTAAAAGCCCTACAAGATTTGAAAAGCAGAGGAGGGTTAGCCTTGCCAAACTGGGAAATATATCATACGGCAGCCACCCTACTATGGATAAAGGATTGGGTGAACCTAACCAACAAAAGAACACTAGTATTAGAAGGCCACGATATGCAGAAAGGATGGCATGCCTTTCTGTGGGAATCTGGGAAACCCAGGCAATCATATTTCCATAGGCATCTTATCAGGGACTCTTTATTAACTAATTGGAAAAAAGTACGTAAAAAGCTTTATTTAAAAATACCGATTTGGCTATCCCCAATGGAAGCGATAGTACACCCTAATAATCTGGATATAACCAAAATGATTAAGTACGAAAATTTATTAGACCCACAAGGAAAATTGAAAACACGACAAGAACTGCAAGAGCGAGGATTTATAATTGATCAGTGGGTGTACCTTCAAATTCATAGTAAATACAAACAAGACATTAAGGAATTCGGAATCTACAATAAATTACAGACCCTAGACAAAATTCTACTAGGACCAAGTAAAAAAAATATATCTAAATTTTACAAATATTTATTAGAAACAGAACTAGAACAAGAAATTGTCAAGGGAAATATGATTGCGTGGAGCAGAAATGTGGGTCGGAGCATTACCCTAGCAGAATGGGAAAAGATCTGGAACAGGAACATTAAGATCACGAAATCAGCAGCTTATAAAGAAAACTCATATAAAATGTTTTATAGATGGCACCTGCCCCCTTCGAGATTGGCGAAGATGCACCCCAACACGAGCCCCAAGTGTTGGAAATGTCAATACATAGAAGGTACCTTCTTTCACATGTGGTGGTCATGCAAGGAAACCCAGAAGTACTGGCAAAAAATTAGGCACTGGCTAGAGGAAATAACCATGGAACAAATTGAGTACAAACCAGAGTCCTTCCTTCTAGGAATTTTTGATAAACAAATATCCAAAAAGTCAAAGTATATTACAATCCACATCTTAACCGCGGCCAGACTGGGATTTGCCCAGTGCTGGAAACTACCCTCTATCCCCACTGATCTTATGGTTATTCAGAAAATCTTACAATGCGCCGAAATGGACAAACTAACCCAAGCATTAAAAAATAAAGAATCTTCAACCTATTATAGCAATTGGAATCCTTTGTACATTTGGCTTAATCAAAGATAGATCACCTCTAAGAAAATTAAGGCCGAGGCCTCCGAGGCAGAGATAAAGAAAAGCACTGCCGACGATAGTCTGGAAGAAGAAAAGACCTTACAGACAGTCACAAAAATATGATTTTATTATAATTGTTTTCTCTACTTCTGTTATCCCCACTTTCCCCCCCACCACCCTTCCCTTCCCTTTCCCTCTTTCCTCTCTCAAGCTTTCCTCTCTTTCCCTCTTGGCCCATGCCAAGACCTGTTCGTCTTTTTGTTGTATATACTTTGTAGCTGTGTTGTTGTTGTTTTTTAAAAAGTTAAACTAATAAAGTTTATTAAAAAAAAAAAAAAAGAAAGACATAAGAACAAGGTCCCCTCCAGTGGTGGTATTCAGCCAGTTCGCACCGGATCGGGAAAACCGGTAGCAAGGATTTAGCATGGGTCACCGAATTGGTAGTAAGTTCTGGCTGGCCATGCCCTCAACCCAGTCACCCTCCTGCCCAATGCTCGCTCACCCCGACAATCAACTATACATATGATCGGCTGTGCCAGGATTCCCCTTGCTGAGGTACAGGAAGGCAAAAAATGATTGAGCCCCCCTTCCATTTTTTGCTTTCCTGAGCCTCAGAGGAGCCTTATGGGAGCAAAAATGCTCCCCCAGAGGCTCTTCTGAGGCCAGGAAGCTCCCAAAATAGAGCATGGAGGGGTGCTGCATGCCCCTCCCATGCTCTATTTCTTTCTGAGCTAAAGAGGAGCCTTATGGGAGCAAAACTGCCCCCCCAGAGGCTCATCTGAGGCCCAGAAGGCCCCAAAACAGGTGGGGAGTGGCTGCAAAAAAGCAAAATAAAAGCCATGCTCACCAAGCCAAACCCACAGAACCAGTAGTAAAAATTTTTGAATCCCATCACTGGTCCCATCCTCCCTTTTGTGGGTGAGGAAAGGCATTGTAGGAAAATAAGAGATGGGGGTGGAGTGAGAGGAGTAGATAGCTTGCAGGCAAGGTTGAGAAAAAAACCCCAACAACACATCTGTTAGGAATCTGTCCACCAATTAGTTGGGTTGGCAATAATGTATGTTTGTAGCTTTAAGACAAAATCACTGTATTGATTTATACTATATTCCGATTGGTTGATTATATTGCAAATTACCATAAGAGAAAGCTAGAGATCATAGCTTGCTCTCTTTGACATTCTATCTCTCTGACATTCTGTTGCTATCTAAGGTTCTCGGTTGTATTTATGCTGTGCTTATACTTAGATATTTTTGTTTACTGTAAATGACAAAGGCAACCGGTAAGAAGACTTTGTAATTGGATATTCTTTGGACTGTAAAACGTATATGACCTGGACCGTTTATTGGACTGTGCTATTTCTTGAAGTAAACTTTAACTCAATTTAGTGTATCTGTGTGTGGCTGGATAATTATTCATAACTATTCTCATAAATGTTTCCATGTGCATATCCTTGTTACTCAAGGATTATTCTGTACATATCATAACATTGGTTATGGGCCCAGAGAGATATTGAGAATCAGTGTGAATATACAATTTCATCTTCAGACAGCTGATTGCGGTGTATTGTTAAAAGGCTCTTAGTATAATTGGACTGACACTGAGTGATCAGCAGTTAGTCCATATTCGTGGTGAAGAATCTGCACAAGAACAGTCAACCAGTATATCCCAGATAACCCAGTTGGATGGAACAAACTATGTTTCCTGGTCTATGAAGTGCAGCCTACTTCTGTGTAAAGATGGATTATGGACTGTAGTTAATAGTCCACCGGATGTAACAGCTTGGGACCCATTGAATGATGAAGATAAAAAGAAAATAAAAAGAAAATAGCTGACTTTAACCAGGATAATGAAAAGGCTCTTAGTATAATTGGACTGACACTGAGTGATCAGCAGTTAGTCCATATTCGTGGTGAAGAATCTGCTGCTAGGTGTTGAGACATTTTGAAGAGGATTTATGTTCGAGATAGTGTGGGTGCACACATACACCTTACATGTAAACTGTTTAGAGCCCGTCTTATAAAAGGTGGCGATAATGTTAGCTCGTTTGGAGTTTATGAAAAGGACTTTACAAGAGCTACAAGAAAAGGAGCTGATTTTCTCAGAGTTGCATCAAGTTTACATAATTCTTTCTTGTTTGGATGAAACTTATGATGATTATGTGTCTTCCCTGGAAGTTTTAAACAGAGATGAACTTACATTGACTGGCATAACTGGAAGACTTTTAGAAGAGTCAAGAAGAAGGCAAGATAGAAATCAACTGAGAGAAAGACAACCACAGGAAGAAAAACTGTCTTCAACTGCCTAAATTGTTAGGAAATGTTTTTCTTGTGGGGCTAAAGGTCATATAGCCAGATACTGTAAAAAGGGTAAGAAACAGAATGCTATTAATATACAGAGAGCTTATAAAGATATTAGTTTAGCCATATCAAGTACAACTACAACTGTAAACCATGATATATGGGTAGTTGACAGTGGAGCATCGCAGTATATAATTAAAAGTAAAGAGAGGTTTGTTAATATTACAAAGAGTAAATAGCATGTATCATTAGCTAATGGAAATTGAGAGCATCTGGAGAAGGTACTGCATATTGTTCATGTATTAATGAACATTTCCCGGTGTTATATGTACCTAGACTGATATTTAACTTGCTATCTGTAAGAGCAATGGTAAAAGCAGGATTTGTTGTAACCTTTCAGGGAGATAAATGTTTAATTGAAAAACAGGGTAAAAGCATTACTGCAAGATTGGATAATGGTTTATTATACATGATAATCCATTAATTAATGCTAACTCAGTCTATGAGAATAAAAAGCCTCATGATGAATCTGCTCCATAGATGTATGGGACATATAAATTTTAAAATGCTAAAGAAAACTGTTGAGTTATCTAATGGTATCAAATTAAAACCTTGTAAAAAGTATTTAAACTGCAATGTTTGCAATCAAGAAAAAAGCAAGGTAACTCCTGCAAATAGGGTAAATGGATTCAAAACCAGTGAACCATTAGAGGTTGTTTTTGCTGATATTATTGGACCTAAGAAACCTAGTTTAGGTGGAGCCTGTTACATATTAAGTATAATTGATCATTTTTCCAGATATGGTTTCTGTTATTGAATGAAAACAAAGACAGAAACATACCAGCATTTTGTAAACTGGCTAAAATTTGCTGAAAGGAAAAAGAAACAAAGTTATTAGCTTAGTAACAGATAATGGTACTGAATTTACCAATAGAAAATTTGAAGCCATGTTACAGAAAGCTGTCATTGAACATAAGTGTTCTGCTCCTTATAGACCACAACATAACTCATATGTTGAACGTAGAGGACAAACATTACAGGCTATGGCTAGGACTATGATTTCGGATTCTGGTTTATCAGAGAAACTTTGGGGTGAAGCAATAATGTGTGCTAACCATGTTTTGAATAACGTAGTGAATTCAACGACTGGTGATTTACCATTTACTTGTTGGAATGGAAAAAAGCCAGATCTCAGTTATTTACATACATTTGGACCCCCAGCATGGGTTCATATTCCCACACAAGTAAGGCGAAAGGGACAACATAGAGCGAGACAATTATATTTTGTAGGTTATGAAGCTTATCATAGATCATTTAGATTTTGGGAGCCAGGTACTACTAGTGTATATTGCAGTGCAAGTGCTAAATTTCTGGAGCATGTTGGCTGGAGAAAGCTTGAACATGAATATAATAAGGTACAGGATAGTGTTATTGTTGAGACTCCATTGTTTACCAATAATTCTTATGATAATATTGATGATAAGCTAGTGGAGGAATCCTCAATGGAGGAATCATCAATAGAATGATGATTCTATGACTGTAGAAGACGAGGATTTGATAGGGGAGGTAAAGGAAGAGGACATGCCAACAACATGTACTGAGTTGCCTAGGCGGTCAACTAGGGAGAGGCATCCACCTGATAGATTTCAAGCAAGCGTTGTATGTCAGGTTAATACAGAACTTTCTAACTTCAATGAAATAAAACTGTATCCTACAAAGGATCAGGTAGCTTGGCAGGAAGCTATGAATAGGCAGTTAAAATAATTAAAGGATTTAGAGGTGTATGAGGATGTAAAGTTACCACCAGGTGAGCGTGCAATAGGTTGCAAATAGGTGTATAAGATAAAGGCTGGTGTGGATGGGACTATTACCCATAAAGCAAGATTAGTTGCTCAAGGATTTGCTCAGTCAGATAAGGACTATGATGAAGTGTTTGCACCTAGTCAGAGCAAATACATTGAGAGCAGTGTTAGTTTGGGAAGCTAAGAATAAATGTAAAATAAACCATGTAGATATTGAAACTGCATATCTACATGCACCTTTACAACATACTATATGAAAAGGCCATTAGGTTTAAAAGATGATGAAAAAAATGATTATTGGAAATTAAAGAAAAGTCTTTATGGTCTAAAGCAATCCAGTTATGAATGGAATAAATGTATTGTAAAGGAATTAGTTTCAATAGGTTTTGAAGCTGGTATAGCTGATCCTTGTTTATTCTGAAGAGAAAAAAATGGTTTAATTTCTCTATTACTGTTATTTACAGATGACATAGCAATTATCACTAAAACTGAACAAGAAGCAAATGTTATTGTTTATAGATTACAGAAAAAGCTCAGGATTAGAAATTTAGGGGAAATTAAGCATTATTTAAGTCTTGATATAGTGAAGACGAATAAAGGTTTTAAAATTTCGCAAGCCAAGAAGATTAGCCAATTATTAAAATGTTATAACAAGGAGCATTGTAAATCTGCTAAGACACTAACGAGTAAGGAATTTACACATAGTGATATTAAAAGTCCTATGTTTGATAAGGAAATATATCAATCCTTAATCGGTAGTCTATCATATCTGAGTAATTGGTCTAGACCAGATATATCTTACAGTGTAAACCAATTGGCTAGATATAACACTGAACCAAATGAAAGGCATTGGCAAGCAGCTAAGTGAATAATTAGTTTTTTAAAACACACAATCCATTATTCATTATATTTAGAACCAAGTAATGAATTAGTGTAATCTGCATATGCTGATGCAAGTTTTGCTACTGATATAATGACTCGTAAGTCAACATCAGGTATAGTGGTAATGTTGGGTAATGCTTTAATAGGATGGAAGTCTATTAGGCAACAACATACTAGTTTATCCACTATGGAAGTGGAATTCTTATGTTTATCATTAATGTGTACAGAATGGATGTATTATAAACAATTGTTGAAGGATATTGGAATTACTGTACGTGATCCGATTATTGTGTATGAAGACAATCAATCTGCAATTAGTATGGCTACTAATTTAGCTAAACATACTGATTTGAGATATTTGAACGTTAACAGTGTGTTCAAAATAAATTAATTCAGTTAGAATACTGCATGACTGAACATAATATTGCAGATTATTTCACGAACGCTCAAGGTGCAATTAAGCATAAAGAGTGTTGTGAGAATTATGGTTTAAAGATGTAATGTATTATATATTGACCTACCCAAAGGGGAGAATGTTAGGAATCTGTCCACCAATTAGTTGGGTTGGCAATATATAAACCAAAAATATATGTTTGTAGCTTTAAGAAAAAATCACTGTATTGATTTAATACTATATTCCGATTGGTTGATTATATTGCAAATTACCATAAGAGGGAGCTAGAGATCATAGCTTGCTCTCTCTGACATTCTGTCTCTCTGTCATTCTGTTGCTGTCTAAGGTTCTCTGTTGTATTTATGCTGTGCTTATACTTTGATATTTTTGTTTACTGTAAATGACAAAGGCAACCAGTAAGAAGATTTTGTAATTGGAAATTCTTTGGACTGTTAAACATATACGACCTGGACCGTTTATTGGACTGTGCTATTTCTTAAAGTAAACTTTAACTCAATTTAGTGTATCTGTGTGTGGCTAAATAATTATTCATAACTAATCTCATAAACGTTTCTATGTGCATATCCTTGTTACTCAAGGGTTATTCTGTACATATCATAACAACATCAGTATTGCAGTTACTAAACAGATAAACTGATAACAATATGGCAATATCACAGATGAGAAAAGGGAGCTGGATTCACATGCTTCAGGAAAGAGATGAACAGGTAAAACCATTTAAACAAATACAGTAAGTGCAAGACCAAATTTTTTTTCTGTAAATGAACTTAAAACATCCCCTCATAACCTTGGCTTGTTACTTTAAGGTACAGAGAAGGATGAATTTTAACAGAGGTTTTTTCCTTCTCTATCTCTTTCCTCTTCACTCAGTTTTGTAGGCCTAACAAAATGGAGTGAAAGCAATTTTTTCCAGTTTACTTTTTTCTTTCTTTGAACAATTTAAAATTCTTGTCTTTTTGGATTGGAGACATTTTACAGTTACAGTTACAGTTACCTTGAGGGTGCACAATGACTTAGACACACATATATACAAGGACAAGGAGAAAGTAAGAGGAAAAAACAGAACTCTCAAATTTACACACCCTGGTCATTCCCACCACAAATCAGTTAAATTAGGGAAGGCACTGATCTTAACAAACATACCACATGGTTGCCTAGATAGAAGACAGAGAAAGAGGCAAACAAACCAAACACCCCTCCCCCAATATTCCTATTGATATATAATCTGATTTCTTTCAGTGTTTCAAAATCAAAAGTACCATCTTTTGGCCAAACTTGCCTCCCTGTCCTGTCCTTAATCTGAGCCCATTCCTTGCCAATTACCTTTGCTTTATTGTTTTTCATGCTGGCAAGGACAGGCACTAGCCTCTCGTCCCATGCCATGAACATATTACCTAGTGGGGATTCAGGTTTGTCACTGAAGCTACAGTTTCCCATGACCCTCTCTGATATGGAGCTCATTTTGACCTAGCTGGGCTCTACCTGCTGCAGCAGCTGCTGCCTTGACCTACCAATTTTTGGGCAAATCCATCCCAGGGGGACTTTGCCTTCCTGGCAAAGTAAGGACACCTCCTCTCTTGGCCTACAGTTTTCAGACTCTTCGGTCTGGGAGGACTCTGCTTTCCCCTTTGCAGAGCAAGGGCACCTCCTGAAATGGAGTCTAGCTAATGGCAGTTTAACCAGGAATTCCTTTTCCTTTCACGCTATTACCTTTTTCTACGCACTCAGCTTCCTCTCTTTTTTTTGCAGAAGGTCCCATGCTCCAGTCCCCCTGCCTTGATTTCCTGGGTCCTGCCAATCAAGGCTTGGTAAAGCTAGCAGCAGGCTGGGGGGGTGGGGGGTGGCTAGAGAGAACATGGAGTAGGATCCAGCTGTTGCCAGAGGAGCTGTTGCATGCATGTACACACTCACACATTCTTTCGCTCTCTAGGTTATTAAATTTAAAGTGACAATTTAGAACAATGGCAGAAATTATGGTCTTGAAACTATAAAATAACCATGTCAATGTTGCAGAAAATGACAAGACTCAGACCTTGGAATCAAAAGTTGCTTTTATTTGCACAAAGGTTCAGAGCAATATATCCAAAGCAACATCTGAACAACTTCCTATGGATTGACACTCACTCACTTCAGAAGCAGCAAACCATAGAAATATAATTTGTCAATCATTCATTGGTTACTTTGAATTACAGCCCCACTGTTGCTAGGCTAAGGTAACGAAATACCTTCCTCTCTCACTAATCTATGTCAAAGGTGTCTTGCCACAGCATCTAGTTTCTGGCAGTACGTTCATGGTTTTGTTGCAAGCGAGACATATGCGGTTACCTATATTGAAACTTCCTGCTTGACACATATGAGTGACCGAGCAGATAAACCTGTGGTCTGACACTTTCCATTTTCCTGTTCTTTCCTCTTACTAATACACACATTTCACTATCTAGCAGAATCATGTCAATATTTAATATGTTTCTTCTTTATGTCCTGCCTCATCAACAGCATACAAAGAGAATTTGTATAAGATATTTTACAGGTGGCATTTACCTCCAGCAAAAGTAGCAAGGATGTTCAAGGACAAATCGGCAAAATGTTGGAAATGTCGTCAGATACCTGAATCATACTACCATATGTGGTGGACATGTGTGGAAGCCAAAGGATACTGGACTAAAATTCATATATGGTTGGAAAAAATGACAAAAGAATATATAGACTTGAAAACAGAAATATTTTTATTTGGTATCTTGCCTTAAGGATACAGTAGAGAATTGATATATTTGATTATGAATATTTTAATAGCAGCTAGAATTGTATTTACTAAAAACTGGAAAAGTGAAAAAATTCTGATAGAAGAGGAGATGATAAAGAAAATAATATGTGCAGAAATGAGTAGATTGACATTGGCAATTAGAGAACAAGAAGAATAAAAATATTATAAAATATGGGATTTAATTTATCAATGGTTAGATAGGAAAATAAAGAAATGAACACATTATAATATAAATATAAGTAAAGATAATACAATGAAATCATATTATAATTTATTATTATGGAAAGAATTAAAATTTGCTTGAAAAGAATGAAGTAAATTTGTAATTAAAGTCTAATGATGATTTAACAAGATAAAATGATATGGATAGGATTTTTACAATATGGATTTTAATCTAAACCTAAGAGGAAAAGACTATTGATATTATACACAAGAAATATGTACCAACGGACACACTGTATAATTGAAAGAAGGTTTTATTTGTTGTTTTGTTGTTTATGTTTGTTTATGTTTGTTGTAAAAAAATTTTTAAAAAACATTTCTTTGCTATAGCTTGAAAATAGGAAATGCATTCTAGTTTGTTTCGCATCAGTGAAAAGCATTCATAAATGTCAATGTTATATATTTGAATGTTCCGTTCTGATTGGTTCAGCTGACGGCAGGAAAATTGAATAGCCGTCATTGGCCAAGAGCCATGAGCAGCTGCTATAAAAGAGGCTGCCGCGGTTCCGTTGTAATTCAGTTACTGAGAAGAAAATTAAAAGCAACTAAAGAGTAACTGGTCTCGAGTCATCTTTCCCACAACTTAACACTGGCGACGAAGGTGGGATACTGAGACAAGGAGACCAGTTGAGCATGTGGCAATGAGAACCGAGCTAGATGAGATGACCGGCAACAACTCGCCACCCGCACCGTTCAACCCAGCAACGGAAGACTGGGAATCGTACTTTGACCAATTCCTCATGTTCCTAGAAGGGAACGAGCTCCAAGGAATCTCTGACAATAGGAAGAGAGCTGTTTTCCTCACCCACTGCGGACCCACAGTCTTCAAAATGGCAAAGGCATTAGCGTCACCCCACGATGTAAAGAAAATGGCGTGGCCAGATTTAGACAAGTTACTACGAGCCCATTATACACCAACCGTCCCATGCCTTATCAAGCGACACGAATTTTACAAGCGTGACCAAAAGGAAGACAAAAGCATCGGAGATTTTGTCGCAGCCCTAAGAGACATTGGAGGAGCGTGCGAATTCCTAAACATGGACGAGGCTATGAGGGACCACGTGGTTCTTGGATTAAGAGACCTTACACTACAGAGCCGACTACTGACCAGACCCAAAATAACATTGACTGAGGCACTAGAAGAAGCCACCGCAGCAGAAGCAGCACAAAGATCAGCAGCCACCATGCGACAGATGAATAAAGTAACACAGGAAACCCCGAAAGACACTAACCAAGCTCAAAACAAGAAGCAAGAGGAGACTCAAAAAATCACCACCAGGACACACCATGAGGACATTGAATCCCTATCTGAAACTGATGGGGAAGAAAAAGAAGTAAATCAACTTCGGTCGGAGAAAGGCAGATGGTAGCGCAGGGAAAGAAAGTCAGGGTGTCGTTGTGCTGGGTGTGGAGGGGACCACCCACATTCCGAATGTCATTTCTTCGATGCTATTTGCAGGCATTGTGAACGGCGGGGACACATAGCTAGGGCATGCCGAAACAGAAATAATTATAGCCCTAGACAAAGAGGAAATACCCCCACCCCCAGAACAAGAGAAAGACAGACAGAGGGCCATTGGAGCCAAAACAGCAGAAACAAGCGGTGGAAAGAAGCCAATAGAAAAGAAGAAACACACCAGACAATAACTATTGAACACTCGAGCACAGTCAATGCGAAGAAGGTACTGGTACAAGTCACCATAGAAGACCAACCATGTGAGATGGAGGTGGATTCCGGTTCATATCTGTCAATGGTATCATGGAACATCTCAAAAGCCTGATACCCGACATGAAAAGAAAGGAACTAGAAAAACAAAAACTCACACTTAAAGACTACCAGGGAAACAGAATTCCCGTAGTTGGAACCGGACACTTCCAGATCAAATTTAAAAAATACACAAAAGTCCTTCCATTGACCATAGTCGACTGTGATCAGCCCAGCTTACTGGGACTTGAATGGTTCGAACCACTAGGAACCGGAGTGACCAGAATAAACAACATCACTGAGACAGACTGGGAAGAGAACCTGATGAGAGAATTCCAGGATGTCTTCAATGGAGAACTGGGCAAGTACCGAGGGTCCCCTATCTCATTTAATTTGGATCCTAAGATAGCCCCAATAAGGTTAAAGGTGAGACGAGTCCCTTTTGCGTTAAAACCAAAAATTGATGAACAATTAGATAAACTTATTGCACAAGGTGTATTAGAACCAATAGACCACGCAAGGTGGGAAACCCCAATTATGACTCCTATCAAATCAGATGGGTCCATATGCATCTGCGGAGACTACAAGGCCACCCTCAACTATGCGTTACAACAAAGCGCATACCCAGTTCTGGTGGTACAACACCTGTTACACTCTTTGGTGGGGAGGTAGAATTTTTGCGAAATTAGACCTTGCACAAGCTTATCAACAGTTGCCAGTTGACTCAGAAACTGCGGAAGCACAAACAATAGTGACTCATAGAGGGGCATTCAAATGCAAAAGACTACAATTTGGAGTTACCTTGGCCCCAGGGGTATTTCAGAGTCAAATGGAGTGCCTACTTCAAGGAATTAAAGGGGTAGTGCCATATTTTGATGACGTGCTGGTATCAGACAAGGACGAAAAACAACTCGAAGACTGTTTGAGGGAGGTCTTACAAAAATTTAAAGAAGCGGGACTTAAAGTTAAAAGAGAGAAATGCCAATTAGCCACCGATAAGGTTGAATTCGTGGGATACCTTACAGATAAAGAAGGGATCCATCCCACTGAAAAGAAAATCAGAGCAATCAAGGGAGCTCCCAGACCCGAAAATAAAACAGATTTACAGGCCTTCTTGGGACTTATTAATTTTTACAATGTATTTTTGCTGCAGAAGGCAATGATCGCAGAACTGCTACACAGGTTGCTGGATAAGAAAGCTACCTGGACCTGGGGACAACGAGAAGAAACCTCATTCCAGGAAATCAAAGACTTAATTACATCAGACTAATCCAATGTAGCGAAACACTGCCGCTAACGTTAACCTGCGATGCGTCACCCTTTAGCGTCAGGGCCATACTTAGCCACATATTACCCAATGGAAGAGAAGCACCGATCGCATTCCATTCAAAAACTCTATCAAAAGCAGAGCGTAACTACAGCCAATTGGATAGAGAAGCGCTGGCCGCAATAACAGGAGTTAAAAAGTTCCACGAGTACATCTATGGCAGGAGATTTTCACTGGTCACCGATCATAAACCTCTTTTAGGAATACTCGCAGGAAACAAACCCACACCCAACATATTGTCACCACGAATGACGAGGTGGTCCAAATTCCTTGCTGCATACAACTACGAATTAATCTACCAGCCAGGAAAGAACATAACACATGCTGACGCCCTGAGCCATTCTCCCCTACCTGAGTTAGAGGATGATCCTGCACCAACCACATCAACACTGCACATTGAGGGGAGTTCCGGTTTGTCAGGCTTCGGAGGCGGCAGGAATTCGCGTTTGTGCACAATCCCAGCTGCGCTCGCTGCCGGAGTGCCTTCGATCCAGTCAGATTGGGAGGCTATAGTTATCCTGTAGGGATAACTGAAGAGAGGGGAGATCCGGGCAGGGGTCTGGGGGCATCGCAACCCCCTTCCCCAGCCAGCTTAATTCCCTTTCCAAAGGTGGTGGAGCGGCGGTCAGCAATGGCCGCCACAAAGAACCCCTCAGCCAGACAAGTTGTGTGCAGGAGGAAGTGAAGAAAGAGAAGGCTTTTGGCTGAACCGGGACGACAATTAACATCTGAATACCCTGGAACTTTGGCTCTTTAAGTGATATATTGTTTCCCAGAAGATTGTTAAGCTGCGGTGGAAAGTAAAGGGAAAGTTTTTTTTCTTCTCCTCACTCTCCTTCCCACGGAGACAGCAGATGGAAATCGGAAATACCTGCTTTGGCAGCAGAAGGTACTAATTTTGAAAATTAAAGCCAAGGGGACATTAGATTTCTAAACACTGGCATTTAAAAATTAAAATCTTTTTGCCAAAAGTGGGAAGGAAGAGAGGCAAATGATTTATACCAAGATTTGTTGAAGGAGACTGCTTGGAGTTTTATAAGATTAGAAATTAAATTGCAATAAAACTTCCAAAAATTACCTTGGAATTGTGTAATTGAATTCTACCCCAGGAAGAGAAAGTATTAAAAGAAGAAAGTGCTAAATGAATCAGTTTGTGCTGATTTTGATTGCTTGATGACTTTGGGACTTTTGTAAACTATATTTTGAAAGACTAAAAAAACATTTGGATTGTTTAAAAAATTTTTTCCACAATGGTATCTGTTGAAGAATTGAAAATGGAATTTGAAAAGTTAAAAGAAGAGGAAGAAAAAGGCAAGGACTCTTTTGGATCTATTTTTCGCTTCTTAGAAATCGCGATTTCTACTTATCAGGAAATGCAACAACAAGAAGTTTGGGATGAAGAAGAAGAGGCCATCTTTAATGGACATATAATTTTAATTGAGGAAGAAAAGGGTAAAAAGAAAAAAAATGGAGAATTTAAGTCCTAAAAAAACAACCAAGAAAGGGAAAAATAAGGTGAAAAATCGATATAATGTCAGAAAGCAACAGAAAAGAGGAACACAACAGAGGAGAGACTAAAAGGCTGGAGATTGAGAGGCGGGGTAGAAAGGCTAGATTTGACAAGGAAGGAAGGGAAAAAGTGAAGAGAAGTTATAAAGGCTTAAAACAAGATGTTAAAAAACAGGTTTTTTTCAGAGACAAAGGGTAAAATATAATCTAAAAAGAGATTCTGCAAAAGTACATAAGATTGTATTGTAGTATTTGTATTTGAAATAGAGTTAGAAAATTGGAACAACATATGTGTTAATAGGGAATTGTAGGGAATGTGTAAAATGTTTAAGATTTAACCAATAGAGTTTAATTAATTAATTTGTTATGGAACATTGTTCTTACCATACTATAAGCTCATTATGTTTTTTATTTTAAAATGTTATGTAGAATGTACTAAGCAGAATCAGAATGGAAATTATGTATTATTTTAAGTGTTAAATTTGGGGGAAATATAGAAAGGTGTCATACTTCAACCAGTGATTACAGGAAAAAGTTTGTATTAAAGAGAAAAGATAAATAGATAATTGAAAAAGAACGGACAAAAGATACAAGTATAATGATTTAAATTGAGATTAAATAAATAAAATAGAATTAAGAGAGTGAAAAGAAGGGAGAAGACATATGGAAAATATAGAATGCTAAGTAAGATATGAAATAGTATATAAGGTGAGCATTAATTTGATTTATGTCTGTACAAAAAGTTGTAACCCGGGGTTAAGCCGCTTTCTAAAAAGAAGTTTTATGTTTTTATGTTATGTGTTTTGTTAGTCTATGTTTGTCTATTGAGGAGTAATGATGTTGGATAAGAACATATGAAATAGTAATAATATGAAATATAGTAATATGAAATATATGAAAGTATAAGTCTAATGAATAAAATTGAACAGAAGTAAAGGAAGAAACAGTGAGAAGTTGGAAAAAGAGTAATAAGATATGAAGTTGAATACATAAGCTGCATATTAAATTGTGTGTGGAAACGTGATAATTTAGAACTATGTTGTACTTAAATGAGATGTCTTATTTGTTTTGTTAAGCAGTTTTTAGAAAAGATATTTTAGGTTCTTACGTTTTATGTTTTGTTTGTGTATTGTCTTTGAAAATTAATAAAATTTGTTTAATAAAAAAAAAACACTGCACATCGAGACGCTGGCAAACCTACCCATAACAGCAACAGACATTGCGAGAGACAGAATCCTGGCACGGATTTTAAATTGGGTAGGTAAAGGGTGGCCAGAGACCGAAAGCGACGAGACCGTTAAACCATTTCGGCACAGACAAACTGAGCTGTCAATTTTAAAAGGATGTGTACTGTGGGGGGATAGAGTGATCATACCAGACAGATTGAGGGAACAAATACTTAAACTATTACATGAAGGTCACCCAGGTATTGTCCGAATGAAATCCCCGGCTAGGAGTTATGTATGGTGGCCAGGGATGGATTTGGATATAGGGAAATGGGTAGCAACGTGCAAATGATGCCAGGAATCTAGACCTGCATCCCCTTCTGCACCTGTACTTGACTGGGAAAAACCTAGGGGCCCATGGTCCCCCCATTGATTTTGCTGGACGAACAAAAGAGCATACATTCTTAATAGTAGTAGACGCTTACTCAAATTGGCTAGAGGTAAGCGTCATGCATTCAACCACAACAGAAGCTGTTATTAGACAACTAAGAAAGCTTTTTGCAATGCATGGATTGCTGGATTTAGTTGTATCTGACAATGGACCACAATTCACTGCACTAACATTTGAGAGGTTCCTAGCCGAACTAGGTATAAGACATGCTTTAACAGCACTGGGCCGGCTACAAACGGACAGGCAGAACGCATGGTCCGTTTTACCAAAGAAACATTACACAGGCTAGAACCTGGAGATATCCAGGAAAAAATATATAAATTGCTAACGATACAGCACACCACGTCAAATGCCACGACTAACAAAAGCCCAGCAGAACTATTGATGGGAAGAAATGGGAAGATCTAGTTTAGATAGACTACACCCCACATATAGCACAGAAAAACCAACAGACTCCTCTAGTAAGTGGCGTACATTTAAAACAGGGGACCTGGTCTATGCAAAAAACCTAACGGGGGAGCCACTGTGGATACCAGCTAAAATAATCCAAGTAACAGGACCCCGGTCACAGACGACGGAAAGAGCTGGAGGAGACATATAGATCAACTCAGATCAAGGGCCATATTAAGAAACACCAACAACCAAAGGGAAGAAGGGGAAGAGCCCACACAAACACAAGAACCAAATAAAACTTTAAACCAAAATAATAACCAAACCAGAGAGGGGGGAGACCCCTCAAATATAAATGAGACGGGAGGGGGAGACCCTCCACAAACACAAGAAATAACAAAACAAACCCTAACAACAACACAACAACTAACAGCACCATTAGCCCTTTAGAGGGGAAATCAAAATCATGTACCTGGAGAAGAAGAAAACTTTGGAAGACTGGAGCAGGCATCGGAAAACCATCACAAAGCCGCTCCTGGCAGGAGCAGCCAAGCTGACTCAACCAGCCTGGAAAGGCCAGGCGGGAGCGGCATGGCTGGCTCCACCTTCCAGGAGGTTCCACAGAAGAGGACGGGAGGAACAGTGAACCCTTCCGAGCAGTCCGAAGACAACACCACAACTGAATTGCGCAGGTCCAGTTGGAACCATAAAAGCCCAACCTATTTACGTGACTACGTAACATAGGGGTGGCCTGATTGGTGGGACTGTACCACATAGGGAGGGGTGTTATATATTTGAATGTTTGAATGTTCCGTTCTGATTGGTTTGGCCGGCGGCGGGAAAATTGAATAGCTGTCATTGGCCAAGAGCCGTGAGCAGCCGCTATAAAAGAGGCTGCTGTGGCTCTGTTGTAGTTCAGTTACCGAGAAGAAAATTAAAGGAACTAAAGAGTAACTGGTCTCGAGTCATCTTTCCCACAACTTAACAGTCAATAAGAATTGGATTACATCCACAATTAATGTAGAACCTTAATGTTATGGTTTATTATTAGAAATAGGGATTAAATGGTACATTTAATATTGAAATCTCACTGGCTTGATTTTTGGCAAAAATACCTTTTCATTCTACATGCAAATTCAAATCAGAAACTCTCTTATTTCTAAGCACATATTTAAAATATTTGATGTTTTACATATGATCTGTCCATAGAGCTCTTTTTCATAAAGTAGGCTCAGGTCTGGCTCTAGACTAAGGCTGAATAGACATGGATCTAGAGATGCCAAATTTTAGGAGTGCCAAAATTGAAAAGTCTTCCCCAAAAGCCAATAAAAAAGTGAAAAGCAGTAACAGGCAGTCTGTGAGCCAACACATTTGATTAAATATAAGTTTGCAGAATGGTTGCCAAATGACAATAATATGTGCTGATATAATTAAAAATACTTAATGTGTAAATAGGATGAAAATATCAAAGAAAATAAAAAATATTGTTCCAGGGCTGAAAATGTTAAGTATAAAACTCAAAAGCCCAAAGACCAAAGAGAGTTTCTTTTTTAAATTCCTAACAAAAATGGAAGATGAGCCAAACAATAAGGTACAATTTTGCCTAAGGTGGCAAAATGTTTAGACCTTGCTCTGGATAGGTTGGACTACTTAAGGTTTTGCTTTTAGGCAACCACCGAAACTGAGAAAGAAGAATATGCACAGCTATTAAACTTAAATTCATGGATAAGGAAGCAGTGAAGTTCTAATCCAACTCCCCCAAGATATATTTTGACTACTTCTCACAGGGTAAGAAAAATAGTAGCATTGCTCCAAGTGAACATGGGGAAACATCACAGTTGTAGAAAAGAACTGCAACTGTTCTTATATAGTGCCCCCCTTTTTTTTTACTTATCAGTACTTTTTTTAACAAAAAGAAAAAAAGAAAAAGAGAGGAAGTTAGAATCTTCTAGCACTGGTAAAAGAATGTGGTGCCTTCCAATGCCTGAACCATATGTAGCATTTCACTAAATTTCTTCATTTTAATTACTTTACATTTTACTTTATTGTGAAGTAATTGTTATTAGGTTAATTTATAATAAGTTAAAAATAAAATAAAAGTATAGCAAATGTTCTTTGGCTACTGAAAGTAAGATGGGCAGTTTAGAGATAGGAAATATGAATAAATAAATAAACTTTACCAGGTGCTGCTCTGTCATTGAAGATGTCCAATTTGGGGAAGATCAATAAATACACTTGGTGTTTTAAAAAAGGTGTTAGAATTGCACTTGAAGAGGAATGTCTATAGAGATTCTCAGTCATCCAGGTCATGGTTGTCCCAAAGGTGCTTTTTCGAAAGGCAACAGGCTTTGTTTTTTTTTCATTGAAGGCATTTCACTTTTCATTCAAGAAGCTTCTTTAGTTCTTCTTGGATGAGAAGCAAAACATCTTCAAGGAAAAACAAAGTCCAGTTGCCTTTGGGACTTGAAGAGGAAGGCAGCAAGCAGGTTAAAGAAGTGGGCAGAATCATTAAGAACATAACTTTGGTATTGATTTAAACGTTATTGAAGTGCTTTAATAAATGATTGCTCTCCCTGCATTTAGTAATTGTTTTCTTCTGTCAAACTAGAAATTGAAAGGGGAGTGGCTTTGGCACTGGTGCAAGTTCTCTTTTGGGCAGATGAGTTGGCCAACTCAGAAAGCAGAAATTGAACAGGCGGTGATGAGTAGCCGATTCAGTAGTTCCTCAATTATTCTCCCCAATGCCCTCATCCATTCCTAATTGTTGAAGGACAGAATTGTGTGTGCCACACTGACACATATCCTGCTTCCTGTAAATTGGCTTCTGCCCAAGGCAATCAAATTCACAGAGTATCCTCTCCTATTGCCAGCACTGTGTGGCCAGCGAGTGTTTGGATGAGATGTATCTTTCACTTTAAGCAATAAAATATTTTTGGTCTCCTCAAAATAATTTCCCTGTTCTATATTAAGGATTACCTCCTTTCATGCTAGTGCAGGAAAGATAGGGAAAAGTGAAATGCTTTTGAAAAATATGTATTAACAACAATGAATGTGATTAGTCACTTTCTCTTGAATTGAAAGCAGCTCTAGATTTTGACTATGTTGATGAGCTGGGCCCCTTAGTGTCAGCTACACTGAGATGAAGATGAAACCATTCTAGAGCTTCAGGTGATATAAGGGCAGTGGTTTTGTGACAGGAGGAATGCTGAAGAAAATGCCAGCCAACTTTATTTTCTTTCTTTCCTAGAATTGATTATGTGCTATCAAGTTGTTTTTGATTCCTCTGACCACATAGTTAGATTTTCTCCATGACAAATGAATTTTCTCTATTCCTTTCCCAAAGGGCAATGTTTTTCAAACTTGCCAATTTTAAGATGTGTAGAGACTTCAACTCTCAGCCTGCTGGCTGGCGACTCCTCAGAGTGAAAGTCCACACATCTTAAAGTTGCTAAATTTGAAAAAAACTGCAGTAAGGAAATGAAATTTTTGTTGCTGATTGATTTGCAGCATTTCTTTGCAGGGTAATTGTTTTCCTACTTCTTTCAGCATTCAGATTAGCAGAGGTGAAGACAATATGGGTTGCCTTCAAACTGTTTCTAAGAGTTTGGAAAGAGAAAAGTGTAAGGTTCGGCAATGCGCTTAAGTCAACAATAAGCCAAAGAAGGACTTAAGTGAAGGCTTGAGAAAAAAAATCAGTGTTTAATTTCATCAAAGCAAAGAGTTGGGTAAACCTTTCCAAACATATACAAAAGAGACATGTAAGGAAGGCCACACCTTGGAGAAGGTATGGTGTCCTTTTATAGCTTAGTATTCAGTTCTGCCCCCCTGACCCATGCCTTCCTTGTAGCTCTGCATTGGCCATGCAGCAAGGAAAGGGGGGTGCTGGATGCTTAGCAACACAGGTATTTGCCCAGTGTAACCCTGTCAAGCTAGAATGCATTCCTTTCCAGGTACCAAGTTATACCAACCCCCCCCCCCCAAAACAACAACAACAACAACAACCAAGAATTAGCAGGAATTAGATCACTGGTAGAAGCAAATGGCAGAGGCAGTTCTAATTCTTACAGAAACAAATCTATTCTTACAGAAGCAAAATAGCAAGTTATTCTTATGTCCCACTAATTCTACCTATTCTACTATTATGTCCCTTCATTCCTCCCTTTTCTTTTAGGACAGGATGTGTCCTGTCAATGGTGGACTAGGGCAGTATATTTAATGGGGACAGTCTGGAGGACCATGATACTTGCCAGCGTATTGGGAGGGGTAGCAGACACAATGCACTGGATTAAAGGGATGAAACAGGGGAGGAGACGGAGACCCCCAAAGGTTAACAACACTGGACTCCAATCCTGCTGTTTAGCTATTAAATTGAAAGCAATAACAGTTTCATTAGTTATTATTTCAAGCACTGCCTACAGGGATGTGATTCTACCAGTTAGGACCAGTCCTTTTTTTTAAAAAAAAAGTTTTTTATTTTGTATTTACAATAATTCCATCTTTCATTTCAAACTGTGTGTCAACTGGCTACATATATCTTGTGCTTACAATTATAATAAATACTTTTCTTACCAATATAACAATGATCACATTTTCTTATAGCTATTATTTGATATATCCATTATTATTTAATAATCTTAACTTATTTCTCTATATATTTATCTAATCCATTTTAATTTGTTCTATTTTCCAACCATTGATAAAATAAATCCCATACTATGTAATATTCCGTTTCTTCTTTTTCTATGATTACCAATATTAACCTAGTAATCTCTGCACATTGAAATATTTTCTCAATTACTTTTCCCTCTATTGGTATCTTATCGCTTTTCCAATTCTGAGCAAATACAATTCTAGCTGCTGTTAATACATGTATAATTAAATATGTTTTTTCTTTATTGTAGCCTTCAGGTACTATTCCTAATAAAAATATTTCAGGTTTCAAATCTATGTGTTGTTTTATCATTTTTTCCAACCATGTGTGTATTTTTGTCCAGTATCCTTTAACCTCTGTACAAATCCACCACATATGGTAATATGTTCCAGGTGTCTGGTGGCACTTCCAGCATTTGGCTGATTTATCTTTGAACATCTTAGCTAATTTTGCCGGTGCAAAGTGCCATCTATAAAACATCTTGTACAAGTTTTCTTTATATGCTGTCGATATTGTTAATTTATAATTCCTGTTCCATAACTTCTGCCACTTATCTAATTCTATAGCATATCAAAAGTTTTTTGCCCATGCTATCATTGATTCCTTAACTTGTTCTTTTTTTAATTTAACACCTAATAAATAGCAGTACAATTTTTGTTTAACTTATCTTCTGTTCCCGTTAGTTATCCAATTCTGTCAAACCCTTATAAAACCCGTCAGCTTTAATATCTTTTTCATATCTTGATTGTATTTGCATATATGAATACCAATGCATTTCCAACCCTTTTTCATTCAGTTCTTGTTTTGTTTTGAGCTCACCCTTTTCATTTAAAATATCTTTGTATCTAGCAATAATTCCCATTTTACAAACATTTGGATGTATAAGTGATTCCATTGTTGACAGCCAGACTGGGATCTTCATATAATGTTGTTCTCTGTTTTTTTCCCATGCTAATAACAATGCGTTCCTGACCATATGTCATGTTTCCATATATTGGAAATACCCATGTATTTTACTTCTCCTGTACCATAGAAATGCATGCCACCCCAATTGCAAATCATACCCCTCTAATGTCAACAACCTTCTATTTCTCAATGTAATCCATTCTTTCATCCAGGTTAATATCATAGCCTGATAATATATTTCCCAATTAAGTAGCCCAAATCCTCCTCTAGTTCTTGCATCCTGTAAAACTTTTACATTAATTCTTGCTTTCTTCCCTTGCCATATTTCAGTACTATTTTGATGTAAGCTTCCATCCATGAATTAGATATTTGTTGCCTCTGTCAATATTTCATTTACTACTTCTAATAGTGTATTACTTAAAGAATCCTGTAGGGTTTTTGTATAGTTCCGCTGGTAGACCATCTGGTCCTGGTGCTTTCCTGTTATTTTGTCTTTTAATCACTTCTGTTAGTTCTACCATTGTAATTCTTTCCTCTAGCATTGTTTTAATTTCTTCTGGTAGTTTGGATAGTTCTACTTTTTATAGCTATTCTTTTATTTCTTCTCTTCCCACTTGTTCTTCTTCATATAGAACCAGTTGTTACAATTCTGTGCAGTTCAAAGAACTGGAAAATCATGCCACTGGTGGGCCCCTTCCCTCCCCACCTGCCCCTCCCTGTCCAGTCACTTCTTATCTCACATGCATGCCATCCAACTTGCCTGTGTTGTGCCTTCACCTAATTTTTGGTGAGTTGCTATTTTTCCTTTCTTTTTTATGACAATCAGCTGTTCTGACTATCAGCTGTGCCACATGATTTAGATTAGCGAGAAAGCAGAACATTGTCAGATTTCTTGATTTCTAGCTAATCTAAATTGCTTTGTACTGCTTTGCCTTTGCCCAGGAGGCTTCCCTGAGACCCAGTCAGGGGTGGTATTCAGGGGTTGTGGGGTGGGGTGGAGAAGTGACCTGAGAGCAGAGCTGAACCTTCCTTAGGACTGAAGCTTCTATTTTTCAGTGCAGACTCAGGCAGCAGATTGCAGAAAGATAGATCTGTGACTGCCTGCTTTGCCTGATTTTGGGTAAAAGTTGCTCTTTTTTTTAAAATAAAAAAAGCAATATGGGGGAGTTGGGAGGAGCTGGCGCCATGACGATACGCCTTGCAATCGAGCTCCTCGATTGCAGCCGATATCTTCGTTTCCGGCTGGTCCAAACGGACCTAAGTTGTTCCGTAGGGACAGCTATTGTGAAGAGCGTATCCTGTGGACTCCGGGGACATCGCAAAATCCCTGGATGACCCGGGAGAAGCTCTTTTTGCTGGCAGCGGAGAGGCAGCCCCCATGCTGCTGAAGTCGGGGCAGCTCCAGAAAGAACGGGTCTGAAAGAGAGTCTGTCGGTTGGGTGAGAAACCTTTTTTTATCTAATTTTTTGAGTTTTGAAAGTTTACTCTGACTACTAGAAGAAACCTGTGTGATTTTTTTTGACAAAACTGACTAAGCGGCGTTTTTTCCAAGGGAGACGTCAAAGCGAGGCTTTATTTACTTTTTTTTTTTCTTTGCTACCGGACTTCATTGTTACTTACTGGATAACTGGACTGTTTCTTTTTACATTTATATATTTTATTCTCCCTTTGGATTTTTCATATTTTAATTTTTTTTTTTAAGGCTAGAGGCTCCCTTTGGTTACTTTTTCTTTTTTTTTGCCTTTTATATATGCTTATATATTTCCTGCGGGTTTTTTTTTTATTTTATTTATGCTGTCCTGAGAGGAGGGGGGAAAGTGAGAACTAAGAAACTTTGTAACACTGCCAACTAGAGGCTTGGAGATATTTTACTTGAACTGGAGAGAGATGTGAAAGCCTCCTTCTCAAGGACATTTCCTGATAAGATAGAGGAAAGAGCCCTGTAGAATATTATTACAGGTGCCTTTCTGGATTCTTGTCTATAATTAAATATCTATGGTTTAGCTTTGAAGCTTGTGGGAAAGAGAAGGGAGTCATAATTAGAGCCTTGGATAACTAAGCAGAGGGCAGTGTATTGTTTCCTACTTTCTTTTTCTAATTTTTTTTTTTGGTTCCACCACCCCCTCCACCAGCATTACCCGATATTTTTATTTTAGTAAGGTTTCTATTCTTAACCCTTATTTATTTGCAAGGAGAAGCCTTTGAATTTTTTATTTTTATTTTATTTTGATTTTTCTTTTTTTTCCTTTTCCATTGGGACTTTTGCTTTTCTTCTTAATGTATATCAGTGGATTATCTTTTTTCTTTTCTCAATTGAGATCTTTTTGGTTGGATTAAGGTGTGGAATTTGAAGAAACTTATTCCTTTTGTTCTTTTTTCTTTTTCTTCTTTTTGGCCTTAGTCTTGTTTATTATTATTATTACTGGGTTTTTATTTTTATTTTTATTTTTTCTTGTGGATTACTTTTTAATTGGATTAAGGTCAGGAAGAACTTGAAGAATTTTTTTATTTCATCTTTTTTTTCTTTCTCTTTTTTCTTCTTTTTCCCTTATTATTGGGTTTTTTATTATTGGCTTTTTTCACTTTGGATTATAATTGGCTACTCTTTTTTTTAATTGGATTAAAATTTGAAAGAACTTGAAGAGCTGGAATCATCTAAAATGAGTAAGAAACTTATACCTTCGGGTGCCTCTGTGTCTACCTCTGCCTCCCCACCATCTGGACAGCGTTCAATCCAGGCAATGTTAAAGCAAGATAAAGAAAAAGAACAAGAAAGAGTAACCTTACAGATGATTATGCAAGGAATTCAAGATCTTAAGATAAAAACAGATACCATTGAACAAAGAACAGGGAGGACGGAGGAAAAAGTGGAAAATATTCAACAGATGATGGCAAAGTATGAGGAGAGACTTCAAAAAGTCGAAGAAGGGGGTAAACGAAGAGAGGAGAAGATTGGAAATATTGACAATAGACTAACAGTGATTGAACAAGAAAAAAGTGGGATGTTGAAGTGGGAGATGGATAGGTCAGAATTTTACCTTAGATTTCAAAATATAGAAGAAGAAAAAGGACAAGATTTGGCTGCGATAATGATAGGAATTTTGGCGGATGCCTTGGAAATAACAGAAGAGAAGATGATGGATGGAGTAGATGAGATATATCGAGTCTTTACAAGATATGCGATGAGAAATAATCTGCCCAGAGAAGTCCATATTAGATTTACCAAAAAATCCATGAAGACACAAATTTTACAAGTGGCAAGAGAGAAGACATTGAAATATAAAGGTAAAGAAATTTTGGTCTTAAAACAAATACCTAGAAGAGTGACAGAGATGAGAAGAGAATATCGATTCTTGACCAAAATGTTATTGAAAAAGGAGGTGACTTACAGATGGCTGATCCCAGAAGGACTGATGTTCACGTGGCAGGAACAGAGACATAGAATTGATTCAACTGAGAAAGCAGAACTGTTCTACGCAGAATTTTTTGGAGGGAGAGAAGGAGAGGCAGAAAAGGAGGTTTTATTAATTGAACCTCAAGAGGAACAAATGGAGATTGGAAAAGAAGAAGGTGCAGTAGGGGGACAGGTGGATATTAAAGATCAGCGAGAATCAAGACCTACGAGAGTGGTTAAATCTAAATATAAAATATAACCATGGAAGAGAAAAAACTGATTACAATGAATATAATGGACTGAATTCAGCTGCTAAGAGAAGGAAGATTTTTCATAAATTAGGGAAATTAAAGTTTGATATAATTTGTTTACAAGAAGTACACATTAAAAAGCAACATGAACAATTGTTAGTACAACCAAAATTAGGGAAATTGTTTACCTCTTTGACTCAATGTAAGAAAAGAGGGGTGGTTTTATATATCAAAGAGGCTATTCCAGCAAAACTGATTTATGCAGATGAAGATGGGAGAATATTAATGGTGGAAATAATGGACAATAATAGAAAGATACTTTTGACTGCAATTTATGCCCCGAATGATAAACAGGAAGAATTTTATAAAAAATTACATACCAAGATGGCTGGACTGGACTATGTTAATATAATTATGATGGGAGACTTCAATGGAATCGTGGACAATAAACTTGATTATATTGCAACAACAGCAAAGTATAATAGAAAAACTCTTCCTAAATCTTTTTTTAAAATGATAGATGAATTAACCCTAAAAGACTTATGGAGAGAAAGAAATGTTAAACTTAAGCAATATACTTTCTATTCAAATAGACATTTATCATGGTCCAGACTTGATATGATTTGGATGTCAACAGACTTAATATCTAGCGTTCAAGAAGTAAATATTGAAACAAGTACTTGGGCTGATCATAACCCATTGACAATTAAATGGAAGGGACAAAAAAAAAGATTGAGATGGACGTTAAATAATACTATTTTAAAGGAGAAAGAATTTACACAATGGATGGAGAAAGAACTGGCCTTTTTCTTTAAAGAAAATAGAAAAGAAGACACTTCAATACAGAATGTTTGGGATACAATGAAGGCTTATACCAGAGGCTTGATAATAGACTATACAAGAAAAAAGAATATTAGGAAAAGGCAAGCTTTCAAAGCCTTGGAGGATGAATATAAAAGACTCGAAAAAGAACTGCAGAAAATGCCACAGAAAAAAGACGTTAAACTAAACATAAAATGGACTTAATAGAGAAAGAAGAACTGGCACAGAAAATTAGGAATGCTAAACAGAATTATTTTGAAGATGCAAATAAGCCAGGTAGATGGCTAGCATATAAGTTGAGAAAGGAGAAAGAGTCGAGGAAAATATTGCAGTTAATAGATGACCAAGGTCAAATTTGTCATGGCAGCAAAGAGAAAAAAGAAATTATTCATGATTTTTACAAACATTTATATAAGAAAGAAGACATTGATGAGGAGAAAGTTAAACAGTACCTGCAGAATGCAAATTTACCTAAGATACCTAAAGAGATTGAAGAAATGCTAGAAAGTAATATAACAATGATAGAGTTAAGCCAAGCACTTAAGAAACAAAATAACGGAAAAGCACCAGGTCCAGACGGGCTTCCTGTAGAATTTTATAAAACCTTTCAAGAATCACTGTGTATTCCATTGTTAGAAGTTATGAATGAAGTTATGTTAAAAAAGATGATACCTAAAACATGGTCAGAGGCCTATATTACACTTATTCCAAAAGAGGAGGCGGATCCACTTCAAATTAAGAATTACAGACCGATTTCTTTATTAAATGCAGATTATAAAATCTTTGCTTCAATACTAGCAGAAAGACTTAAAAAATATTTGAATAATTTTATTCATCCAGACCAAAATGGGTTTTTGCCAAAGCGACAAATTAGAGACAACATGAGAGTAATTCTGGATACTTTGGAATATTATGAGGCGCATCCTGAAAAGCAAATGGCTTTGATATTTTTAGATGCCCAGCAGACACAAGAGTTCAGGAAGATGGCATGCAGATGTTGTGACTTGTTGAAAGAGGAAATCCATACTTCACACCCTTTTAGGTTTAGCTAGATCCTACCTTAAGGGCAGGGATGGGGATTCAATTTTTTAAACAACCGGTTTTGTGGGCATGGCTTAGTTGGTGGGTGTGGCTTGGTGGCCATGTGACTTGTGGGCATGGCCAACTCAACATCACTCATGTCAAGGGGCGCTTCTCCTCACCTGGCCTCTCATGACAGTGGGGATGCTGCAATGGTCATAAGTGTGAAAAATGGTCATGTCACTTTTTTCAGTGCCATGGTAACTTTGAATGGTCACTAAATGAACTGTTGTAAGTCAAGGATTACCTGTACAAAAATATAAAAAGCTTCTTTGCTTGCAAAAAGCTGTCCTAAATACCAATCATTAGATTAAAAATACCTGCAAGATGGAGGTACGAATCAGACAGGATGCCAGAGCACCTTGAGGAATTAAAATAGTTAAAATGCAGAGATAACTATCAGCAGCCAACTCTTGCTCACAAGGTGAAACCCTCTAGCAGAGAGGTCATTTAAGCTCTCCAGAAAAAGCACACCCAGGAAAGCAATCCTTAGATCTATTTGCACCACTTAAATATACCAGCTGGTTTCACTTACCTCACAAGATATCCTAAGGAAATCATCCAGATTTAAGGAAAAGCCACATGCCCTCCAGAAAGGCAATTAAAAAATCAGTGCCAGGCTTGCATCCTGCCTCTTGGAAGTATACCCCAAAAAGACAGTTCCAGATACCACTAAAGCAGTGAAGGAAGACCCCCTCCCCAGATAGAAAAAGAAACCATGAGGCAGGAAAAAATTCAAACACAATACAAATAGTTAAATCACAACAGAAGCTGTTGCTTGTTGAAGTTGAATAGGGAAAATTATCCCATCAATAAACACAGGATTAAAAACACAGTTTTAGACCAAAACTCAGAAAGAGTATGTAAACTCACATTTGAATGCCAATCTTTCTAGCTAGCCAAGAAGCCTTGCTGAATGTCACTCATCTTGGTTCCCTGTTATTAAAAGCTTCTTTCTGACAGCTCTGTTTCATTATTCAATTATTTCTCCAAAGTGCTGATTGTACAGGGAATTATTTCCTCCCAACAGCAGTGTAAAAATCTTAAAACCCTTCCCCTTTAAGAAAGTCAAGCCCCAGAAGCTCCGGAGACAGGAAGTCTAGGCGTACTGGCAAGAATGTAATAAGGGTGGAAAAAAACAAAAGGAGATTGCTTCTAACTATCTGTTCACAGAACTGCTTAGAAAGGGGTTCTATAGAACTGGTCAGAACCAGTAGAATCCCACCCCTGCTTAAGGGCCTATTAGCCACACAGAAAAACTAAAAATAGAAAACAAAGCTAAGAAACTAACTTGCCAGGAAATAAGGTAACTTATTATATTTAACTTAAAAGTTTGGCTCAGAGTGCTTTTTTATTTATTTTTTATTTATAACTTTTTAATATGATGAGCATTAATGTCCTCCCTATTGTCAAATTCCAAATGTGATATAGATTGCAATTCTGAATGCTAGAAATTTTTATGGCAACCAAATAAATTTAAGAAAATCAATTTTAGCAATAGCGTTTAGCATGTAGGCATAGAGATCACTTCATAACACTTTACAACATTCTCTGAGCAGTTTACAATGCAGCAACGTTATTTGCATATTGGCCCTCATCTGGGTCCTCATTTTACCAACCTTGGAAGGATGGAAGGCTGAATTAACTTTGAGCTCTGTCAGGATTGAAGTCCAGGCTGTGGGTAGAGTTTGCCTGTAATAGTACATTCTAACCACTGTGCCACCAGGGCTCCCTCTTTTTTTCTGTCAACAAATGTAAGAATAGACATATATAGACATGTATCTCATAAATTGTGCATATTATTTCATTGACTGGTAAGATCATTCCTTTAATAATAAAAAAGATAATGTTCCTATTCTGAAATACTTAATGCCTGTTTATTGCATAAGAATAGGTCATTTTGAAATATGAAATATGTGCCCTTTCTTTTTTTGCATTACATTAACAAAATTGCAATGGGAAATCACATTAATTTGTAAAGTGTAAGTTAATAGACCCCAAAACAGCTTTTTAAAACAACAAAAAAAGAGATAAATATACACTGAAATATATACCTATTATAATGTTAGTTACATAGAAATGCCTGGATGTAATTGACTCTTTCATGGCTGACATATTCATGTCATCAAGTTATGTCTTTACATAGTTATGACTTTAAAGACTTAATCTACTTGTCAAATGTTTGCACAAACTACTGCAGTTAAAAATATTTACTTTCAAGGAAACTTCTATTTTTTGAAGTTCTTAGTTGCAATAGTGAATGCACATGGAGGTTTTTAATAACAAAAACATAATGCAAATATTTTTAACAAGCTGGAATTCATATTGTAAAAATAGATTTCTAAGATCAAACATCTATGTTGTTTAAATACATACGTTGATGACACCAACATCATTGTAACTGATAAAATGCAGTGTTTTGAAGCATGGTGTTCTATATTAACATACATGTAATCCTGCAATCTGATTGGTCCACCAATACAGCCTGCTGATTGGCCCGTTTACCCTATTCTGATTGGACCATAGGTACTACCTCACAATTGGTCCCTCTGGATGGCGGGAGATTCAAGGAGCCATCATTGGCCGCTAGCCATGAGCAGCCATCATAAAAGAGGCTGCCGCGACTCCGCGGTTAGATCAGATTTTAAGAACTAAATAAAGAGCTGAAAGTCACACTGGTCTCGAGTCTCTTTTCCCGCAATCTAACACTGGTGACGAAGGTGGGATCCTGAGACAAAGGAGACCAGTCAAGCATGTGGCAATGAGGACTGACCAACCAACGAGATGGCCGGCAGCAACTCGCCACCCACACAGTTCGACCCAACTGCAGAGGACTGGGAATCGTACATCAACTGATTCCTCATGTTCCTCAAAAGCAATGATCTACAGGAGATAACCGATCAGAGGAAGAGAGCCGTATTCCTGACACACTGCGGGCCCACAGTTTTCAAAATGGCCAAGGCATTGGCCAAGCCTCAGGACGTTAAGCAGATGGCATGGCCAGATCTGAACTGGCTACTGAGAGCCCATTGTGCACCGGCCGTCTCCAATCTTATCCAGAGACACGAATTTTATAAACGAGACCAGAAAGAAGGTGAGAGCGTCAGGGATTTCGTAGCAACTCTAAGGAACATCAGAGGTGCGTGTGGGTTTTCTAACATGGACGAAGCCATGAGAGACCGCGTGGTTCTCAGACTGAGAGATCTCACTTTGCAGAGCCAACTGTTGACCCGACCAGACATCAGGGTGACCGAAGCCATCACTGAGGCCACCGCTGCCGAGGCCGCGAAAAAGTCAGCAGTCACCATGCGACAAATGAATGCAGCGACCCAGCAAACACCGACAGAAACAAGCCAACCTCAGGAGAAGAAGCCAGAGGGCACCCAAAAGGCCGCCACCACTACCGCACACCATGAGGACATCGAGTCCTTATCCGAGACCGATGAGGAGGAGGAAGAAATACACAGACTCCAGTTGGAACGGTACAGATGAGAGAGGAGAGAATGTAAGTCAGGGTTCCGATACGCCGGGTATGGAGGAGACCACCCCCGTTCCGAGTGCCATTTCCTAGACGCTGTTTGCCGGCACTGCGAGAAATGGGGACACATCATTAGGGTCTGCCAAAATAAAAAGAGCTACAGCCCTAGGCAACAAGACAGCATCCCTCCCAGGACCAGAGACAGACAATGTCAGCCTTCAAGATGATCTCTTCTACATCTTTACTGCTTTGCATCTTTCTTACTGCTCTCCATCTTTCAGCTGTCATTAGTAACAGGGGGAGGGGGGAATTGGAGGGGAAGAAAGCTGGAAGTGTTACATTCCTGTGCTGTAAATGAGAAGGAGGAGGGGGAGTATGAACTCCTGTTCTTAAGTTTCTATTTCCTTGCCTAGCTTTTCCTTTCCTTTGCGCAGTTGCGAAGTTTTATCAAAATATGTCAAGGTCAACAGACAGAGGCCGCATCACCACCTGAAGATGCCCACATGATCATATTCAGAACTTTTAATTGGAAGAGTCTTTTGGATCTTGGGGGGTGGGAACAATTCCATCCCTTTGTATATGTGATCTGCGCACCAAATTCTTTAGATTCAGAATTTTACCTGTAGCTTCCACTTTGAATTTCAGTAAAGGAAAAACTTTGCTCTAATCATTGGGGTCTGAGTATTTCTTTCTTGGATTTTGAATGGAGCACAGACTGACAGACAGACAGGGAGCTGTTGGCGCCACGAAAGCAGAAGTAAGCGGCTCAGCGAACCCTACCGGAAGGAAGAAACCCACCAAACGATAACCATTGGGCATTCGAGCGTGACCGATGCCTGAAAGGTACATGTGCAGGTCGACATCGAAGGCCAACAGTGCAACATGGAGGTGGACTGTGGATCATACCTGTCTATGGTATCCTGGGACACTATAAAGCGCCTAATACCCAGCATACGGAGAAGAGAACTAGAGAGCCAAAGACTGACCTTGAAGGACTACCAGGGGAACAGGATCCCCGTAGTTGGAGTCGGACATTTTCAAATAACATTAAAAAAACACTCAGAAATCCTTCCATTGACAATAGTGGACAAGGATCACCCAAGCCTGCTGGGGCTAGAATGGTTTGTGCCTCTGGGGATCAGAGTGACTGGCATAAACAGCATCACCAAGACAGACTGGGAGGAGAGCCTGATGAGGGACTTCCAAGACGTGTTCGACGGGAAGCTAGGCAAGTACCAAGGGTCCCCTATTTCGTTTAATTTGAACCCAAAGATAGCCCCAATCTGGTTAAAGGCAAGGCGTGTTCCCTTCGCACTCAAACCGAAGATCGATGAGCAATTGGATAAGCTCATCACACAAGGGGTATTGGAACATATAGACCATGCACGGTGGGAAACCCCAATTGTGACTCTGATTAAGCCAGATGGGTCCATGCACATCTGCAGAGACTATAAGGTCACCCTCAACCACGCGCTGCAACAAAGCGTATACCCCGTTCCAGTGGTGCAACATCTGTTACATTAGTTGGGGGGAGGAAAAGTCTTTGTGAAGCTCGACCTAGCTCAAGCATACCAGCAATTGCCTGTTGATGCTGAAACAGCAGAGACACAAACCATTGTGACTCACAGGGGGCATTTAAATGCAAAAGATTGCAATTTGGAGTCAGCGTGGCCCCAGGGGTGTTCCAAAGCTTGATGGAGCGCCTATTACAGGGAATTAAAGGGGTGGTGCCCTACTCCGATGATGTGCTGGTATCCGCTAAGGACAAGAACCAAGTGGAAAGCCGCCTCAGGAAAGTCCTACAAAGATTTCAGGAGGCGGAACTCAAAGTAAAAAAAGAAAAATGCCAGCTAGCCACCGAGAAAGTTGAATTCCTGGGGTACCTAATTGACAAAGAAGGAATCCACCCCACTGAAAAGAAAATAAAAGCTATTAAAGAAGCCCCCAGACCACAAAACAAAACAGACCTACAAGCATTTCTGGGACTCATTAACTTTTATAATGTCTTTTTGCCACAGAAGGCAACAACGGCGGAACCACTGCACAGATTACTAGATAAGACAGCTACCTGGACCTGGAGCTGACGGGAAGAAGCCACGTTCCAAGGAATAAAAGATTTGCTGACATCCAAATCGGTACTCATCCAATTCAGTGAAACCCTACCACTGACCGTGACCTGCGACGCATCACCATTCGGCGTCGGGGCCATACTCAGCCACACACTACCAGATGGGAGAGAAGCGCCGATCGCGTTCTACTCCAAGACGCTGTCCAAGGCAGAAAGGAACTACAGCCAGCTGGACCGAGAGGCATTAGCAACGATCACCGGAATAAAATGATTCCATGAATATCTCTACGGTAGGACTTTCACACTTATTACTGACCACAAACCACTCTTGGTGATACTCGCAGGGAACAAGGCCACCCCAAACATATTGTCACCATGGATGACAAGGTGGTCCGAGTTCCTTGCCGCTTACAATTACCAATTAATCCACTGGCCAGGGAAGAGCATATCACACGCTGACACCCTGAGCTGTTCCCCCCTACCTGAACTGGAAGATGACCCGGCACCAATCACGTCCACACTACAAATTGAGATTCTACCAAACCTACCCATCATCGCATCGGACATTGCGAAAGAAACCACAAGAGACAGACAGCTGGCACGGGTTTTAAACTGAGTAGGAAAAGGGTGGCCAGAAATGGATAATGGCGAGACATTTAAACCATTCCGTAACCGGCAAGTTGAGCTCTCGATTTTGAAGGGATGTGTCCTATGGGGGGATTGGGTTATCATACCGGAAAAACTACAGGAAAAAGTGCTGGACATGTTGCATGACGGACACCTGGGTATAGTAAGGATGAAATCCCTGGTCAGGAGTTATGTATGGTGGACAGGGATGGACAAGGATATAAAGACATGGGTGGGAACATGCAACCAATGCCAGAAATCCAGGCCTACACCCCCTGCCGCAGCAGTACTCGACTGGGAAACACCAAGGGGACCCTGGTCAAGAATCCACATATTGATTTCGCAATGGGACACATATTTTTAATAACAGTAGACACTTACTCAAATTGGTTAGAGGTAAGCACCATGAACACCATAACCACAGAAGCCATCATCAGACAACTGAGGAAGTTGTTTGCAACACATGGGTTGCCGGAGTTACTGGTTTCAGACAACGGGCCACAATTCATGGCATTGACATTCGAAAAATTCCTAGCCGAACAGGGCATAAGACATGCCCTGACAGCGCTGGGTCGGCCGGTGACGAACAGGCAGGCAGAACGCATGGTTCAGTACATGAAAGAGACTCTGGAGAAACTAGACACAGGGGACATCCAACACCACCACAAATAAAAGCCCTGCCGAACTGTTAATGGGCAGGAAATTAAGATCACACCTTGATAGACTACACCCCACGTACAGCCCTGAAAAACCAACAGACTCCTCCAGCAAACACCACACATTCAACACGGGGGACCTAGTCTACGCAAAAAATCTCACGGGAGAACCACTGTGGATACCCGCTAAAATAACACAGGTAACAGGCCCCCGATCATATAGACTAGAAACAGAGGAGAGAAGAAGCTGGAGGAGACACATAGATCAGCTGAGATCACGAACACTCGAAAGAAATGCTAATAAAACCAGGGGCGAAGGAGAAGAACACACACACACACCAGAACCTCACCAAACATTAAATAATAAAAACCAAACCAGAGAGGGGGGAGACCCCTCCAACACAAATAAAAGGGGAGGGGGAGACCCTCCACTAACACAAGAAACAACACAACAAACTCCAACAATAAACCGCCAACCAACATCACCCACACCCCCAGTAAGAAACCACAACTACTTACCTGGAGACGACTTCGGTAGAAAGGAGCAGGCAGCAGAAAACCATCACGAAGCCACTCCGGTGTTGCAATATCATGACACATCAGTAGGAAGTCATGTACACAGAAAACCCAATACACATACAATAAACATATAGGGCAACACTATTGGAACAGCAACGTGTAAAACCTGAGTTGGCTATAGCATAAGGTGTAGCCATATATGGCAATATTCCCTATTCCTGTCTAACTTCCTCATGTGTAACATAAACCCCCCCCCCGCTTGCTGCACAATAAAAGAGAGGTGCGTAGTACTATCTGTGCTTCCTCTCACCAAAAGAAACCTTTGTGTCGCTGTCATCTTTGCCACTAAGAGGAGCCCGCCCGGACAGTCTGCCTGGGTGCAGGTCGTCAGCTGACTAATTCATCCCGGCAGTGGGACCCGCAACGCATCAACTGGTGACCCCGACGTGATCGTCTCAACGATACGTTCCCGACAAAGCGTGATTCTTGTCTAGGAATGCGCTTCCTTCACTCCTGTACTACGCACCTGGAATAGGCTCGCACATCGTAAGTATGGGCTCCTCACTTTCTCAAGTTCAACTCAAGCATAGGGATGAACTTCTCGCTTTAGTGAGGAAGGCAAATTATTTGCAGAAGGCTAACGGCACAAATGTATATCCTCTGTCAAAAAAGTATTTGGATGATTTTTTGAGTTATGTCCAACAACATTGCCCCGCGTATCCCGCGGAAGGCACTCTTAAACGTTCCTCTTGGGAACGGATGGGGAAATGGATGCATGAACCACCCAGGGCTCCGCCTCAGATTATTTGTTCTTGGCATGCCATTATGGCCGCCCTTAATATTCTCTTTCCTGATGATTCTATCCAGTCTTCCTCAGACCCACCTTCCGCTGAACTCTGTCCTGTTGCTGCCTCGGCACCTCCACCCTACTCCACCCCACCCCTTGACTCTTCTCCAAACCCCTCTTCTCCATTGCCTCCTTCTGCCATGGCGACAGATCCTCCTGTCCGTAATGCCTTTCAATCGGCTTTGGCGGAAGGAAAGCTATCTGCAGATGATCTTTCTTGTTTCCCTATGATTCTTCAAACCCCCGCTGCTGGGGGTAATCCTGTCCCTCATTATACCCCATTGGAGTGGACTTTGTTAAAGGAATTAAAAACTGCTGCTTCTAAGTATGGCATCGACTCCCCATATACCCACCAACTTTTAGCCAACATTTCTATGCATCATCTGGTTCTTGCTTCAGAGTGGAAAGCTATTGCTTCTATGCTTCTCTCTCCTGCTTCGCTTGCCACCTGGCACAATGAATTTCGCCTCAGTATTAACGCTGCTGCAGCAGCCGGACTACCAGCAGGAGTTACTCTTGATCATCTCTTATGCCAAGGTATGGTGCAAAACCCCGCGCAAGAGATCACTATGGGAGCGGGGGGGTACCCAATTATGAGGGAAGCTGCGCTAAATGCCTTCAAGCGGCTCCCTAACACCTCTCAACCTACCCACTCCTTTACTTCTATCCTTCAAGGGCCCTCTGAACCCTATACCTCCTTTATTGATCGTCTCACAGATGCCATTAGCAGGCAGGTGGATAATATTGCCGCTCAGAGCGAACTTCTCATGCGTTTAGCCATTGCTAATGCTAATGTGGACTGTCAGAAAATTCTTAAACCCCTTCAAGCCTTGCCAACTCAAAATCTTGCGGATTATATTCTCGCGTGCCAGGAAGTAGGCACGGAATCTCACCGCACTGCGGCTTTGGCTTCAGTTCTTTCTTCTACTCTTGCTTTGTCCACCTCTCGCCTGAAGGGAAATTGTTATAATTGCGGGAAGCCTGGCCATTTTTGTTCACAGTGTCGTGCTCCGGGTGGCAGCAGCGCCCCTCATGGGCACGGCCAGCCCCCCGGTTCTAAACCGAAAGCTGTGTGCCCGCGCTGCCGCAATGGTTTCCATTGGGCCAGCCAGTGCCGCACCAATCCCCGCCCGGCTCAGCAACAGCCGGAAAACTAGTTTCAGGGCCAACAGCTAGCCCCACTCCAAAGGCTGTACCTACTTCCTTGCCAGTCCTTCTATCCGAATCCATTGTCTGTGAGGATCCTGGATCTGTCATCACCCTTCCTCTGACAGTAGCATTTCCTGTCCCTTCACAGCACCCTTTGCTGATTATTCCTAACTCCACCCTGACTATTGAAGGAGTGGTGGCAGCCCCGTTCCTCTATGATGATCAATCTTTAGCAAATCTTTCCCTGGCCTGCATAGGGGACCGCCCCTTCTCAATGGCCAAGGGTTCTATTGTTGCCACCCTTGTCATTCTCCCTCCCCCTTCTGATTTGTTAGCTTTGGATCGCCCAGTGGAAGGAAATAAGCCCATGATGACCGTCCAATTAAATGGTCGTCTCTTTACAGGGTTGGTTGATACAGGCGCAGACGTTTCCGTCATCCGTACCTCTGAGTGGCCCCCTACCTGGCCAACCAAAGAATCCCCCTCTGTCCGGGGAGTCGGCGGTATTCAAACAGCAAAGGTCAGTTCTAAGTGGCTTTCTGCCACTTCTGCTGGCGTCTCCACTACTGCTTACATTCAACCTGTCATCCTTCCTCTTCACGTTAATCTGTGGGGACGGGACCTTCTCTCTCAATTTCATGCCACGCTAACCATTCCTTAGCCAATGGCAACTCTTACCCCTCTCAAACTTCAACTCAAATCTTCAACTCCAGTCTGGATTGATCAATGGCCACTACCTGTAGAAAAACGATCAGCCTTACAGGGTTTAGTCAAGGAACAACTTACTTTAGGTCACCTTGAGCCATCACAAAGTCCTTATAATACTCCTGTCTTTGTCGTAAAAAAGAAATCAGGGAAATGGAGGCTCCTTCAGGATTTGAGGGCCATCAATACCGTCCTCCAACCCATGGGGGCACTACAATGCGGCTTGCCTAATCCTAATATTATTCCTCATAATTATGACCTCATTATAATTGATCTGAAGGACTGTTTTTTCTCTATACCTTTGAATAAAAGTGATCGCCTCTTGTTTGCATTTACGGTGCCAGAATATAACAATGCTAAACCTACTGCTAGATATCAGTGGAAGGTTTTACCTCAGGGCATGCTGAATAGCCCAACTATGTGCCAATATTATGTAGACCAGGTTCTCACCCCCTTTCGAGAGAGCCACCCCTCATTTTTAGTATATCATTACATGGATGACATCTTGATAGCAGCTGAAGGGCCAAAAGGCACCGTACAAAAAACTATTCCTGAACTCACACAGCAACTCACCACTGCAGGACTTCATGTAGCACCTGAGAAGATACAAGCCCATTATCCCTTCCAATATTTAGGCCATAAACTTTTACGATCTACTGCTTCACCAGATCTTCCTCTTATTAATCTTCCCCCTAGCCCCACACTGGTGCAACTCCAACAGTGTTTAGGTACTATCAATTGGGCCAGACCTTTCCTGTCTATCTCTACTAATGATCTTTCCCCATTATTTTCAGCTCTTACTGGCTGTCAACAGCCAGCCCAGAAAATTCCACTAACCAAAGAACAGAAAGATTGCCTAACCAAAATTAACCAGGCCTTAAGAGAACAGTGGGTTGACCGCATACACCCAGATGTACCCATTTCTCTAGCCATCCTTCCAACATGTGCTCTTTTTACAGCCATATTATTACAAGTTGTCTCCTCCCGCAAGCGTATTACGATCATTGAATGGTTGCACTTACCACACACCCCTCGTGCAACAATTACCACGAAACCCATGCAAATGGCCCTATTAATTCAAAAAGGCCGAACACGTCTCAAAGCCCTCATGGGTATAGAACCCAGCACTGTATATGTTCCTCTCAAACTAAATACTTGGGAACAGCTCTTTCAAAATTCAGAGGATCTCCAATATGCATTAGCTGATTGGGTTGGATCAGTATCGTGTCATTTGCCAGCTGATCCTCGCATTCAAATTATAAAGACCATACCCATCACTTTTCTTTCACCCCTCTCCACACAACCTCTCTCTGAAGCTTTGACCATCTTTACTGATGGTTCCAAGACCATTGGTGCCTGTACTTGGCTGGAAGATGGCCAATGGCATTCCTGTCGTACAACTCTTCAGACCTCAGCCCAAAAAGCAGAACTAGCGGCCGTCATCTTAGCCTTGGAAAAATTTCCTCACATCCCAATCAATCTTATCTCTGACAGCTTGTATGTCACTCAAGTAGTATTTCACATATATGGCTCTTATCTTTCCCCCTCCGTGGAGATTTCCCTTTTAAAACTGTTTTCTTGCTTACAGCAGCTCATTACCGCTCGTCAACACCCTTTTTTTATTGCTCACATTTGGAGTCACCAGCACCTTCCGGGTTACCTCTCTGAGGGAAATGTCAGAGCCGATACTGCTTGCCAACAGGTTTTTGCTGCTCAAACACAACCTGCCCCCTTAACGGCAGGAGAAAGTCATGCTTATTTTCACCAAAATAAAAAGGCTCTGGTCAAACAATTTGGCATTACCATGGCTGAAGCAATTGCCATCATCCAACAATGCCCCACATGCAGTCTCCAAGCGAAAGCTATCCCTCAAGGGGTTAACCCCAGGGGACTTCAGGCATGTGATACGTGGCAAATGGATGTTACTCAATACCCTCCTTTTGCCCCATGGAAATATCTTCATGTTACCATTGATACTTATTCAGGATTCATATTGGCCACGCCCCAAAGGGGCGAAAATGCAAAACAGGTAATCAACCACTGTATTCGAACCTTTTCAGTGTTGGGATGTCCAAAAATACTAAAAACGAATAATGGACCTGCCTACACAAGCTCTGCCTTTTCGGAGTTTTGCCATCATTGGTCCATTAACCACAAATTTGGAATCCCTTTCAATAGCCAAGGGCAAGCTATTGTAGAAAGGGCAAACCAAACGCTTAAACAAGCCCTTGATCGGTACACGGGGTCAAAAGGGATTAGCCCCCCCAACCTCCCGACACTGCAAAATCTGTTAAATGTCTGTTTGTATACTCTTAATTTCCTTAACCTCACTGGGAACCCTCCCTCGTCTGCTGTGTCTCGTCATTTCACTAAACCCTCTCTCCCCACTGCAAGACCACTTGTCTATTACAGGCAACTCCCAGATCCAGCTTGGAAGGGTCCTGCTGAACTTATCACCTGGGGGCGAGGTTACGCTGCAATTCAGTTACCTGAAAAAGTTCTCTGGATTCCTGGTCGCTGTGTGCGCCCTTGCCACACCTCCCCACCTGATCAGCCACAACCCAATGCAGACCCTCTGGATCTCCACTGGCTGAAGCTCCATGATGAATAACTGCCTCCTCTTCTTCATTGCATTATTTTCTTCCTTTTTCCTACAAACGTTGCCTGCAAACCCCCTCAATCTACACCAGCCAGTGAAACAAACTTGGACAATATATGATGCCTACGATCGTGTCTTATTTTCCATCAGCAACACCACTCACCCATACACCTGGTGGCCTACCCTCAAAGCTGACGTCGGACAGATATTGGTAGGCCTCACCGGCTACACCAGCACGACTGAGATACCCACACCTTCTCCGGGATTCATCCATCGCTATCGATTTTATATTTGCCCCGGACATAAACAGACTCGCGAGAATATTCGCGTTTGCGGAGGCCCCGCAGACGCCTTCTGTGCCGCTTGGTCATGTCTCTCCACCGGTTCTATCTCCTGGTCGCCACCGATCAAAGATGATTATATCTTTGCCTTCCAAAATGGTTCTTGACATCAAGCCATTTGCCCCTCAGGGGGCACATGGACTCCATGTAATCCCATGTATATTTTGTTTTCAGCAGGAGGGAAAAGGCTGACTACACGGTGGGAGGCGGGTCTTACCTGGGGAACCCGGATCTATGCTGATGGGTATGACTATGGCAATACCTTTACCATAAAACTCGTCATTGAGCGGCCCGCTATCCAAGTAGGTCCCAATAGAAACATATCCCTGGTAGAATATCATCCAGGCTATACAGTTCCCCATCCTTTGTTACGGTTAATAAACTCTAGTTACCTCCTCCTCAATGCCAGCAACCCTGCAATTACCAATGATTGTTGGCTGTGTCTTAACGCAGGCCCCCCTTACTATGAGGCCGTTGGTAGCACCACCAATTTCACTGCCCAAAACTCACCTTCATCTTGTCGTTGGTCACAAGGTACTCAAACCATTGGTAACATTATAGGGACAGGATACTGCCTGGGAAATGTACCTAACACCACAAGTCATCATTGTAACCAGACTTACTTATGGCTCAATGGTACTTCAAGGGCACTTTGGAATACCGGTGGGAATTTCACTACTGTTTTTCAGAACTTGTATTTTGTTCCGGACAACAATTCATGGTGGGCCTGTGACACTGGCCTCACCGCTTGTGCTCACGGCCCCACCATCACTCAAAGGAATAGTTACTGTGTTCTCGTTTCGATAGTCCCCAAAATAACTTACCACTCCGGCCAAACCTTTCTGCAGGATAACACCAAATTTGCTCATCCTAAGAGAGAGGTAGTCACCACCCTTACCCTTGCTGTATTACTAGGACTAGGAGCTACAGGTGCTGCTACGGGAATTGCCAGTCTAGCAGTTAGTAATAATCAATACCAAACTTTGTGTGCTGACAAAGATCTCGAACTTCTCGAACAGTCTATTTCTCACCTTAAAACATCTCTTACATCCTTATCAGAAGTTGTTTTGCAGAATCGAAGGGGCCTTGATCTGTTGTTTTTAAAAGAAGGAGGGCTATGTGTACCATTAAAAGAAGAATGTTGTTTCTATGCTGATCATACCGGCTTAGTACAAGATTCATTAGATAAACTAAAAGAGCGGTTGGAAATACGCAAAAGGGAAAGGGAAGCAGGTAACACTTGGTACCATAATATGTTTAATTTCTCCCCATGGCTCACAACACTTCTTTCTTCAATTGCCGGACCATTAATATTGCTCCTATTGCTGTGTGCCATGGGCCCTTGTGTATTTGGGAAAATAATGCAATTCCTCAAAAAAACGACTGGCCATTATTGATACTGAGATTACCAACATAAACATGCTTGTAAAAATAAGGTCCGAGATCAACACTCCAGCAGAAAAAAGGTCTCTACTGGCATTCACTTCGGACTCGGAGGAGAACGAAGATGAATACCCAGAAAAAGGAGACGGCCCTCGCATTCTAATATGCCGGCAGGACTTGGACTCGGAGGAGGACTAGATCTTGCAGCATAAAGAATAGAGAGGTCTCAAAATAATAAAAAACAGAGGAGATGTTGCAATATCATGACACATCAGTAGGAAGTCACGTACACAGAAAACCCAATACACATACAATACACATATAGGGCGACACTATTGGAACAGCAACGTGTAAAACCTGAGTTGGCTATAGCATAAGGTGTAGCCATATATGGCAATATTCCCTATTCCTGTCTAACTTCCTCATGTGTAACATAACGCCCCCCCTGCTTGCTGCACAATAAAAGAGAGGTGCATAGTACTATCTGTGCTTCCTCTCACCAAAAGAAACCTTTGTGTCACTGTCATCTTTGCCACTAAGAGGAGCCCGCCCGGACAGTCTGCCTGGGTGCAGGTCGTCAGCTGACTAATTCATCCCGGCAGTGGGACCCGCAACGCATCACTCCGGAGGGGAACAGCCAAGCTGACTCTACCAGCCTGGACAGGCCAGGCGGGAGTGGCATGGCCGACTCAACCAGCCCGTGTAGACCAGGCGGGAGCGGCATGGCTGACTCACCCTTCCAGGAGGTTCCACGGAGAAGGACAGGAGCAACAGCGATTCCGGCCGAACCGGCCGAAGACAACACGCAACTAAACTGTGCAGGTCAAGTAGACACCCTAAAAGCCCCGCCTACTTATGTAACTATGTAACGTAGGATGGACTAAACCAAGAGGGGAGGGGTGTTCTATATTAACATACTTGTAATCTTGCAATCTGATTGGTCCACCAATACAGACTGCTGATTGGCCCGTTTACCCTATTCTGATTGGACCATAGGTACTACCTCACGATTGGTCTGTCTGGATGGTGGGAGATTCAAGGAGCCGTCATTGGCCGCTAGCTGCGAGCAGCCGTCATGAAAGGGCTGCTGCAGCTCTGCAGTTAGATCAGATTTTAAGAACTAAATAAAGAGCTGAAAGTCACACTGGTCTCAAGTCTCTTTTCCTGCAATCTAACACATGGGGTGTGAATTTTGAAGTTTATTATTCAAATCTAACATAAAGAATTAATACATTGGTTGAAAGCACTTTATTTGAGAAAAATGTTCTCTCTGAGCCTCTCTTCCCAGTTTGCAGTACTGAAACAGTAATACAGATAGTTCTCAAGTTATGAATGCAATAGAGCATGCTGCGGGAGGTCTGTGAAAGCCTAAGTGGGGTGTTAGAGGGTGGAGCTGCCCCTTGGAAGCTCCATTTCTATTATTTCAATGTGCAGGATGAATGTTGCAGAGCCTCTGTGGTTGGTTGTTTGGGCTAACAACTGCTGTGGTGCTGCAAGATTCATAGTTTCGGGATATGTTTGTAAATGCTAGGGGGCTCTTATTGCATAACTTCAAACATTCACTAAGGAAATCCTTGTAACTTGGGGATTACCTGTATTGCCCATCTTATAGGATTTTTGTAAGGTTAATTTAGACACTAACATGACATGCTTTAGATGCTTTGAATTACTTAACTACTTAATGTAATTAATGTAAATAGTAGATTTTTTCCTCTTCCTCTGTGTGACCAGAGCCATCTCAGTCTCAATTTATCATGACCCTTGCTACTTTGGTGTGACACTTAAATAATATTGAATAAATATGTATTTGAAAGAGAATCAGGTTGCAGAATGACATACTTTACCAGCCAACAAAATATTACTCAAATTCACTGTCATTTAACAAGCCAGATTTGATCCTGTTTGCTCTATCCCCCTGGTGGTGAACCTACGGCACATGTGCCAGAGGTGGCATGTAGAGCCCTCTCTGTGGTCATGCATGCCATCACCCCAGAACAGTATGCCATAGGCCGGGTGTCGGCAAGCTATGGGCTCCCTCCGCTGCGGCTCCCTGTCAGGTGATCCCACCACTGGCTAGTCCTGCCCCTCGCCCTGCCCTCCCAGTCACCCCAAAGGAGTCTTTGAGGTCTGAACGCTGAGAGGCATGGATTTCCTCCACCTTCTGCATTCCCACCCTGTGCTGAAGTGAACCAAATGGGTCAGGGTCTGTCTCCCCACTAAGCGACCCCACCAAACCCGTTTGCAAACTCTGCCCAGCATGGCTCCAAATGTTCAGCTTGCGCGTCCCTCCCGACCAGTGCCGGCACAGCAGCGGGGAAGGTACACACCCTACCTGCTCTGTGTCAGCCCCAGATCCATCTTAATACAGATTTAGAGCTGCCACAAGGGGGGTTGGGAGCTGTGGGAACAAGAGAGTAGTGAGGAGGGAGGCTAGCTGAGACAACATTCTTTCACCAGAGCCAAGGTTGAGATGCTGGAGTTTGGAGTGGAGTGACTGGACTTGGTGGGAGTTCAGAATTGAGGTGGACTGGAGAGCGTGACTTGAGGATCATCAATAGGGGCTGGTATGAGATTTAGTGTAACAGGAAAAAATGCGAGAATTGAGATTCGGGTTTTCCCCAGCTGTGCCAATATGACTTCTCTGATAAATTCTTACTTGGATGGACTTTATTTCTGAGTGCTGAATTTAGGATGGAGAGCTTGGTTGGAATGCTGACACTCCGCTCTCGCCATTCAGAGGTGGGGTTCTACACTGCTGCCTCCCAGATGGAGTGCCATGTTTGTTTGCTTGCTGGTTGCCTCCAAGAAGGGATCTGTGCTCAGGCCACCCAGTCCCCTGCCATGGGGGAGAGAAGGGGTGGGGATCTCTCTGACAGGATCCAGGTTGGAGTTGCCATATTTTGCATGGATCTCCAACACTTGGCTTTGCCTGCCAGGGTCCACTCCCCCTCCACAGCCCAAGTGGTTGGATTTACATGTGAAGCTGGGCAGGAGAGCATGAATAGATAGATAGATAGATAGATAGATAGATAGATAGATAGATAGATAGATAGATAGATAGATAGATAGATAGAGATAGATAGAGAGGGGGGGGGGGAAACAGGGAAAGAGAGTGAGGGAGGGAAAGAGAGAGAGAGAAACAGAGAGATATCAGAGAGAGAAAGAGAGGGAGGGAAAGAGAAAAAGAGAGAGTGGTGGAAGAGAGAGAGACAGAAAGAGAGTGGGAGGGAGGGAAAGAGAAAGGGGGAGAAAGAGATAAAGAGAAACAGAGAGACAGACAGAGGGAAAGAGAGAGGGAGAGAAAGAGAGAGAGAAAATTGAGAGATATACAGAGAGAGAAAGAGAGGGGGAAAGAGAGAGAAAGTGAAAGGAGAGTGGGACAGAGGAAAAGAAAAAGAGAGGGAGGGAAAGAGAAATGATATTACAAAAGTTTTTCTTTTTTATTGTTGTGAAACGCAATATTTCAAAAGCAAAAAAACCCTGAAGGGGCATAAAAGTGCATTTATCACATTTTTCTTAGAACAATTAGCTAAACTCTGCCTTGTTTATCATTATTTTAGGTAGTAAAACCTCATTATTCAAGCTAAATTGTCGTGTTGGCACTGTGAGATTGTGGCTAAAGAAAAACCACCAGGATTCAAAGTTGATCCAAGGAAAAAGGCTTTATTGGATATACATCTGCAGATGGGTTCCACCCTAGGCAGCTGGGAGGAACAAAAAACATAGCTTTTGCTCTACTTTTATACTCTAAAACTACCCCCCCCCCATACAAATGGCTTGATTTACAATACATCTTTCAGGATACAAGTTACATTTTATTATCTTTTTGGTACGCAGCACATAACAGACACTTTCTTACCCGGTATCTGGCATTTCAAAGACATTCCAAAAGAGTGTGATAATTCCCAGCGCTTCAAAGGCATATGCCTGGTACTGCACTCCCTTACTTCAAGGACATAATCTATCTTTCAACATGAGATTTGAGTCATAAAAAGGATACTTTATTAACACTTCTCACAGCACTTTGTGATAAATAAGTGTGTTTTGGGTTACAGTTTGGGCACTCAGTCTCTAAAAGGTTCGCCATCACTGCTATATCCCAATCAGGTAGTAATTAAAAACCCCAGAATAATGTATTATTGTGCTATCATAGGGTTTCTTTAGATGTCCCCATACACAACTGATACCCTTCTAAGTGGTTTCCCCCCCCCATATTTTTTTGTATTATCTTCCTCTCATTATTGGGGGCAATATGCTGACTCTGTAAATCACTTATAGAGGGCTGTAAAGCACTGTGAAGCTGTATATAAGTCTAAGTGCTATTGCTATCTCATCCCTACCTCACAGTGAAAGCAGCATAATGCTTTCTTTTTAAGCTGTTCCGGTTTTAAAGTAAAGGCTTCCCTCTTTTTCCAATACAGTTTTTGCTATGTTTTATCAAAATATAGTTTTCAGGTCAGTTCCTGCTGAGTTCCTATGGTATAGTGGGCTCCTGTGGGCAGCCTACTCTGGTTGCCGAGCAGAGGCCTCCAGAGCCCCTGCAGGAAAAACAAGATGCCTGGCTGGTTTCTGCAAAGGCATATCCCACAGAAGACCTGACCTGCTTTTCCTGAAGTTCTTGTCTAACCTTAAGCAGGTCCCTTTTAGATACCAGTTTAGCATTCTACCAATTCTCTTTAAAAAAAAGACTTAGATCTGTGTTTAAGAGGCAAAACTAGTACTCCAGCTAGCATCAATGCTGCCAGGAAGGCCAATTTAAACAAGAAAAAACCTGGTCTGGGCCAGCTACATACTGTTCATTCACCCACCAATGAGTGCATTACAAATTTTCCACTGCTTCTGCTCACATGATGTTTTGTGTGGCTGTACTGTTTACTGTTTTCTGTTTTTATTACCTAGGAGCAGCTGTGTCATTTTGCCTGCTGTGTGGGTTGCTTCCAGGTGGCCATGGCTGCTCCCTACCAGCATTCCCGTTCCCTTGCAGCCCTAGTTGGAGTGCTTGCTTGGTGTCCTTTCCTCCTGCTTCACCCTGGGCCCTTCTATCACATTGAGGCTATCAACAAAAATAGCCAAGTTGACAAGAAACAGGTGCAGAGCCTGAAACCTGTTAGCTGGACAACTTGATAGGTGGCTAAGTCAGACTTGTCCTGGCCTATCCTCCTACATGTTACATGGCACAAAGGTTATTGATGATAAACTAAGGTCTCACTGTGCTTTCAGAAATTGAGTTGTTTCTTCCAGGGAATGAGTCTTCTTCCTGTACTGCTGGAATGCATTGTTTGTAGGGAAAATGCCATCTAAGGAGGTACATTCTTCAAATTGAACCAGGGAAAGATTGGTAGATCTCTTCCTAAAGAAGGGAAGCTCACAAAGTACTGGTAGCAGCACAATTCCAGAAAAATACATGTTGGAATGAGGAGGTATCAGGGGCATACCTGCCCTTTCCAAAGGATCTTTTTTTGCTTCAAATTCAAAGCATTCTTTTTCCCCATTGAGGCCACCCAATGAGACATCACTTTTTAGTCTACATTTAAAGGTTATCAGTGTCACATAACAGGAGTCATGCTTGAGAAGCCAGAAGTAGTTGTTGGGAGTGGGGGAAAGAATCGATACCAGACAATCTTAGTATGGTTCTTGTATTTCCATCAAGGTCATCTTCTTTGCCCTCTACATCTTTGTTCATATAGTATCATAATTCAAAATAATTCCAACAGTCTTGAATACCGGACCTCTAAACACATCTAAATAACTTGGCAAGGCTGGTCCTGTAAATACCTGCTACTATATAAATGACTAAATGACCAAAGATTCCAGCAAAGCTATGTTAATGAACATATGTGCTGGACAGAAAACCATTATATCCATGATGTAGCATCTAACCAGTTGGGTGGGTGTGTCTAAAAAAATATACTCTAAACCAAGTCAAATCTAGTCAGAACCAGGAAGTTAAAGACAATAACACACAAACAGCCAAGGCACACTATTTCAACACTACTGTCTAGAAAACTCCATACAGTTATCAAGAGATTAGCTCAATTTTGAAAAAAAAACCCCATCAGATTAATCTTTATTATGGTCATAGGTCAGCTTGGAAAATAAATGTTAGCTTTTGTATGAGTCCTAGCTTAATCAGGAATATTTTTCCCTTGCTTCAGCTTTTGAGTCTCCTTTGGGTGTTTCTTGTTTCTTTTCTCCCTTCTTCTTTTTGCCCTATAATAAGCTGTTTAAAAAGCAGAACTTATGTATATATTCCAATCAGAATGGAATAACAAAGAATGCCTTTTAAACTTTTACATTAAAACATTTAGGGCTATTTTGTTGAAATAGAAGAAGTATGAAAATCCAAAGTGTGATTCTCTCAGGAGTCAACTGATATTGCCTAGTTCCTTTGAAGTCCATGATACCAGCTGTCAGCTCCTCAGTTTTTTGCCTACGTATCTTAAAGAAACATGACTTCCCTCTTTTCAAAATATTATACTATACTCCATTAATATAAAATAGGGAAAATGCAATGAAATAGAGAAAATAAGACATTTACTGTTTTTCAAAATTTTCCAGATTCCAAAATCTCCCCTAGATTCCAAAATATAGTGATCAGATAAAAAGCAAGAATAGATTGAAAGAAACAGCAACAGTTTGGAGAGTTGATTGTGAGAGATACAGATATTCAGAGAAATTTTTTTTGTTTGGATATGTCATTACAGAAAAAGTTTAATCCTCCAGAAGATTTTGTCTATACTGCCTATCACCCAGAACTATTGATCCTGTAATGGTGTTGATGGGAGTTAGAATCCAATAACACCAGCTACTTCTTTACTTTGAAGGCTTGTCTTGTAATGGCCGAGTCCATTTTCCCTGAAGTGGCAGAAGTCCAAGAGGGGAAAGAGAACTAAGCCTGGCTTGTTACAAAGGGGCTGTATTTTGCCCACAGAGGAAATAGAATTCTAGTCACATTTTCCTTGTTTCCCTAAATAAAAAGTCTGTAAAATTTTCAGGCTTCAAAACGCTTCACTTCTGCAAATCCTAGTCATTCCATGTTACAATGGCACTAGTACTCTAAGATCAGTTTGACAGTTCCCGTTATGTCTGGCTCATTGGGTGAGCAAATCTGAAGGGGGCCTCGCGGGACGATGAAAACAACTGTCACACCTGTTCTTGTTGCTAGTGTGATCCAGCTGGCTCTGCCTGGCTCTTGGGAATGATACCTCTCTCCCTGTACAGCACACTACTACAACAGCATTTTTTCCCCAGTGCACATATTGCCTGGTTAACTGAAACAGCATTTCTGGTAGAACTTATAAATCTAGCAAGGATGTGTATGAAATGTTTGCTTTTGTAGTAACTACAGTTCCTCTCTTAATTTTCTTCTCTTTTTTCCTTCTACATAATATGTATAAATAGTTTTGATATTTATATTGACATTTATTTGGCTTGGGTATTGCTTCTTTTTCAGCTAGCTGGAACAATTAAGAATAAGCATTTATATCTTCTGTTTCTTAACTTCTGTATGCCTGGAAAATAAATGTACAGAGATAAAGTAAGGGGAAAAAATGGCTTGGATTATCAGACCATTTTGTAGTCAATAATAACATTAGGTATTATTTATATTCAGTGTAAAATGATGACTCTGATGCAGAAGCATCTAAAATCACTCCTCATTTGTGATAGACATTCTGAAAGAACAGAAACTTGGGAGCAATTTCATATGCAATTAAATTAATGATAGTTTTAGAATAACAATTATAACATCTGTGCAACATTTCCTGATGCAATCTCTGGGACCTTCTCCCAAGATGAATGGGCTTTCTCCCAAAGTTCAAAGACAGAGAAAGGGAATCATCTTGCATGTCCATCAACTTTTTACTGTTCCCATCCTGACCTCAAAAAGTCTCTGCCTTTGTACCATCCAGACAGAATCTAAACCACCTGATGGCTATCTGAATAAGTCCCCATCTCTTGCTTATAATGAAAAGGAAACATTATTGTTAGATCATGGCTAATAAGACGCAGAGGACTCCAGCTCTTCAACGTTTCCTTTATTTGCTTCTACAGAACTGGTGCTCGCAGCTGCGGCAGCCCCTTTTACGATGGAGCTGTCCGTGGTGTCCACCAGTGACGGCTGTTCACTTTCCCACTTCCGCAAATCAACCAATCATAGGTGAGTATGTAAATATCTAACACCCCTCCCCACTGGTCTGGTCTCACCCAATCCTGTCTCACCTAGAGTACATAGTCGCATAAATAGGTGGGGCTTTTATGGTTGTGACTGGACCTGTGCAGCTTAGTGGTCGGCTGGTCTTCAAACTGCGGTTGGATTTATCATTTCTCCGTCCCTTGCCTTGGGACCTCCTGGAACCTTCTGGCTGGGGCGGCCATTTTGTTTCCCTTAGAGGTCACTGTTTTGATTCCTCTGTGGGCCTTTTCCTGTCCTGCCATGCTGCCCTGCCTTTGGACTACAGGTATGTGTTCGCTTACTTCATTTGGTGCTATTGATTGTGCCTCGTTAGCTGCTAGGGCCTGTTCTGTTTTTTTTGTGTGTGTGAGGGGTCTCCCCCTTCTTTTCTAATTGTGTTGCACCTATGTGAAAGGTCTCCCCTACTTTCTTCTCTACTTGTGTTGGGTTGTTGTGAAAGGTCTCCCGCTTCGTCCCTACTTATGTTAGGTTGTTGCGAAGGGTCTCTCCCTTCTCCCCTAGTCCCCTGGGCCCTTAGTTGATCTATGTGTCTCCTCCAATTTTGCCCATTGATTGTGTCAACCTTGTATGATTGGGGTCTGGTTACCTGGGTCATCCTCATGGGTATCCATAGGGGCTCCCCCATTAGATTTCAGGCATAGACTGGGTCACCCATCTGGAATGTCTGGCATTTGCTGGATGAATTAATTGGGGTGTCTGGGTTATAAAGGGGATGTAGTCTATCTAATGGTGACCTCAGTTTCCTTCCCATCAGTAGCTCGGCGGGCTCTTATTAGTCGTTGCGCTGGGTGTTATGTGTTGTATGCTTAACAGCTTGTCTAACTTAGCTTGGGTGTCTCCTGGTCCCAGTTTGTGGAAGGTTTCCTTCATGTATCGTATCATACATTCTGCTTGCCCATTCGTGCAGGGGTAACTTGGTGCTGTTAATGCATGCTGTATCCCGTTTTAAGCTGGAAACTCCTTGAATTGGGTGGCTGTGAATTATGTCCCATTGTCAGATATGATTATGTCCGGCAGGCCATGCATTGGAAATAATCTCCTAAACTGTCTAATTACAGCCTCTGTAGTGCTAGATTTCATGATGCTTACTTCCAACAATTTGGAATATGCATCTACCACTATTAGAAACATGTATCCCTTCACTGGTCTGGCAAAATTGATGTGCACCCTTGACCACGATCCCCTTGGTGTTTCCCACTCGTGTGTGGGTGCTGTCGGAGGTGCTGGCCTGGATTCTTGGCAGCATTTGCAGGTTGACACCCAGGCTCCTATTTCTCTGGCCATCTCTGGCCATCACACATAGCTCCTAGCTAGGGATTTCATTTTTACTATTCCCGGGTGCCCCTCATGTAATATTTCTGGTATATTCTCCCTTAAAACCTCAGGTATAATCACCCAATCCCCCCAAAGTACACACCCTTTCAGGATTGAGAGTTCTGTTTGTGTGTTTCTGAATGGTTTGGTTTCATTGGCTGTCTCAGTCTCTGGCCAACCCCTCCCTACCCAGTTCAATATTCACACCAGGGGTTTGTCTCTTGCCTTTGCTCTCATGATGTCTGCCACTGTTGCCTGTGCTTTCCCTAAAATCTCTATAAGGAATATAGATGTGGTTGGCACTGGGTTTTCTTCTAGGTTGGGTAGGGGGCATTGACTGAGTTTGTCTGCATGGTCTATGTCCTTTCCAGGCTGGTGTATTAAATTATAGTCATAGGCAGCTAGGAACTCCAATCAATGCATCATTCGGGGTGACAGTATGTTTGGGGTGTCTCTGTTTCCTGCGATGATCCCCAGAAGTGGCTTGTGGTCTGTAACTAGAGTGAATTTCCATCCATAGATGTACCCATGGAATTGCTTGATTCCGGTGACAGCGGTCAGCACTTCTTTGTCGAGTTGACTGTAATTTCATTTGGTTTGGACAATGTCTTTGAGTAGAAGGCTATGGGGGCTTCTTTCCCATTGGGTAGTACGTGGCTGAGGATGGTGCCAACCCTGAAGGGTGATGCATCACAGGTTAGGGTTACTGGTAGTGTCTCGCTGCACTGGATTAGTACGCGGTCTGATGTGATTATGTTTTTGATTTCCCAGAATACTTTAATGAAAATTTAATTAAGCCAGCAGAAGAGAATGAAGATAAATATAGTTTCATAATAGACTTCAGAGCTGTTAATCTAACTTTGTATTTCCAGAGAGTAGTACAATAATGTTAATTTCCCCATTTTTCCTTCAGTTCATACTAGTTAATAACATTTATCTCTCCCCTCTTCAGTTCCAACTGCAAAATTACAAAATTACTTTCCTTGCTGCTCTCACTAGTTGGAATTTGTTATTTCTCTAATACAAGGAAAGAGTTTTCTTGTCATTATATCCCATCCAAAGAACACCAACTGAATATACTCTATTTGATCATTGACAGGCAATCCCTCTAAGACGGAACACAGCAACGGGCTTGTAACCTACTGTACAACTCCTTCAAAATATTTTTTTCCCAGAGTCCCAATATGCTGCTATAGTAAAGCAAAAATGTTCCCCATCTGCTGCGTTGGTGGTGGGTTTCAGTACCTGTAATTCTCATCAGGCCATACCTTTAAAAAAGCTGTAACTCTACTTATCTGAGATGGGGAGATTGTTTTACCTCAACCAAGAAATTGAATTTATATTGCAACTGTAGGACTATCTATTCAAAAGTTGTCATTGAATCCTTAAATATTTGTACATTTGATATGTCAGCTCAGATTGCCGTCCTCCTGAAAGATTAAGGTACCAAGGGCAGGAAGCATACAATTTTTCTTTAACAGTTGTACGTCACAGGAGTCCCCTTTAATTTTTCCCATATAAAGGTATGGTTGCCATGGTGAAAACAATAAATACTGAACTTTATAGATATTATTAGATTGTAATTCCATACTAACATCATATTTTTGTTTTTGCCCAACTGTTTTAAATGAAATAAAAGAATTATGAATTCTGGTATTAGACTCTAAACTGAGCATGTTTCATGGCACATGACTTTCAGAAGCTTATTGACATTAGAAGCATTAGAAGCTGCCGATTTCTGTGATGCTTCCACTGCAGTGGTCTCCTCGATGGCTTCCTTTAGGTTTATTTTGGGCTTAGTCAGGAGGTGGCTCTGCAGGGTTAGGTCTTGCAGCCCCAGGACTACGCAATGCCTCATCGCCTCAACCACGTTTAGGAACGCACATGCCCTGGCGATGTCCCTCAGGTTCGCGATGAAGTCACTGATGCTCTTGCCTTCCTTCTGGTCCCTTCAGTAGAATTTGTGCCTTTTGATAAGACAGGATACTGGCAGGGTGTAATGAGCCCTCAGGATCCATTTCAGTTCCAGCCAGGCCATCGTCTGCACTTCGCTGGGTGCCAACAATGCTTTGGCCATTTTGAAAATAGCGGGCCTACAGTATGTGAGAAAGACTGCTTGCTTTCTTTGTTCCAAAATGTTCATGAGGTTGTTCCCTTCAAGGAACATGTGGAATCGGTCGGGGTACAATTCCCAATCCTCTGTCGTGGGATTGAACAGTGTGGGTGGCACGTTGGTTCCGGCCATTTTTCAGATGTTCCGCTTTGGTTTTTTGCTGCCACATGCTTGCTGGTCCTGTTTCGTCTCAGTATTCCACCTTCGTCGCCAGTGTTAAATCGTTGGTAATAAGACTCAGAGGATTCCAGCTCTTCAACATTTCCTTTATTTGCTCCTACAGAACTGGTGCTCGCAGCCGCGGCAGCCCCTTTTACAGCAGAGCTGTCCGTGGCATCCACCAGTGACACCTGTTCACTTTCCCGCTTCTGCAAATCAACCAATCAGAGGTGAGTATGTAAATATCTAACAATTATCACCCCTCATCACCCCTGCCTCATCATGGTCATTACTACTCTGTCAATTTGCAGCCAAGAGTGGGCTACTAACATAGTTGGTTGTCAGATCTATCTGAGGAAAATTCTGGGTTGTTCTTTCTGGGCCATCAAATAATTGCCATATGTATGTATACATTTTGATCTTCATAGATTAATATCAAAAAAGGATCATATTGTCAGCTCTATATAGTAATAAGGGAAATGTGGCTGAAGAAGTAGCTATTGATGGCTTGTGTAAGGTCACAAGTGGCTGGTCTTAACAAAACTAAGCAAAATCGGATCTGGTTAGAATTGAAATGACAATCCATCCAAAAATCTCAAGGTGTAGGGTGGTAGGGTAAAACCACAAAGAAAAATAAATAGAAGGATCAAGTAGCAAAGAAGCTTCACGTTGTTGCTAAGAAAACAAGGACTCAGGAATTGAGCTTGACTCTTTCCTGATACAGCTCAACAATATCTTTGTGACACAATCACTATTTGAATGAGTAATTCCTAAGTTAATCTTTCAGCAACCATATCATATCATACTATATCACTTTAGGCAACACTGCTAATGAAAGTCAGAAAATAGATGATTTAAATTTAACACGTATTATACATTATGCTGGTTTATATTCACTTTTGAGAGGCAAAAAGTGCAAGCAGAATGTCTAATGTCTTTTGCAAAAAGTGCCACGGGGTTAAAATTTTGAACGAATGCTGTAGACTGATCACTGGCTTTTCTGGAATCTTATATGACTAGCAATGCATAATTTTTCCATTAGATGTCTCTAGTACCTTGAAGTTGGAAAAAAAAGGAACAATGAGAAATTAGCAATTTTATAGAATTAAAAAGTGGTGGCTTGGGGAACTAAAATACCTAAGCATTTGATCAGGCCATTCAAAGAATACAACATGAACATTTGTATAGAAAACATTGTCTTGACTATAGATTTACATGTAATTGCAAATAGAATTTGGCTGTATTTTTCATTTGAAATGGCACAAAAGTAAAAAGTTTTCAAAATGCTTAATGGTGGCTGCAAGAAAACTTAAAAAAAAAAACATTTGACCAGAGTATTTCTTCAATCAACAGAATTAGTTTTCCTGCTTTTCCTTAAAATTATTGTTTTAAATTCAATCACATGTTAAAGGAATGGCAGTTACTATGCCAAAGGACTTTTCAAACATTAACAAATGATACTAGATTAGATTCTTTGAGAAATAATTTCCTTAGAAGAGTCAATCTTGTTGTTATTCAGAGGGATTAACAAAAACATTCAAAGGTCACATGGGGAATCAGTGGCAATGTGGCACTGAAATCACAAAAGTCACAGTCTTCAAACCTCATTTCCATGGTGTCCTTCATCTTTGGATGTACAAATGATTTCAGCAACATGGTGCACTTTGTTCACTGTTCCAGCCAACTAACCAGCCATATCTATAAATTCCATTCCTCTTCCTTTGTGATATCCAGTCACACATATTAGGTGTAAGCATTATGTAGTATTCTAAGCAATTGATTCTTTTTTTTTAATTGTTGGGGTGGTTATTCTCCTTCAAACAAATCACAAATCACAATGCATATAAGTACTTCTGCAAATTACAAGGTTCTTCCAACCTTGCTGTTATTAATCCTGATATACAGTATAAGAAATTCTATTCTGACAATTTAAATAATGTCACTAAATCCAACAGAACCAACATTATCACATGCTTTAGAAATGGTCCCCAATCAGTGTCATTTTAAAAGGATTAGAAAAATTCATGACAAACTCATGTCATCGTGGTGGCGTCACACGATGTATTGGGACTTTCCACCCCTTTGCTAAACTGGGCCTGGGCAGTGCGTGATGCATCCAGCCCACGGGACGTAGTTTGTCAGCTCTGGGCTAGACAATGTTTGTGTCACCACAGCTTTACTTGGCTTTGTTTCAGCAAAAGACTGGAGGGAGGGAACATACTCTAAACAGTAAGCCAGATCTAATTTTTAAAAAAGCAGGAGGCATCAGAGCACACCATTAAAAAAAATCTAAAATTGAACATAAATGAATAAATCAAACCCATTCATGCCCCTCACCCATTTTTTGCTGACCTTGCAAGATGGCAGGAGGCTTTGATAGTATTGGAAGAAATGTCCATTGGGTTCAGTTCCAAGTGGGGAGAAAGACACTGAAAACATGGAGGCTATTTGGAAAGATAGTTTAATGGTGGACAGGACCATATGGTTTGAGGTCCTGGGCAATTGACCACATGGGTGAGAGAGAGAGATTTATACCCTCTCTTGGGCTTTGAACTTGTTTCCTGTTCCTGTGAAAGAAATATATTCTGATTGGTTGTCAGACTCCCATGGGGCCATGCAGAGGTAACTTTGTAGGTTGTCTTGATTCCCAGGTTTGGTTGAATTGTGGTGGGTGATGATGTAATGGAGGGTTGTGTCCTGAAAGGGTCTTGGGCTCCTATCCTATCATGTTCTGAGGGTGAAGATCTTCCATTTTGTAGATAAGCTAGCCCAGCTTTTTATCTTGTAGATAGGATGGCCCTGTCTTTCTGGGGCTATTAACAAAGGTGGGGACTTCTTTCCAAGAGCATGTTTCTCCTTTTCTCATCCAGGGAGATATAATATTCTGCCTTTTGAATATTTCCTAGAATATTTCATTCTTCTAGGAACAGGGTGAGTGCTAATTTTCTACAATGGCTATCCCAAGACCTTCTGGATGCCATGAACAGTCCAAAAATTGCTCATTTATCCCATGCATTGATTCTTCTTGGTATAGATTTCTGAGAAACATAAATGATATGTTTCAGAATGTGACTAGCTAGTTTTTCAGTTCTATAGTAGCAGCAACCTTCTTTATACTTTTACTTTTTTGAATTTGAGTTTGCAAAATAGAGATGGGGTAAAGTAGCATATATTTTTTTAGACAACTGACCATTCAATTTAAGCCAAGCAGAATAGAATCCTCCTCTATTATGTGAATTAGTCACAGATCCTATTGTCTTGTTTGTTACCTCTAATGAGCATTGGATTTGAAGTTTCCTCATTCCTGTTTAGTCCACTAACATGGTGCTATTTTTCTGTAGAAGAATATGAAGAGAAAAAAGCTGTATATATTCATTGCTGCTAGCTTACTAAAAGTAATTAAGAATGCACATAAATGTTTAAGTGAATGGAGGTCTCTAAGGCAAAGAGACAAGACTAGGAAAAATTGAGAAGCACTAATTATATTAATTACAATCAATTGGGGAGCATTGTCTTCCTCCATGCTTCTAATTTCAATAAGCTTCTGAAAGTCATGTGCCATGAAACATGCTCAGTTTAGAGTCTAATACCAGAACTCATAATTCTTTTATTTCATTTAAAACAGTCGGGCAAAAACAAAAGGATGATGTTGGTATGGAATTACAATCTAATCATATCTATAAAGTTCAGTATTTATTGTTTTCACCATGGCAACCATACCTTTGTGTTGTGACTGGAAGGATTGACCCTGCTGGGAGTTTTGACTCTGATGCCTCTGAAGATGGAAGGTTTGAGCCTGCTGTGAATGTGGAGTCTGAATTATCGGAGGATACAGATGTGAGCCAGGAGGATGAGAAATTGTCGGAGAGACAATCCACTCCAGAACCTTCGACTTCGTACATGACAGCAGCTGATCCACAAAATGAGCCAGAGGTTTCTAGAGAGGAGGAAACTGACAGATGTTGGCTTGACGCTAGAACTAGAAGAAGATTGAAACGTCAATCACAATCTGAAGGGAGGCGTCAAGCCAGACATTGATTAGAGAGACTGACATGCCCATACTGGGGATTTAAGGAGGCGTGCTGACTCTCAATCTTTGCTTGGAGCAAAGTGAAACGTTAGTAGTGCTTTGTGGATTCGACAGGATACATTTGAAGCGGCAGTTGTGATTTATGAGCAATTCTGAGTTGCCAGACAGATTCCGGGAAGACTGCCAAGGACTGAAAACAGTACTGTTAACTCTTTAAAGTCTGGTCTTGTTCTTGTTTGAATATTTTGAACTCTGGAACTTTGTATGCTCACCTGTGGATACAGGTGAGACATAACACCTTTATATGGGAAAAAAATAAAGGGGACTCCTATGACGTACAACTGTTAAAGAAAAATTGTATGCTTCCTGCCCTTGGTACCTTAATCTTTCAGGAGAACGGCAATCTGAGCTGACATATCAAATGTACAAATATTTAAGGATTCAATGACAACTTTTGAATAGATAGTCCTACAGTTGCAATATAAATTCAATTTCTTGGTTGAGGTAAAACAGTCTCCCCACCTCAGATAAGTAGAATTACAGCTTTTTTAAAGGTATGGCCTAATGAGAATTACACGAACTGAAACCCACCACCAAGGCAACAGATGGGGAACATTTTTGCTTTACTGTAGCAGCATATTGGGACTCTGGGAAAAAATATTTTGAAGGAGTTGTACAGTAGGTTACAAGCCCGTTGCTGTGTTCTGTCTTAGAGGGATTGCCTGTCAATGATCAAATAGAGTATGCTCAATCTAAAACCATCCACTGTACAATCTAAAACCATCCCTATCTATTGGACCGGAGGGAATATGTGCCTACTTCTTAAAAATGCCATCCACTGCCACATCCGAACCTCTAAGCATAAGCTTTGAAAAATCTTTCAGGACCAGCTCCTTGCCAAAACTATACTCACAAGCCATGGTCATCCCCATCTTCAAAAAGGGAGACCCCAGCCTAGTTGAAAATTACAGACCAATCTCTTCATGCTGCATAACCTGTAAAGTCATGGAATCAATTATTAACCAATCCATTATCCTCCACTTAGAGACAAACAATCTACTCTCTAATAAACAATTTGGTTTCAGAAAAAAACTATCCTGTAATCTGCAACTCTTACACTGCAAAAACATATGGACTACACAACTCGATCAGGGCAAAGCAATAGACGCAATCTACATAGACTTCTGTAAAGCCTTTGAATCAGTGGTATACAACAAACTACTACTAAAACTAAAATCTTATGGAATCTCTGGACACCTACATAGCTGGATAAAAGCATTCCTGTCAAACAGACAACAAATGGTCAAAATTGGGAGCGTCCTATCAAATTCTGTATCTGTCAACAGTGGTGTCCCTCAAGGCAGTGTTTTAGGACCAACTCTCTTCATACTCTACATAAATGACCTCTGTGATCATATTAAGAGCAACTGCGTTCTCTTTGCTGCTGATGTAAAGCTGTTCAATACCACAGACAATACTGCTACCCTTCAAAAAGACCTCGACTATGTATCAGAATGGTCAATCAAATGGCAACTTCAAATCTCAACAAATAAATGCTCTGTCTTACATATTGGCAAAAAAAAATCAGAAAATAAAATACAAGCTAAAGAGTCAAGACCTTGTTGAGGATCCAAACTCTTTCAAGGACCTTGGAGTACTCATCTCTAATGATCTAAGTGCTAGAGCCCACTGTAACTACATAGCCAAAAAGGCATTAAGAGTTGTTAATCTAATCCTATGTAGCTTCTTCTCTGGTAATATCGCACTAATAACTAGAGCATACAAAACATTTGCTAGACCTATACAGCTCATCAGTCTGGAACCCATATCATGTATCTGATATTAACATAATTGAAAAAGTCCAGAAATATTTCACAAGAAGAGTTCTCCGCTCCTCTACTCATTGCAGAATACCTTATGCCACCAGACTTGAAGCTCTAGAACTAGAAAACCTAGAACTACGCCACCTCTGGTCCAATCTAAATATAGTATATAAAATCATACATTGCAATGTCCTACTTGCAAATGAATATTTCAGCTTCAATCATAACTATACAAGAGCACACAATAGATACAAACTCAAGGTTAACAGCACCAAACTTGAGTGCAGAAAATACGACTTCAGCAACAGAGTGGTCAATGTTTGAAATACTCTACCTGACTTTGTGGTTTCTTCCCCAACCCCCAAAATTTTAACCTTAGACTGTCTACTATTGACCTCACCCACTTCCTAAGAGGCCTATAGGGGGCATGCATAAGCGCACTAATCATGCCTACTGTCCCTGTCCTATTGTTTCTTTTTATTTTTCTTATAAGTATCTATCCCATGTATTCAAAACTATGTTTATTCTTATACCTGCATCTTGTAAGCAATTGACAAATCAAATAAATAAATAAAATAAATAGTTAGGTTGTGACCAACCTACCAATGGGATAATTTCAGTTCATCAGCTGAGCTCAAAAACAAAGATACCAAATTGTAGCTCAGCATGCTGTGCAAATCCCAATTCATTCTGTTAATGAGCAATCCTAGTCCAATTCTCTTTTGTACACAGTTAAATGTCTTCCCATGCCTTCAATGTCATTGGACTTGTGAATAAAATCTAGGGAACTATTTAAATTGATGGCAGTGTTTTGGCAGTGTTTATACATGTTAAAGCAGAAATATCTTTGCTTAGATATTTTATTCACTGGGCTGTGCCAACTTTAAATCTAGTTAGACTTGTACTACTTATAGGAGCTGCATAGAAAACAAAGAATCTTAGTAATAGTGTACTATTAAATGGGGATCGCATGGACGATTTTAAGATAGGCAAGGGAGTGAGGCAAGGGTGTCCACTATCACCTCTGCTAATTATCCTATCCTTAGAAGTGTTACTAGCCCAAACCAGATGAAACTCAGAAATAAAGGGGATTAAAATTAGAAAAGAAGAGTATAAGGTCCAAGCTGTTCTATATTAACATAATCCAAAAGCTGAAATATGATTGGTCCACATGGACCGCATCCTGATTGGTCTACTGAACGGCCATGATTGGCTTCGTAAGAATCAACCGCGATTGGCTGAGCCGATCACGGGAGATTCAAAGTCCTGTCATTGGCTGACGAGCTGCGAGCAATCCCTATATGAAGGGCTGCTGCGGCTCCAAGATCTTGTACAGATCTTAACATAAAATAAAGAGCTTGAAGTGCACTGGTCTCGCATCTCTTTTGTACCCGATCTAACACAAGCATTTGCGGATGACTTAGTATTTATTGTAGAAGACCCACTAAATACTGGACATATGTTGTTGCAAGAAATAGAAAAAATTGGGGAGGTGGTTGGACTTAAAATTAATAAGGATAAAACAAAATTGATAGTTAAAAATTGTACTCAAACCAGAAAAAAGAATTAGGAAGGAAAATGGGATTACAGATTGCAAAAAAGGTGAAATACCTAGGAATATGGTTATCCTTCAGATCAGTGGTTGCCAAAAGGTGGTCTGCAGCCCACTGGTGGTCTGTAAGAAAATTTTGGGGTTCCACAGAGAAATGTCACCCCCAGAACACCCCCCCAAAGCAATTAATTCAGGCTGCAGGGGAACACAAAGGCTGCTCTGCCAACATGGCCCACAGGAACACAAGGATTGCATTAGGAACAAAACCAGGTAGTGAGGGGAGTAGGGAAAGGGCAGAGGGGGGAACTTGCCTGGCCACTGGGTTGCTTCTTCCACTTCTTTCTTCTTCTGCTTTTGACTGCAAGCAAAGAAAGCAGCAAAAGTCTTTCTCTCCCCCAAACTCCGCCAGAAATGATTCTTTGGGACCCTGCAAGGCATGCTGCTCCAAGAGGCTGCACCAGCAAAGACTCATTTCTGGCAGAGTTTGGGGGGAGAGAAAGAAAGACTTCTGCTGCTTCTGCTGCTTTCCTTGCATGAAGCCTGAGAATGGAGCTCAAAAGCAGGCTAGGAATGTGGTTACCTTGGAGGGGGTGGGGGTGTGAAAGAGAGAGAGAGAGAAAGAGAAAGAAAATCACCAGCCCTTGAGGTTAGATTGGATCTCTCTTTTCCACCTCCCTCTTACAACAGAGCTCAAAAGCAGGCTAGGAATGTGACTGCCTTGGAGAGGGTGGGGGTGTGAAAAAGAAAGAGAAAGAAAATCACCAGCCTTCGAGGTTAGATCAGATCTCTCTTTTTCACCTCCCTCCGAGAACGGAGCTCAAAAAAA
>NW_020769370.1:4633047-4663136 GCF_900518735.1 Pseudonaja textilis
CCCCCCTGCTAGGCAAAAGTTGGTGGTGTTGAGTATTTCCTTAGCTAGATATTCCCATATGTTTCCTTTCTCTGGGAAAAGACTTGGTTCCAGGAATGCTGTTATACATGTTACAAATAATATACAGTACAAGTTACATAGCATGTTTACACTGAGTTTCCCATTTCCCATGGTTGAACCCTTCCCTACTCCCCTGCTCCCCTTCCCACCCCACCCCCTTTTTTTAAGAAGAAAGAAAGAAACAATAATAAAATGAAGGAAGTAAAACTATAACAGCAATAAAAGGCAATAATAACAATAAAGTCTAGAGTCCTATTCTTACCCCAAGAGTTAAAAAAAGAGAAAGAGAAGGGTGGGGGGGGGGGAGAGGAAAAAAATAAATCTTATGGTTCAATGTCCCAAAAGGACATTGTAAAATGTCCAATGTAAAAAAATAAATAAATTTATAGTCCAATGAATTATAGTCCAATGTCAGTCAAAAGGGTGTATAGTCCAGTGTCAAAAAAGAAAAAAAAATCTATAATCCAATGTACTATAGTCCAATGTCTTTATACAGGAATGCCAGGTTCTGTGGTATCAAAGAATGCTTCTATTTCAGGGTCTTTTCTAAGCTTGATGGGTGGGACTGCTTGTCCTGGTACAGAGCTGTGGTCCATAACTGCTGGTTTGGCGTGTGTCTAATGGATCAAGGAAGCCACTTTGATGGCTATATGTGTGGTTAGCAAGACTTGGTAAGGTCCCTTCTACCTGGGTTGTAGTGGTGATGTTCTGGTAAAGGATTTTATCCACACCCAATCTCCTGGTTCAAAGGGATGCAGAGCCTCTTCCAAGGGCAAGATCTGTGTTAGGGCACTCTGTGTCCACAGGGTCTGTAGTCTCTTGTGAAGAACTGAAAGATAAGAATAGAGAACCATATCCCCCTTATCTAAGCTTAGGGAATGGGGATCCAGACCTTGTATTGTGCCTGGGGGACATCCAAAAAGAATTTCAAAAGGAGAGATTCCTATATCTCGTCTTGGTCTTGTTTGAATATAAAAAAGGGCAATTGGAAGCACTTGTGGCCAGGAGAGGTGGGTTTCTTGGCATAGCAGAAGGGGAATGTGGCATGTGGATGTTTTGGGTGATGCCAAGGGCCTGAAATATATAAGTGAGGACTTGGGCTACAAAATGTTTTCCCCTATCCATATCCAGTAGAGTGGGTACCCCAAATCTGGACCCAATATCCTTAAGGGGGTGTCTGGCTGTTTCAAGGGCTGTGGCATGGCGGCATGGGAAGGCCTTCACCCAGTGAGTCAATTGGTCCCTACATATTGATATTTGCCCTAGGTAACTGTGTATAATCCATTTGTATCTTTTCAAAGGGCTTCTGTGCCCAAGGTCTCCCTCCTTCATGGATTGCTTTTCTAGAGGTAGTGTTATTTGCCTGACAAGTTTTACAGATGCTGGCTACCCTTGTTGCCTCACTATAGGCTCCAGGCGCATACCATACTCTCCTCATAGCATCTACCATGGCTTGTGTCCCACAATGCCCTTTCGTGTGTAACCTTTGGCAAATTAATCTAAGGAGGCGGCATGGGGCTATGGGTCTGCCATCTGGGACTCTCCAGAATCCATCCTTAAAGACTGCCCCTAATTTTAGATCCCATTGCTCAGCTTCTCTTTTATCCAGAAATTCTGTGTAAGGTAATTCAGGGTTTATCGTTAGGGCAGGAGCCATGATGTTATGAGGCAGCAGTACTTGTGCTATCTATTTGGCTGTTTCATCTGCATATTTGTTTCCTTTTGTCACTGTGAAGTCATCCTTTTGATGGGCTCTACAGTGAATGACTGCCAAGGCCTTTGGTAATTGTATGGCTTCCAATAGTTGGGCTACTAGTTTCACATGTATAATTTGTTGGCCAGCTGATGTTAAAAAAAAACCCTCGTTGTTTCCGCAAGGCTCCTGTTGCATGGCATACCCCAAAAGCATATTTAGAATCAGTATATATATTGGTAGACCGGCCTCTCGTAGCTTCACAGGCTTTTGTTAAAGCCACAAGTTTAGCTGCTTGAGCACTGTGGGAAGGAGGGAGGGGGGAATGCCCAAACGATTTAGTGGAGAGAGACTACTGCAATCCCAGCCACTCTCCTGCCTTCATGTATGTATGAAGAGCCATCTATAAACAGCTCGAGGTCTGGGTTTTGCAATGGTGTATCTGTCAAATTGGGTCTTGGTAATTCAGCATCATGGACTAGGTGGAGGCAGTCATGAAGACTATCTCCAGTCTGCTCCAATGGAAGTAATGTGGCTGGATTTAAGGTGGTCAAAAGTGATGTTTTCCAATGTAAATAATTCAGCCTCATATCGAGCCAGGCACTGCTGGGTGAAGGCTTGGGTCTGAGATTTTAAGAGGATAGCAAAAACCTGATGGGGGACCTTTAGGGTTAGAGGTTGTCCAAGCACCAAATCTTTAGATCTTTTTACTATTTCTACAGTGGCTGCCACAGCTCTTAAGCATGGAACTGCCCCCTTTGCCACTGGGTCTAGTATTACTGAATAGTATGCTACTGGTCGATGTGTATGTCCAAATGGTTGTGTCAGGATGCCTGAAGCAATGCCTGATTTTTCATGAATAAACAAGATAAAAGACTTTTTATAGTCAGGGAGGCCAAGTGCCGGGGCCAAAGCTAAGGTTTATTTCATTGTTTGAATTGTTTGATCTAATGCTTTTGACCATTCAATGGGATCAGGCATGTCTTTTCCTGTCAGTTGTATTAGTGGTCTAGCTAGCAGGGTTAGGTACTATAGGGGAATGTCACGTGGTATCACATGATTGCAGATTGTGAGTAAATCTGAAGATGGGGTTTCCTTCATTATCTACCTTTTCCTTCTTAACTGGAAAAATTGGGGTATGGCAGGGAGATGTACATTTATTAAGGACTCCCTGTTCCAGGTAAGCTTTCTTCAGTTTCCTTATAGGTTGGATAGCCTCAGCTGGAATTTTGTATTGGGGAACACACGGAGGTGGTCCATTCTTTACTTTAATTGTGATTTGGGTTGAACTTTTCAATAGTCCCACTTCTGTTGCATCCCAGCCCCACAGAGAAGATGGCAAGATCTTTAAATCCACGTGAAGCTCTGTGATTAGCATATGGGTGCATTTTCCTGGAATGTTTAATGTAAGGCCCCCCTTTCCACACTTTATGGTGGCTCCCATTTTACATAAGATGTCCCTTCCCAAGAAGGAGAATGGGGATTGGGGACAGACTGTAAAAGGGTGGTTTAAAGAGAATGGTCCCAATTCTACTTTTAATTCATGGGTGGATTCCACAGGAATAATTTTTCCTCCAACTCCCGTTATGTTGTCCTGAATCCCTGGAATCATTGAGTCTTTATATGGGGATTCTGTAATTAGTGATGAAGTTGCTCTGGTGTCAAGTAGGCAGTCATATTTCTTTCCCCCTATGATCAGGGAAATAATGGGTTCCCCTTCGGGGCCATTCCTCAAGAGAACTGCTAGCAGTGTATTCACAAAGTTCATTTTCATTTTCTTAGTCAGGAAAATTTCTCATCCCTTCCCCTTCCCTGGCTCCATTGGGATCTATCATTATCTCTGTTCTCATTGTTATGGGGGAAAAGGGGCTGTAGCTGTCTCATGATGTTGGTTATATTTCTGCTAGCCTCTGTGATATGGATTATTGCTTGGCATGGAGCCTCTAGGCGAATCTTGAGGCTGATTGCAAAACCAAGTTTGTTTACAGTATCGGCCAAAATGCCCTATTTTACCACATTTATAGCAATGTTGGCACCTATCTTGGGGTCATCCTTCCTGCCTACATTGCCAGCATCCCTGCCTGATACCAGTGGTCCTTCACTGTACTTGCCTGGCATTATGGTGCATGGCAGCAAAAACTTTTAGTTTTTCATGTCTTTCTATCTTCCTTTTCCTATCTTTTTCTTCCTCTTTTAATTTATCCCTTTGGTCATAGATGAAGTTTGTGATCCCGTGCAACTCTGCTATTTCCAAAGTGGGCTAGTTAGATACAATACGGTGGAGATGATCCCTGATGTCACTAGTAGCCTGGTCCACAAAGGCTGAGGCTAAAATTCTCTGGTCTTTTTGGCAGCTTGGGTCTAGGTGGGCATATGCCACAGCTGTCTCTGAGAGACGAACCCAAAAGGCGTCAGGATTTTCCTTTTCCCTTTGGGTTGTCTTTTGAAATTCTGATCAGTTGAGGGGCTTTTTTCCTATTTCCTCTAGGGCTTCCATTAGTTTAGTTTTTGCCCTTTTGTAGTCCTCCCAATGATTGGCATTACTGTAATCCCAATCAGGGCGCTGAGTTGGCCATGCAACTCTTGCCTGGGTAGCCTGTCCTGGCATAATAGGTTGGTTGGCTATTTGTGCTGTTTTCTCAAATAGTTTCAATAGTTCATCCTGAGTTACGAAAACATGCAGTAACTGATTCATGTCTTCCCAGGATGGGTTGTGGCTCTCTATTATTGATTTCAGAGTTTGGATTACTGCTTGGGGGGGGGGGTCTGCCTTGAATGTTGGTGTGCCTTTCTTCCAAATAACAAGATCTGAGGCAGAGAAGGGAGTATGTGTAAGAATATAGTTATATTTGCCCCTTCCTCTTTCCGTTACTGGTTTACGCAATAGTGGAGCCATTATTTTTGTCTCAGTTTTTCCCTCCAAGGAATGGGTTTCTACCTTAGCTTGATCTTTCCCTATAGTTAGTTCTTTGGTTCTGGCTAGTTAGGCCCAGCAATACCAGTAGAGTATTTGGCTGGGCTTGATTCGGGACTAATTGCTTTTAAAATCAAAAGTACTGCTGCCAGGCTACTGCTCATTACACTCTGGCAGGTATGCTGTGAGTCTGCCAGGATATTGGATCACAAACTTATAAAATGCATATGTTAGCAGCTGCTATTCAGAAAGGACAGTGACCAATTGGTAACTATTTTAAGTGTAAGAAGCCTGGCCACTTTCAGAAGGACTGTCATTCTACACCTTCTATGCCTCAGAATCGTCCTTCTAAGAAGTGCCCTAGTTGTAAAAAGGGATTTCATTGGGCCAATCAATGTCGGTTTCAGTCGGGAAACTTGCCAATGGGTGTGGCACCCACCCAGAATCCAAAGCATGCCTGTCAGTCTGTGCTCCATTCAAAATCCAAGAAAGAAATACTTAGACGCCATAGATTAGAGGAAAGAAATCTTTTACTGAAATTTGAAGTGGTAGCTTCAGGTAGAATTCTGAATCTAAGAAATTAGGCACGCAGACCACATATACAAAGGGATGGAATTGTTCCCACCCCCCAAAGTTCAAAAGATTCTTCCAATTAAAAGTTCTGGATATGGTCATGTGGGCATCTTCAGGTGGTGATGAGGCCTCTGTCTGTTGACCTTGACATATTTTGATAAAGATTTGCAGTTGCACAGAGAAAAGAAAGGCTAAGCAAGGAATAGAAACTTAAGAGCAGGAATTTATACTTCCCCCCACTCCTCATTTATACAACACAAGAATGTAACACCTCCAGCTCTCTTCCCAGATACAACCCCTCCCCCCATTACTTATGGCAGCCGAAAGATGCAAAGCAGTAGAAAAGATCTTGAAGGCTGACAGTGCCTTTCCCATCACTCTGACTCCTCCAGCAGTCTCTCTCACTCCTCCCCAGACACAGCCGGTAGCGCTGGGATTGATTCAATCACTCAAGAGGAAATTGAGTTTAAATTTCCCATGGAAGTTAAAATAGTTCCATCTCAATTTAAAGGTCCTCTTCCTTCGGGATTAGTTGGCTTAATTTTGCCTCGTTCTTCTGCACACAAAAAGGACTATTTTGTTGTGCCTGGGGTAATAGATTCGGATTACACTGGTGTCCTCATGATTCAGATTTGGGTGAATCTTCCTCAAGTTCTTCCTTGTAATTCTTCTGTTGCTCAATTGCTTCTTCTTCCATATGAAATTCCATCTCCTGGTATAGGTAATCGTGGGGATGCAGGATTTGGATCATTTTCTTTATCTGTAGGCTTACTTCATCAGCTGAACTCCTCTCATCCTTTGTTAATGCTCTTCCTTAATAAACAACCATTTCAAGGGTTATTGGATACTGGAGCCATTGTTACTGTCATCTCCTCTTTACAGTGGCCAGTACAGTGGCCAAAAATAACAGTTTCTTCATTGTAGGGAATAGGAGGTTCTACAGCTGCTTGGCAGAGTGTTCAAGAAATTAATGTTACAAAATCTGCTGGTAAGTCTTTTTTCCTACAACCATACATTCTAGATATTCATATTAATATTTGGGGCCGTGATATCCTTTCTCTTCTTAATGCACATTTGATTCTTGATGATGGCTCTTCCTCTTAAATGGCTCTGTTCTATGCCAGTTTGGGTGGAACAATGGCCATTATCAAGGGAAAAACTCACTGCTTTACAACAATTGGTTCAAGAACAATTGGCTGCTGGTCATATAGAACCTTCTACTAGTCCTTGGAATGCTCCTGTTTTTGTTATAAAAAAGAAAAATGGGAAATGGCGTTTCCTTCATGATTTAAGAGAAATTAATAAATGTATCCAACCCATGGGTCCTTTACAATGTGGTCTACCAAATCCTAACGATTCCTAATTTTTATAAATTATTGGTAGCTGATCTTAAAGACTGCTTTTTTACTATACCTTTGCAGCCTCAAGACAAAGAAAAGTTTGCATTTACTGTCCCAGTTTTTAATAATAGCATGCCCACAAAACGATATCATTGGCGAGTGTTGCCTCAGGGAATGCTTATTTCCCCTACACTTTGTCAATATTTTGTGGATAATGCCCTTCAACCCTTTCGGAATAATTTTCCTTCCTATTTAGTCTATCATTATATGGATGATATATTGATAGCAGCCCTGGATTTTGATGAATCTAAGTTGTTAAAAGAGTTAACGGATATTGTGGCACAACAGGGATTGTATATAGCCTCAGACAAAATTCAAAAGGTAGAACCTTATACCTACTTAGGACATAGAATGTTGCATAATTGCTCCATTCCAATTCTTCCTGAATTACAAGTACAGAAATCATATACATTAACACAATGGCAAAAATTACTTGGCATTATTAATTGGGCACGCCCATTCTTCTACACTACAACTGGTGATATGTTGCCTTTGATATGTTACCAATGAAGAAGTCTTTGAAGGGAGCACAATCACCAGGAGATCTAGTTGTATTAACTGATCCTCAAAGAACATGCCTTCAAGAAATATTGAATAAGTTTAAGCATCGATATGTGGACAGGATAACATCCTTAACAATAGGACTTTGCTTAGCTATTCTTCCCACTACACCCTTACCCACGGGATGTCTTTATTCTAATGCGTCCCCGCAAGCAGTCAACATTCATGAATGGATTAATTTGCCAGCCACTCCACCTAGAAACATTTATCCTTATCAATCAGCATTAGAGGATTTGATTATTAAAGGTCGTAAACGAGCCTTACATCTTACAGGACAGGATCTCATTAGCATAGCTTTCATTCGTACAAAAGTTGAACATGAGCATTTGATGATGATTTCAGAATCATATCAGATAGCCTTTTTCAATATGTGGGAAACTTGTTGTATTCCTTACCCAACGATCCTAGAATAGTGGTTACTACTACTTTAAATCCGGCCTTTTCTTCCATTTTTGTGCAAAATCCTATTTCTAAAGCTCTTATAGTCTTTACTGATGGATCACCTACAAGGGGTGTGGTTGTCTGGCAGATTCAATAACAATGGTATTCTAAATTTACTGCCATGCAGACTTCAGCTCAACATACTGAGCTGGCTGCTGTGATTTTTGCTTTACGATTGTTCAATGACAAACCTATTAACTTGATCAATACTCAATATGTGTATTTAGCTATGCAATCTCTTCTCTTTTCTTATTGTGTGCTCTCTTTGGATAAGAATTTGTTAACCTTGTTTTTATCTTTAAAGAATAGTTTGGAAACTCGCTTGTATTCTTTGTATGTAGAACACATTCAAAGTCATACTCCCTTTACTAATGCCTTGACTGAAGGAAATCGGAAGGCAGATGAACCCTTAAAGGATGTTGCATCTTTGTTTGCTGATCCTGTTGCTAGTCATTCTTATTTTCATCAAAATGCCAAATTGCTTGCAAAGCAATTTAAAATTTCATTATCTCACGCCCGGGATATTGTCCGTGCTTGTCCAGCTTGTCACCAACTGGCAGTTCCCTTTCCAGTAGGTGTCAACCCACGAGGAACCCAAGCTAATCAAATTTGGCAAATGGATGTAACTCAATTTTCAACCTTTAAGACATACTGTTATCTTCATACATCTATTGACACTCATTCACACTTCCTTTGAGTTACTGCTTCAAAACATGAACGTACTTCAGATGTTATTTTTCATTGCCTATCCTCTTTTGCTGTAATGGGTCGGCCTTCTCAGGTTAAAACTGACAATTGCCCCACTTATATTAGTAAGGAATTTCAAACCTTTTGTCAGAAATGGAATATTACTTTAGTGCACGGAATTCCTTACAACTCTCAGGGTCAAGCTATAGTTGAGCGAGCTCATCGTACTTTTAAGGTATTGCTTCAGAAACAATTACAAACTGAGTCTGACCCTTACCATCTGCGAAAGATTCAAAATCTCATTGCTGTAGCATTATATACTTGGAATTATTTAACCTTTTTAGATTCTCTTGCAGACTCACCTGTTAATTTGCATTTTTGAACTACTGAATCTTTAGCAAGGCCTTTGGTAAAGTATCGTCAAGCTCCAGATCCAACCTGGAAAGCCCCTACACTGCTGATCACCTGGGGTCGCGGTTATGCCACTGTGGAAGATCCTTCTACTCACCAAGCAGTGTGGGTTCCAGCATGCTGTGTTCATCCGTATCATGGCATGGCATCAGGGCCTTCACAACCCGATTCCGGATTTCAATCTTCATCTGAACACGGAAGTCTGTCTTCCAAGGTCGACGCGCCCGCAACCCATCACTTGGGGCCAGGTTAAATCTACTACATCTCAAGCTCAACAACAACTGCAGCAGGTCTCATTACCTCAGACTCCTGATTTTTTTTTGTAATTTTTTTTATTGATTTTTAAAGGCAAATATAAACAAACAAAACATAAAAACATTAACCTTTCTTCCATGAGTATACAAGCAGTGTGCCGGTTGGTTTGCAAGTTTTTTGTGCATCTATTTCATAGTCATCAATTACAGTTACATTGCATAATAACTAGTATTCTCAATCAGAAATTAAGTACCCTAATATTATTATTAATCAATCACTTGACAATAATTTCATTCATTCATATTTTGCAAGATATCTATAATTTACTTAGTATCATTTTGTAACAATTCATATAATCTTCCCAAATCTATCCTAAAAGTTTTTCATAGATATAGTAAAAAAGAAAAAAAATACATCTTTATATATTTATTATTTCCTAAGATTCTACATATTTCATTATTGTATTTTATTATCTAACCATTGATAGAAAAGGTCCCAAATTTTATAAAATTGTTTATCCTCTTGCTCTCTAATTTCAAATGTCAATCTACTCAATTCAGCACATTCCAATATTTTCTTAATGATTTCCTCCTGCGATGGTATTTTCTCATTTTTCCAGTTTTTAGCAAATACAATCCTAGCCGCTGTTAATACATTTACAATCAGATATTTCAAATCTTTACCATATGTATCAGGTAAAATTCCCAATAAAAACATCTCTGGTTTCAAATCTGTTTTTTTGTCATTTTTTCCAACCACATGTGGATTCTGGTCCAGTATTTTCTAGCATCCGCACAAGTCCACTACATATGGTAATATGAGCCAGCTATCTGATGACATTTCCAACATTTTTCAGATTTGTTCTTGAACATTCTTGCTATTCTTGTCAGGGGGAAATGCCACCTGTAAAACATCTTATACAAATTTTCTTTATATGCTGTTGACATTGTCATTTTATAATTTTGAGACCACAATTTTTGCCATTTCTCTAAATCAATCCCATATCCAAAATTCTTCCCCCAAGCAATCATAGTTTCTTTAACTTGTTCTTCTTCTAGTTTAATTTCTAATAAATAACTGTACAGTTTTTTAATCACCTTCACATCAGTACCTGTCAAAATCTTATCTAAATCAGTCAATTTGTCATAGAATCCTTCTGTTCTTCTAAGTTTTGCATCGATTTAAGTTCACCCTTTTCATTCAATATTTCACCATATCTAACTGTTCGTTCCTTCTTATATATTATAGGATAAGAAAATGCTTCTATAGTCAATAACCAGACTGGAATTTTCAAATAACATTGTCTTTTAGTCTTCTCCCAATTTAACCACAAAGACTCCCGTGTATAATGTCTTCTAAAATACCCCTGTTTTTTAGTTCCCTTGTACCATAAAAAAGCATGCCACCCCAACAACAAGTCATGTCCTTCTAATGTCAAAAATCTAGTATGTCTTAATGTTATCCATTCCTTGACCCACATCAAATTTGTAGCTTGGTAATACAATTCCCAATTAGGCAATCCAAATCCTCCTCTAATTCTAGCGTCTTGTAAAAGTTTTAATTTTATTCTCACTTTCTTACCTTACCATATATATTTCAACACGATTTTATTTAAATCTTCAAAATAGTCTTTTCCAAGCCTAATTGGAATTGTTTGAAACAAATATAGAATTCTGGGTAGTATATTTATCTTGATTGTTGAAATTCTCCCTATTAATGACAGTTGTAGATTTTCCCATTTCGCCAAGTCAAGAGCTATCTGCTGTTTAAGTTTAATGTAATTGTTCTCTTTTAATGTACTACATCTTGCAGTGAGATGTATCCTCAAATACTTAATCTTATTCATGACTTGAATTTTCAATAGATCTGCCAATTCTTCCTTTTGTCTTGATAACATATTCTTTGTCAAAATCTTTGTCTTATCCTTGTTAATTTTCAAACCAGCCACCTTGCCATATGCCTCTATCTTTTCCAGTAATTTTGGTGCAGTATCTAAAGGGTCTTCTAAGATAAAAACCAAGTTGTCCGCAAAGGCTTGCAATTTAAATTCTTCCTTTTTAATTTTCATTCCTTTTATACTCTTTTCGTCTCTAATATTTCTATTTAGCACTTCCAAAGTTAACACAAATAGCAAAGGTGATAGTGGGCACCCTTGTCTTGTTCCTTTTCTTATTCTAATAGAATCTGTCAATTCTCCTCTATCATTACCTTTGCTGTTTGCTTGTAGAATATGGCTTCTACTGCTTGAATAAATTTTCTGGCAAACCCCATATTTTTTAAGTCTTTCTGCCAATATTGAAGCAAAGATTTTATAATCTGCATTTAGTAGGGAAATAGGTCTATAGTTCTTAATCTGCAATGGATCAGTCTCTTCTTTTGGGATAAGTGTGACATAGACTTCTGACCATGATTGGGGTATCTTCTTCTTTAACATAACTTCATTCATAACTTCTAACAATGGAAGATTCAATGCTTCTTGTAATGTTTTGTAAAATTCTGCCAGAAGTCCATCTGGGCCTGGTGCTTTTCCATATTTTGCTTCTTAAGTGCTTCAGTTAACTCCATCATTGTTATATTGCTTTCTAGCATTTTTTCAGTCTCTTTAGGTATCTTGGGTAGATTAGCATTCTGTAGATACTGCTTAACTCTTTCCTCATCAATATCCTCTTGCTTATATAATTTCCCATAAAAGTCTCAGATAATTTCCTTCTTTTCTTTATTGCCATGGCAAATTTAACCTTGGTCATCTATTAACTGCAGTATTTTCCTTGATGCTTTCTCTTTTCTCAACTTATATGCTAACCATCTACCTGGTTTATTTGCATCTTCAAAATAGTTCTGTTTAGCATCTCTAATTTTCTGTGCTAATTCTTCTTTCTCTATTTGACCCATTTTGTGTTTAATTATATCCATTTTTAGCATAATGTCCTTTTTCTGTGGCGTTTTCTATAACTCTTTTCCAAGTATTTTATGCTCATCTTCTAAAGCCTTAGTCGCTTGTCTTTTCCTAATATTCCTTTTCCTTGTATAATCTATTATCAAGCCTCTAGCATATGCCTTCGTTGTATCCCATGCATTCTGAATTGATGTATCTTCTTTTTTGTTTTCTCTAAAGAAAAAGGGCAGTTCTTTCTCCATCTGCTGTGTAAAGTCTTTTTCCTTTAAAATAGTATTGTTTAGCGTCATCTCGATCTTCTTTTTTGTCCTTTCCATTTGCTTGTCATTGGATTGTGGTCTGCCCAGATACTTGTTTCAATATTTACATCTTGAATATTAGATAGTGATTCTGTTGACATCCATATAATGTCTATTCTGGACCATGATAAATGTCTATTTGAATAAAAAGTATATTGTTTAGTTTTGGCATTTCTTTCTCTCCATGTGTCTTTTAGGTTTAATTCATCAGCCATTTTAAAAAAGGATTTTGGGAGAGTCTTTCTGTTTGCTTTGTTGTTGTTGCTGTGTAGTCCAGTTTATTGTCTACAATTCCATTAAAATCTCCTATCATAACTATATTAGTATAGTCCAGTTCAATTATTTTCATGTGTAGTTTTTTATAAAATTCTCCTTGTTTATCATTCGGGGCATAAATTGCAATCAGGAGTGTTTTCATATTATTGTCCATTATTTCCACCATTAATACTCTTCCATCTTCATTGTTATAAATCAGTTTTGCCAGAATGGTCTCTTTAATATATAAGATCACTCCTCTTTTCTTGCATTGGGTCAGAGAAGTAAATATTTTCCCTAATTTTGGCTGTACCAACAGTTGTTCATGTTGTTTTTTAATATGTACTTCTTGTAGACAAATTATATCAAATTTTAATTTCTCTAATTTATGACAAGTTTTCCTTCTTTTAACAACTGAATTAAGTCCTTTATATTAATTTTGATCATTTTTTCTTCTTCCATGATTATATTTTATAGTTGGGTTTGGCAGCTCTCGTAGATCTTGGTTCATGTTGTTCTTTGATTTCATCTTGTCCACCTACTGTGCCTTCTTCTTTTTCAGTCCCCATTTGATCATCTTGGAATGCAATTAGTGAAACCTCTGTTTCTGCCTCTTCCTCTTTCCTTCCAAAGAATTCTGAATAAAATAATTCTGCTTTCTCAATTGAATCAATTCTGTGTCTCTGTTCTTGCCATGTAAACATTAACCCTTCTGGGATCAGCCATCTATAATTCACCTCTTTTTTCAGTAACATTTTAGTCAGGAATCAGTATTCTCTTCTCATCTCTCACACTCTTCTGGGTATTTGTTTTAAGACCACAATCTCCTTGCCTTTGTATTTCACATTTTCTCTCTTGCCACTTGTAATATTTGCGTTTTAATGGCTTTTTTGTAAATCTGATATGAACTTCTCTTGGTAGGTTATTTCTCATCACATATCTTGTAAAGTCTTGGTATACCTCGTCTACTCCATCCATCATCTTCTCTTCCGTTATTTCCAGAGCTTCAGCCAGTATTTCTATCATTATCTCAGCTAGGTGTTGTCCCTTTTCTTCCTCTATGTTTTGAAATCTGAGATAAAATTCTGATCTGTCCATCTCCCATTTCAACATCCCACTTTTATCTTGTTCAACCACCGTTAGTCTACTATCAATGTCTCCAATCTTCTTATCTCTTTGTTTATCTTCTTCTTCAATTTTTTGGAATCTCTCATCATACTTCAACATCATTTGTTGGATGTTCTCCACTTTTTCATCAGTTTTCTCTGTTCTTTGTTCAATGTTCTCTATTCTCTTTTCAATAGTCTCTGATCTTGTTTTGAGATCTTGGATTCCTTGCATAATCATCTGCAGGGTCACTTTTTCTTGTTCTTTGTCTTGCTTTAACATTGTCTGTATTGAACGTTGTCCTCCAGATGGTGGGGAGGTGGAAGTAGTAGTTGAGGAACCAGAATCTATGAACTTCCTACTCATTTAAAGCGATTCAAAGTCTTCAGGTTCTTCTAAACCTTAATCCAATTATAAGGTAGCCAATTATAATCCAAGGTGAAAAATAAAAATGGTAGAGAGAAAAAAGCCCAATAATAAAAAAAAGAAAAAAAGAAAAAGGAGACAAGATTTCTTCAGGTTCTTCAACACCTTAATCCAATTAGAGGGTCTCAAATAAAAAAAGTACATAAAAAAGAACCAAAAAGGTGAATAAAAAAGCAAAAAATCCCCCCCCCCCCGAAAGAAAAGAGAAAACTTTTGAGGCTTTCCCTTTAAAATAAAAAGCAAGCATAAAAATATTGCAAAAATAAAGGTTTAATAAAAAAAAAAGTACAGTAGGGCTGGTAAGGAGGGGTAGCACAACTTAAAAAAATAAAATAAAAAGGACACACTGCACTTTATTTAATTTTCCAAGGCTCTTATTATAACTCTCTTCTCCAGAGACTTATCAGCTTTCTTTTCGTAAGCTTCAACACCAGGCTTCAATTGTTGATAGAAGTCCAGAAGAACACCTGCAATAACACTCTCCCGTGCTCTTCCCTCTATCTGATCACATAGCAATGTCCTTGAAAAGAGGTCTCAGATCTTTCTTTCTCAGCCTTCTCAGCTTCATCTATAACATTTTCAAGCCTCTAGTTGGCAGTGTTACAAAGTTTCTTTACTCTCTCTTTCCCCCTCCTTTCCCAAGCCAAATGTGATGAAAGTTTAAAAAAAGGAAAATATTATATATATATATATATCTGTTTTCTGAGGTTCTCGCGGGTATTTGTATGTGGATCTTTGGTTGTTCGGGTTTTCTCCCGCGTAAGATTCGAAAACAAATACTGAAACCTCAGAAAACAAATACTGCACCTCTACGGGGAGGAAACCCACCATCTGACCAGGACTTATGAAAAACTTGAAGTCCAAAGAGCCTCCATTTTATGTGACCTTGCATTCTTATGCAACTGCCGAGATCAAAATTTAATTCCCACAAGCTTCCAATTGAAATTCCACACCAACACAGCAGCCACCAAACGCATCCTAAAAGCCAAACAGCAAGATCACAACTCACCAGCTCAAATTCCCCCAGCAACTAAGACTAACCTGAGCACAACCAAGCCCCCACCTGAACAGAACACGCCTCCAACCAATCAGAACACGGCTAACCCCCCAACCAATCAGAACACAGCCAAACACCCTACCAATGAGAACACACCCCCACCCAATCAGAACACAGCCAAGCCCCCACCCAATCAAGTCCCACCCCCACTGGCAGTTAAAAGGAGGAAGCAGCTGCAATCTCACATTACTCTGAGAAGCACAGAGCCGGAGACAGAAGCCTGAAGATGATGAATGAGACTTCATCGAAACGTTGCCTAGATACTTCGAATCTTACGCGGGAGAAAACCCGAACAACCAAAGATCCACATATATGAGAGAGAGAGAGAGAGAGAGAGAGGGAGAGGGAGAGGGAGGGGGGAGGGAGGGAGAGAGAGAGAGAGAGAGGTAACTAAACTATATATATAAAGAGAGGTAACTAAAGGGAGCCTCTAGCCTAAAATATTACAAAATCAAAAAGAAAAAGAAAAGGTAAACATAAATAAGAAAAAAAGCCAGTCCAGTTAGCAAATGCAATATCGCGTATAGAAATCCAGCAATAAAGAAAAAAAAAGCAAAACCTTACTTTGACACTTCCGTTTAAAATCGCTGCTTATTCACTTCTGTCAAAACTTTTACAGATTCTTTCTTATCCTTAGGGTGTCCTTTTAAATTTTAGAATACAAAAATGAAAGTACTCACCAAACTGACACACTTTCTCTTTCTGCTCTCTTCCGTATTGGAGCTGTCCCAACTTCAGCAGTTTTAATGGCTGCCTCTTTGCCGCTGGCAAGAAGAGCTTCTCCCGGATCAACCAGGGACTTTGCGGTATCCCTGGGATCTACAGGATGCACTCTTCACTATCGCTGTCTCTTTGGGACAGTTTAGATCTGTTTAGACCATCCGGGGCAAAGATATCGGCTGTGATCTGAGACCTCCGAGATCGCAAGCCATATCGTCGCAATGCCAGCTCCGCCCTCAGACTCCTGAAAATCTTGTTGCTGCTGTTTTTGCTATTATTACTGCTAACTCTGTTAACATTTTACTTTGTATTTTCTTGTTTATGGTTAATGGTGTTTCTGCTCAAAATGACACTTCTGTGGTTCGTCTTAACCCTAATTTGTGGGTTCGTCATGCCCAATACATGTTTATGACCCATGGCACAAATATTACTTTATACTATGATCCCCCAATGGCATTTGGTCAAATTTCTTTTCCCCCTAACTTGATCATGTCTTCCACATTTATTGTCTCACAACTACAATCTATTTCACACTCCTGGCTATTTTCTACACCCCCTATGCAATTGAATTCTGTCCATTGGCGTTACTTGAAAGTTAGTCAATTTACAAGGGGTCTGTGTTTCTGTTGTCATGCTAAACACACTTGGCTTCATAATTGGTCTGATTATAATGCTGCTCAGCACATATTAAAAAAGCTAGGGAATTATAGTTATTGTTCTGACTACTATTGGTTGTCAGGTACCTTTAATTCTTCTTTGCATGGAATTAATATAGCTCCTGATATGTATCCTGACAATTTTCCTATTTTTAATGCTTCTGATCAATCTAATACAGGATCGATATGTGCTGGTTGGCAGCTTAAGGATCCTAATATGTGGTTCTTTTTTGATAAATATGCTACTAATGTTCATCCTCAGAATTATCAATGTGCAACTATAGGTTATTTTACTCTACCTGTTCAAATAGGTACGCTCCCATCAACTCAACAGCGGCATTCCTCTCTGGGCCTACATGTAAGGATTAAGTCATTATTGACACACAATTGTCTTCTGGTTCTACATTTGGCCGTGCATTGGCAGGGGCCGTTACAGGAGTCCTTACTCTAGGCTCTTATCCTGGCATAATTGCTCAAGAAAACAGACGATCTATTCTTGGTCTCACCTGCAGACTTGAAAAATCCATCAATGCTACGCTGCTATTATTTGTGATTTGCAGCATGAAATAGAAGACTTAAATGAAGATGTCTTATGGCAGCGTTTTGCCATAGACTATCTTTTAGCCCATCAGGGAGGGTTCTGTACATTAGTTGGATGCTGTGGATGTGCTGTGCATTTTCATTCTTTGAATAAAACTATTGAGGATGAGCTTGCCAATTTACAATCATACATTCAAAATAATATCCATGCTCATTCTCACCTTTTGAGTGGCTAACCAATTGGCTCCCTGATTGGTCTTGGCTCAGACAGTTTTTCTTTTATGCTATAATTATTATTATTGTACTAATTGCAACCTGTTGTTTTATTGAATGTATTCCAAATTTATTTGCATTGTTTCGTCCCACTTCCCGCTCTCTTAACCCTCTCCAATTGCGATACATTTATAAATCTTTGAATCCTCCATTTAAAATAAAAAACGAGAATATGTAGAGTTGTAATTGCAGGAATGTTCCAATCTCGGATGGCAAACCTCAGATAAAGAATGTTTCCAAGCAAATACAACTCAGGCAAACAAAGTCACTAATCTATGGATAAAGGAGAATTAGAGAGGGGAAGTAGACATATGTTAGACTTAAACTAGAGATAATTAATTGTATGGATTACTGTATTAAACAGTAACAAAAGTTAAGCAGTAACCAAAGTTAACCAATGATGGAGGATAACTAAAAATGTATATAAATGCAAGACTATACTCCAATAAAGATCATCATAATTCAGTTGTTCATAATCAAACAACTTGACTGCCTCGACATTACAACAATGGGGTGTGGTTTTCTTCTCAGTAGTTCCTTAATTTCATATTTTTATTAGTTTAACAAAATATAAAATACAAAAATACAAATACTGGAAAAATAGAGGAGGAAAAGGGGAAGAGGAAAAGAAAAAGAAAAGCATTGATTTCTGACTCCTTTTGGCACAGTAGAATAAGGTAATATACAACTTTTTAACTTTTACACATATATACTAGCCATTTTTGTAACAACAAACCTATCTAATCAGCAAAGCCCCAAATCAAAGGTTCATTTTTTCCATTTCATGCACAAAGTCCAAATGCAGTTTCCAAGTTAAAAACAAGATTAATTGTATTTTTTTCTTTAATCAAAGCAATCAATTTCACCATCTCTGCTAACTCCATCAACTTTTGCAGCCATTCATCCATTGTGAGAATCAAAGTATCCTTCCATTTCTATGCATGAAGTATTCTTGCTGCTACTTTCTTCATTAAGCCTAGAAGAAAAGTCTCTGGTTTTATCTTTACATTCACTTTTTAAGAATCTTCTGATTTAAGATGTGAATCTTAATTTAAAGTATTCATTCCTCTGATCACAAGAGGGTCACAGGTAATATCAACACAAGGAATACTTTATGGGGTTTAAAAGAATTTAAAATGGTAATAACCGGAGCACTACTTGGATACTATCAGCATTGACAAAATTATCATCAGTCAATTGTAAAAGGCAGCTTTATGTAAAAGAGCTTATATCCTACAACGATACCTCTAAAACCATCAAACAACCACATCTGCCTATCCCAGGTCTTTGGGAAATACTCAGGAGGTGGATAAAAATGCCAAATTCAGTTTAAACATTTGACTGACTGTGCTACCAACAAGTAATAGTAGTGGTGATAGTAGTAAAAGTAATAGTGGTAGTGGCAGTAGTAATAGTAGTCCTTAAGGTTAGAAAGTATCCCTACAGCCTTTGCTTTCCCATTTCCATATTTATTTGGGAGTGGAAAATGTGCTAGAGGTGCTAGAGGTGATCCATTGAAATATAAAGGGAAAAGAAGCAAATTCCAAGAAGAGTTAGAAGTTTAAGGAGGGAATACCAATTTGTGACAAAGTGCTTAATTAAAAGAGGGATTAATTTCAGATAGCTGATACCAGAGGGAATAATGGAGGAACAGAGACACAGGTTAGATTCTATAGAGAAAGCAGAGCAATTTTATGATCATTATCTTAGAGAGCAAGAGGGAGCGAGAATGAGGGAGATCGAAGAAATTAGACATTGGGAAGAAGTTGCAGGAGAGAGGGATGGACAACAAAGAGGAGAAGAAAGACAACAAGAAGAAAGAGCGACGAGAAGTAAAACCAAAGGAAGCAACAGAAATAAGAGCGACAAGAGCAACAAAACCTTATTATAAATAAAGACATGGAAGAGAAAATAAAATTAATGTCAATCAATATAAATGGACTGAATTCAGCAATAAAAAGAAAAAGGATTTTCAACAAATTAGAGAAATTAAAATTGGATATAATTTGTTTACAAGAGGTTTGCATCAAAAAACAACATAATAAAGTACTGGATTATCCTAAAAATGGGAAGCTATACACCTCCCTGTCACAACAAAGCAAAAGAGGAGTAGCATTATATATTAAAGACACAATAAAAACAAAACAATTTTTTCTAAATGATGACGGAGGGTGGAAATAACAATGAACTGCAAACAGATATTACTAGTGGCAATATATGCATCAAACGAGAGTCAAGAAGAATTTTATGATAAACTACACAAGAAAATAATGGAATTGGAGTATGAAAGAATGTGCATCCTAGGAGATTTCTTTTTTTTTTAAACAAATTTTATTGATTTTTTAAAGACAAACAAAACATAGGACATAAAAGCATAAAACCTCCTTTCTAAAAATTACTTATAAGTTTTAACAAGGCAAATAAAACATTATTTTTGAAAGCATAGTTCCACATTATCACATTTCCACTTAAGCACATATATATCTTTTCCAAATTTCTCATTATTTCTCCCTTCACTTTTATTCAATTATATTTCTTTCTATCAAGGTTTTATTAATTCTCAATCAAATATAAACAAACAAAATACAAAACATAGGACATAAAACTTCTAACAAACAACCATAAGACATAAAAACATAAAACCTCCTTTCTAAAAGCTGCTTATAAATTTTAACAAAGTAAATAAAACATCGTTTTATACAGCATAGTTCCAAATTATCACATTTCCATTTAAACACATATATATCTTTTCCGAATTTCTCATTGTTTCTCCCTTCACTTTTATTCAATTATATTTCTTTCTATCAAGGTTTTATTAATTCTCAATCAAACACAAACACACAAAATACAAAACATAAAACAAGACATAAAAACATAAAACCTCCTTAATTATAATTTGTACATATCTTTTCCAAATTTCTCATTGTTTCTCCCTTTAGTTTTATTCCTCCAAGGTTTTATTAATTCTCAATCAAACATAGCTAACCAAAACATAAAACATAAAACTTCTTTTTGGAAAGTGGCTTAGCCCCGGGTTACATCTTTTTTTACAGACCTAAATCAAATTCATGCTCACCTTATATACCATTCTTATCTTATTTACCATTCTATTTTTTCTATATAACTTCTCCCTTCTTTTCACTTTCTTAATTATATTTTGTTTATTTCATCTTATTTTAAAATCATTATACTTGTATCATTTGTCCGTTCTTTTCCAATTATCTATTTATCTCTTCTCTTTAACAGAAAATTTCCCCTGTAATCACTTTTAAAGTGTGACGCCTTACTATCTTTCCCCTAAATTAACACTTAAAATAACCCATAATTTCCATTCTGATTCTGCTTAGTACATTCTACATGTTGCATTTTAAAATAAAGGAATAATAAATTTATATTATAGTTAAATATATAATTTCCATTCTAATTCTAATTCTACTTAATACATTATTTTAAAATAAGAAAATAAAATGGTAAATTTATATTAACATTAAGACAATAACAAATTAAATTATAACTAAACATTAATCATTTTACACATTCTCTTTAATATTTTATTGAATATTGCAATCTATCATTATTAAACATTTTAATATTTTAACATTTTATTAAATCTTATAATATTCCAATACACTATTTCAAATGCAAATACTACAATACTATCTTATGTACTCTTGCAGAATCTTTCTTTAATTATGCTTTACCCTTTATCTCTGAAAAAAATCTGCTTTTTAGCATCTTGTTTCAAGCCTTTGTGACTTTTTTCCCCTTTTTCCCTCCCTTTCTTCTCCTGTCTGGCCTTTTTTCCCCCCACTCTCCTAACCTCCGTCTTTTTAACTTCCCCTCTCTGTTGTATTTCTCTCTTCTGTTGCTTTCTAACATTGTACCTTTTTTTCACCTTATTTTTCTCTTTCTTGGTTGTTTTGTTAAATCTTAAATCAATTTTCCTTCCCCTCCTCCTATTTTCTTTCTTAGTTGAACTTTTTTGTCCATTAAAGATGGTTTCTTCTTCCTCCTCCTCCTCCTCCTCCTCCTCCTCCTCCTCCTCCTCCTCCTCCTCTTCTCCTCCTCCTCCTCCTCCTCCTCCTCCTCCTCCTCCTCCTCCTCCTCCTTCTTCTTCTTCTTCTTCTTCTTCTTCTTCTTCTTCTTCTTCTTCTTCTTCTTCTTCTTCTTCTTCTTCTTCTTCTTCTTCTTCTTCTTCTTCCCCATGTAGTTGCTGGTAAGTAGAAATTGCCATTTCTAAAAAGTGGAAGACAGCTCCCAAAGAATCTTTGCCTTCTTGTTCTCCCTCCTTTAATTTTTCATATTCCATTTTTAATTCATCCACAGAAAGTGCCATTGTAAAACTTTTTCTTCTTCTTCTTCTTCTTCTTTTTTTAAATAACAACCCAAATGTTTTTAATCTTTAAGTAATTTCCAAGCGTTCCAAAGTTATCAAGCAATCTAAACAGACACAAAATATTTCCTCTTCTTCTCTTTGCACTTTCTCCTCCTGGGGCAAAATCCCAAAATATATTTTAAAGCCTTGTTACAGTTAATTTCTGGTCTTGTAATCTTCAAGACATCTCCTCCAACAAATTCTTAAAGGTTTTTTTGTCATCTCCCTTCCCACTTATAACAAAGAGCTTATTTTTACCTTCTGTAAAGAAGCAGGTTTTTCAATGTCCATTTGCTATCTCTGTAAGGAAGGGGAGTGAACATTCCCTTCAGCACTTTCCTCCGCAGCTTTAATAGCCTCTTTTGGAAACAAATGTATCAATAAAGAGTCAAATTTCCAGGGTGTTTAAATGTATCTTAATGTCCTGGTTCAGCCAAAAAACTTTCTCTTTCTAATTCTTCCTCCTGCACAAATCTTGTCCGGTTGAAGATCTCTTTGTGGCTGCCATTACTGACAGCCGCTCCACCGCCTCCGGAAAAAGGAGTCTAGCCAGCTGGGGAAAGGGGGTGCGATGTCCCCAGACCCCTGCCCGGATCTCCTCTGTCTTCCGCTACCTTCAGGGTAGCGACAACCCCCAAATCTGATTGGATCGGGGGTACTTCAGCGGCGAGCGCAGCAGGGACCCGCAGAGACGTGGATTCCTGCTGCCGCCAAAGCCTTGCCACCGCCATCCTAGGACATTTCAATGCAATAGTGGACATGGAATTAGACTATAAAACCCAAAAGACAAACAAAAAAACCCTAGGAAAACGTTACCCAAATCCTTTTTCAAGATGATGGAAGAGTTAGCAATCCAAGACGCATGGTGAGAAATACACCCAAAAATAATCAATATACATTTTACTTAAATAGACATTTGTCTAGGATTGATATGATGTGGGCATCAACAAATTCAATCTCTAATATACAAGAAATAAATATTGAAACAAATACCTGGGCAGACCATAACCTGATAAAAGTAATATGGAAGGAACAAAAAAAAGAGGTCAAGATGGACAATGAACAATTTAATATTGAAAGAAAAGAATTTATTACATATATGGAAAAAGAATTGAAATTCTACTTCAATGAAAATAAAAAAGAAACTTAGCTACAAAATGTATGGGATACAGCAAAGACTTATATCAGAGGACTAACTATAACATACATGGGAAAGAAAAATAGAAAAAGGAGACAGGTACAAAAGACAATAGAAGAGGGATATAAAAACTTCCTTTTTTATTTCCTTTTCTTTGCAAAGAAACCCATAAAGAAAGGTTATACAAAACAAGATGAACTTAATGAAGCATAAAATGGAACTAACAGATAAAGAAGAATTAGAACAAAAAAAAAAAAGATTCAAACAAAACTTCTTTGAAAATGCAAACAAACCAGGAATGTGGTTAGCATATAGACTGAAAAAAGAGAAAGAACAGAAATGGATTCCCCCTAAAATTCGCATATGGTTGGAAAAAATGACAAAGAAACATATGGACTTGAAACCAGAGATTTTTTTACTGGGAATTTTACCTGATACATATAATAAAAATTTGAAGTACTTGATTGTAAATGTATTAACAGTGGCTTGGATTGTATTTGCTAAAAATTGGAAGAGTGAGAAAATTCCATCAGAGGAAGAAATTATTAAGAAAATATTGGATTGTGCTGAAATGAGTAGATTGACATTTGAAATTAGAGAACAAGAAGATAAACAATTTTATGAAGTTTGGGATGTTTTTTATCAATGGTTAGATAATAAAACATAATAATAGAATATTTAGACTTAGGATATAATGGATATATGTTTTCTTTTTCTTTTTTCTTTGATATTATTTTTATAAAACTTTACTAAGATAGATTTGGTATGATCTTATGATTTGTTGTAAAATAAATTAAGTAAATTATAGTTATCTCGTTAAAGTATGAATTAACAAAATTATAGTTAAATGATTTCTTAGTAATGATACTAGGTTTTACAATTGTTGATTGATAATATGAGTTATTATGTAATATAACTATAATGGCATCTAGGAAACGGACACACACAAAAAAGTGGTAAACCAACCGATACACTGTGTGTATGAAGGAGGAGGAAGTTTTTATGTTTTATGTTGTATGTTTTATGTGGTTTTGTTTGTTGTTAAAATCAATAAAACTTTTTTTTTTTTAAAGAAATGGATTCCCCAATTAATGGATGATAAAGGAAACCTTTGCTACAGAAATGAAGACAAAAAGAAATAGTCCAAAAATATTATGAGAAATTATATGAACAAGAGCAAGTTGTAGAAGGAGAAATTAAAGAATATTTTAAAACAGCAGAATTACCTAAAGTACCAGAAGAAATTAAAACAATGTTAGAGAAAAGAATTACAAAGATGGAATTAACAGAAGCAATAAAAAGACAAAAGAATGGGAAAGCACCAGGGCTGGATGGCCTACCAGCAGAATTGTATAAAACCTTGCAGGATTCCCTTAGTAACACAATGTTGGAAGTGTTAAATGAAGTATTGGAGGCGAAATGGAGGAGAAAATACCCAACTCATGGATGGAAGCCTATATTACTCTCATACCGAAAGAAGATATTGATCTACTACATATTAAAAACTATAGACCAATACCATTGTTGAACTCAGATTACAATATATTTGCTTCAATAATGGTAGAGAGACTAAAGAGATTTTTAAACCAATTTATACACTCATATCAAAATGGTGTTCTACCTAAGAGACAAATAAAAGACAATATGAGAATAATCCTGAACACTTTGGAATATTATGAAGCGCATCCAGAAAAACAGTTGACTTTCTTAGAAGGCATTTGACAATGTGAACTGGCAATTTATGTTGACACAAATAGAGGAAATGGATTTTTGGGAAAGGTTTATTAAAATGATTTAATAATATACTATAATATAATAATATACTATAAACAATATGCAAAAGTGATGGTAAATGGAGAATTGACTGAAAAAATTAACATTAAGAAGGGAACAAGACAAGGGTGCCCCCTTTTGCCATTACTATTTGTACTAACCTTAGAATTAAACAGAAATATTAGGAAAAACAGGACAATAAAAGGTGTGGAAATAAGAAAGGAAGAATATAAATTACAGGCATTTGCTGATGATTTGGTTTTTTATACTAGAAGAACCAATAGGAACAGGACCCAGGTTGATAAATAAGATAGAAGAATATGGGGAAATTGCAGAATTGAAAATAAACAAAGGGAAAACTAAGATTTTGGTAAAAAATATAACAGAGAAACAAAAAAGAGAGTTAATGGATGGAAGATATCCAGATCACAAAGAAAGTGAAATATTTGGGGATTCAATTAATGGCTAGATGTGGAATAATTAAGGAAAATAACTATTATAAATTGAAACAATAAATTAAGACAGATCTGGATAAATGGGGTAACATGCAACTACCATTAATAGGAAGAATTGCAACGATTAAGATGAACATACTATCAAAATTATTATATCTGTTCCAAACAATTCCAATAAAACTGGAGAAATGTTTTTTTTGATGATCTTAATAGAACAATACTGAAATACATATGGCAAGGGAAGAAAACAAGAATTAACCTTAAAATGTTACAGAATGCAAGAACCAGAGGAGGGTTTGGGTTACTGAATTGGGAATTATATTACCAGGCTGCGGAATTAACATGGATGAAAGAATGGATTGCTTTAAGAAACACAAGGTTGTTGATGCTGGAGGGGCATGATTTGCAATTGGGCTGGCATGCTTTTCTATGGTATGGGAGAAGTAAGATAGATGGTTATTTTCAAAGACATTATGTTTGAAATGCTTTATTGTTAATATGGGGAAAAATCAGAGAACAACATTATTTGAAAATCCCAGTCTGATTATCAACAATGGAAGCTCTTATACATCCAAATGTTTGTAAAATGGGAACTATTGTTAGATATAAGGATATATTGAATGAAAAGGGTGAGCTCAAAACTAAACAAGAGCTGAATGAACAAGGTGTTGATATGCTTTGGTACTCATATATGCAAATACAATCAAAATATGAAAAAGATGTTAAAGCTGAATGTTTTTACAAGGAGTTGACAGAATTGGATAAAATACTAACAGGAACAGAAGATAAGCTGATTAAAAATTGTATTGTTATTTATTAGGTGTCAAATTAGAAGAAGAACAAGTAAAGGAAATGATGACAGCATGGAGGAAAATTTTTGGGTATGCTATAGAATTAGATAACTGGCAGAAGCTATGGGAAAGAAATTAAAAATTAAAAATATTGACAGTGTATAAAGAAAATTTGTATAAGATGTTTTATAGATGGCACTTTGCACTGGCAAATATGTTTAAAGACAAATCAGCCAAATAATGGAAGCTATCAGACACCTGGATCATATTACCACATGTGGTGGACATGCATAGAAGTTTAAAGATATTGGACAAAAGTACACACATGATTGGAAAAAATGATAAAGCAACATATAGATTTGAAACCTGTTGGAGTATATACATTAACTGGCAGAGACATGGTTAACAAAGTCAGCAAGTGAGTAAGCATGGCAACGGACCAGCCAGTGGGAGCTGACAGACTGGATATGGTTTGGCTCTGTGCTTTGCTGAGAATTGAAACTGAAACTAACTTGCTTGCTTGCTGAAACTGATATCTGCTCTGAGCTACTGTTGCTTGTGTTTTTGCTTATATTACGTTGAAAGAATCTACAAATGATATTGTAAACTTTACTTCAAATATTATGTTTATAAAGAAGTTAATGATCCTGCTGAATCAGTCATCTGTATGTTTTCTGGACTTGAATTTCTGCTGCAAACTCTATCAAAACCTCTGATATTAGGGATGGTAGTATGTTTAATTATTCATGTATTAACTGCAGCTAGAATTGTATTTGCTTAGAATTGGAAAAGTGAAAAAATTCTGGCAGAGGGAAAGGTGATTGAGAAAATATTAGAATGTGCAGAGATGAACAGATTAACACTGGCAATTAAAGAAAAGAAGAAGAAACTGAATATATTATATGATATGGGATCTATTTTATCAATGGTTGGAAAATAAAACAAGTTAAAATTGAGTAGATGAATATATAGAGAAATAAGTTAATATTGTTATAAAGACAATATAAGTAAGAAATAAGAATATTAACTTATTATTATTAAGAGAAAATAGGAAACAACAAACTTCAAAAGAAAAAAACTAGATTGCATAATACGCTTACAGATTTGGAAATAGCATTTCAAAAAAGAACCACAAAATAAGACAATAAATGAAGAAAGAGCTATGGTTAGACATAAATTGAACATGCTGGTGCAGGAAGAATGGGTACAAAATATGAGAAGGGTGAAACAAAACCATTTTGAACACGCAAATAAGCCAGGAAGATGGTTAGCGTACAAGTTAAAGAAAGAGCAAGAGAAGAGATCTCCTCAAGGAGTTTTGGATCCTATCAACCATTCCAAATGGGAGACCCCCAATGTGATGCCTGTCAAGTCTGTATTTGTGTGGACTGAGTCTGTATTTGTGTGGACTGCAAATGGCTCAGTCTGTATTTGTGTGGACTGCAAATGCACACTAAATAAAGCTCTACAACAGAACATTTATCCAGTACCAGTAATGCAGCACTTATTACGCTCCCTGGGCACAGGCAACATTTTCGCAAAGCTGGATCTTGCCAAGGCGTACCAACTATTGCCTGTTAGACAATGCCACAACAGAGGTGCAGATCATCATCACACATTGCAAAGCTTTTAAATGTTGCCACCTGCAGTTTGGGGTGAACATGGCACCAGGACTGTTCCAGAGCCTTATGGAGTGCCTTTTACAAGGCATTCCAAGCATTGTGCCATACTTTGATGATGTCCTGCAGTCAGCAACAAAGAACTGCTTGACTGACTGAGAGTGGTGCTTATCCGATTGGAAATGGTGGGTCAAGAAAGAAAAATGTAAAATTGCTGGGCCCCAGGTTGAATTCCTTGGCTACCTTATAAATGCTTCAGGGTTGCACCCCATTAAGGCAAAGGTCCAGGCAACACAGGAAGCCCTGACATCAAAGAATAAAACAGAGCTCCAGGCATTCTTGGGACTGCTTAACTTCCTGCCACACAAGGCCTCCATAGCCAAGCCCCTGCATCAGCTATTGAACAAGAAGACACTATGGTCCTGAGGTCAGAAAGAAGCCACCACATTTGCAGCTGTAAGAAGCCTGCTGCCATCCAAGCATCCTTATCCAATACAATGGGAACCTCTCACTGGTTCTCACAACACCTCACTATTTGGCGTAGGAGCAATCCTAAGCCATCAGTTCCCAAATGGAACAGAGGTTCCAATTGCATTTTATTCTAGGACATTGTCAGCAGCTGATATAAATTATAATCAGCTACTTAAGGAAGCTTTGGCTGTAGTCTGTGAAGACTATATAATAATATAATATAATATAATTCTGTGAAGACTAGAATATGTATATTATTTAATCTAATCTGAAATTGGATTAGTCAATCTGAAAAATCAAGTGCAAATTTTATTTCAGCTGCAATACCTTTGTTTAACTGTATTATTTCCCAACCTCCCCCACCTCACTATATATATAGGTATATATCCTATAATGAATTTGTAAACCAATTTCAAATTCAGCAAGAAGTCAGAATTTGAATTTTAAGCTTTCAAAGATTATTACATTGTTGGCAATCAATTTTAAATAGTAAGTTTAGATGTACATTTTCTGATTCCATACTTTTACATTTCATTCCTTCTTCCCTGTTCTTTTTTATATTTCCAACCTTCCTTTCCCTTTTTATTCTCCCTTTAGTTTCATCTCACTTAGATCCCATCACAAACTTCTCACTTTAGTTTTATCTCACTTAGATCCCATCACAAACTTGCCTGCTTGATAAAAAGCAAAGCTGAAATCATTCTCTATAAATACCATTTATTGGTATCCTAAAAAATGGACATGAGGTATAGCACCTTTATAGCACTCAAGTTTGTAAAAAAAAAAAAACCTAAACTAAACTAAAAAGCTGAGTCACAATGAATGAAGTTCTGGTCTTCTGTCTTCCAGATCTTTACTTTGACATCCAACCTTAGTAATCCCACTGGTTATCTGAAAATGAATGTCATTGAATATATGTACTGCAGGTAATCCTTGACTTACAACTACAATTGGGACTGGAATTTCCATTGTATATCAGGGCAGTTATAAAGCAAATCATCATGTAGTTGGGCCTTATTTTAGTAACAATTTTACTGCAGTTTTTAAGAGAATCACCTCAATTGTTAAGGAAATCATGTGATTATTAAGCAAATCCAACCAATTGATGATTTTTGTCAGAAACTGAATGGGAAGGTCACAAATCATGATCATGACTGCAGGATGCTGCAAACAGTTGTAAAAGCAAACCAATTGCCAACCACAGAAATTGCAATCATGTGACAACAGTGATGGTACGATGGTCATAAGTGCAAGGAAAGGTTGTAAATCACTATTTCCAAGGCTGTTGTAACTTTAAGCCATTGTTAAACAAACCATCATAACTCAAGGATGACCTATATATCTTAAAGTATATGCACAGGATTTCACCATATCTATCCCCAAATTTAACAAATCTAGTTTTTCTATAGGCTCATATATGCTATTATATAAAGATAATATACTGTTGGACTTAAAACACAGAATAATAACATTCATTTCATTTACTGGCTTTATAAATTATAATTTATTAACCCTTCCAATCACTGGGTGCCACTATTGTAAAGTTAACTGAATAGCAGAAATTTTGCAATTTGATCAGTACATGCAAACATAGAGCTGCATGTACACTCAGATGATTTGGAATTTCACAAACTTTGGAAGTTATGTATATTTATTCAAAATAATTTCTCTTCAATGGGATTTACTCCAAAGATAAATCTTGCTTGTCATGAATATGAACTGGTCATTAGATGCATCTCGACATAACTGTGAGTTACCTTGAGGATACCTAATATAATCCAATAAAAGAAACTTTGTATGGAAGAATTTGTAGAGTTATCTATCTGTCTTTATATTTAGCAAGTGAATCAAAGGACAGAATAATGTATAATAGGCACTTTCACTGAACTTTCCTTCACAGGAAGGAAATTGACATTTCTTTTTTCCTATTTCTTTTACTGAACTTGTGATATGATTGCAAATCCTTGTAAACAAGTACATATAATGATGAAAAGGAAATTTGAAGTCATAATATTTGACTGATTTTTATAGCATACTCCATAACAAGGTGTTTTTTTTTTAATGTCAAGAATTATCCCTGGGAAGGTCTATTGATTGCACGTTTTGCCAGTTTGGAAGTACAGTGATCCCCAACTGCCTGAATGAGATTCCAGGTTCCCTAGATCCAATATTTTCTATTGTTAAAACAACTGTGCTTGTTGGGTATATGGATACACCAACTAGGTTTGGGTGACTAAATATAT
>NW_020769370.1:4663146-4676351 GCF_900518735.1 Pseudonaja textilis
ACTGCTGCTGTGCACTCTGCTTGGGGGTTTGTCCCCAAACACTAACAGTGCTACAATATTCCATCCACAATACAAATATCTAACAATCATGTTTTCTCAGAAAAAGGTACTTATCAACTAATCTAGGATTAGAAGAAAACATCATAAAGAGTGGTACACTTTAGTCTGCCTCATCTTTGCCATACATTGCAATTGAATCTTTCACTCTCTCTAGCATGTTTACAGTTTCTACTTTCAACCCCACCTGCTCCAATACATGCATAACAAAATATTTTCCACCTAAAAAAGATGAAATCCTTTCTATTTCATATTTAAGAGCAAGTACAACAAAAATGGAGAAGGGGGTGGGGAATCCAGGTCCTTTTAATGTGGCTAAGAAAAGTAAATGTTCTTGAGTGCCAATTTGTATCTTGTCTACTAAATTCTTCTATACAGAAATATACACTTTTCATGTTTCATCTTCTATTTCCTGAGCCATTTTAATAAAATTCATTTTTTTCTGTGTGTGTTTGTGTGTGTGTAAATTTAAGACATTTATTTAAGATTCTGGCATTCTAACCACTGTGTGATAATGCAGTGGTTAGAATGCAGTACTGCAGGCTACTTCTGCTGCCTGCTGGCTGCCTGCAATTTGGCAGTTCATCTCTCACTAGGCTCAATTTCTGGCTGGATTTTCATCACCTTCGGAGCGAGGATCACAACCTCTGCAGCACCGTTCTGAGATCACCTCATTGGAGGGCCCCAATCAGGGCCATAGCCACCCTGGAGGGGTGGTAATGCAAAGGGGAACTGCCTGGCCAGCAGAGGAGAGCTGCATCTCTCCTCCCTGACATGGAAACCCCCCTCATCTGAAGACGAGCTGCAGTGGCACCCAAAATGACTGCCATGAAGATGGAGACAGTCAGAATGCCCAAGACTTTGCAGGAGTGAAGAGACGGTGAAGAGTGCGTGATTTGGGTGAGAATATTTTTGAATTTTTAAGTACAACCCTGACAAAGATAATAAAAACAGAGGACTCATAAGGCTTTTTAAATTTGCAGCGAATCTAATATTGGAGCAGAATTTTTAAAATACTAAAAACTTAACTGTAAAAACTGAAAAACAGAAGTAAAACAAAATAAAGGATTTTCAAAAAAAAATGAATTTTCAAAAAAACTTTTGAAAATTGGATTTTATGATTGAGCAGATTGTGGCTTTGCATAGGCATGGTTAAAATTCTGTAAACTACATTTAAAAAAGGAATATATATCTATTTTTTGAAATATTGACAAAGTTTATTGAGAACGGTAAAAAGAAAAGAAATGTGAAGATTGATTAAAGGGTGTCACCTGCTGTCAAAAGAAGATATTACAGATGCCTAAATTTTTGACAAGACTGGATTTAAAGGGGAATTGAGAATGAGGGGGGGAAAAAGGAACTGAACTATTAAAGGATCCTGGAAAGCTACAATATAAAATCAAACGGGTGGAGGAATTTATGAAGGTTTTACCCAAATGGACTAACTTTAGGAAAACTCCTGGACATTGGAATTTCAGTCTGAAAAGTGACTTTGGATTGAACAAAAAACTATTGGACAATTGGACAGAAAGAAATAGAACAAATAAAAAGAAAAATGAGCTGAATTTGTAAAGAAATTATGGTGGAACTTCAGATGATAAAAGACACTATGATTAGAAGATTTGAGGACATTTTGAATAAAATACAGAACATGGCAGAGGATATGGAAATGGTGGGATTCATTTTTTTTTACTACCGGTTCTGTGGCATGGCTTGGTGGGATGGCAGGGGAAGGATACTGTAAAATCTCCAGTCAGAGGTGGTATTTGCCGGTTCTCCGAACTACTCAAAATTTCTGCTACTGGTTCTCCAGAACTGGTCAGAACCTGCTGAATACCATCTCTGAAATGGAGACACAAATAATAGAAGGAAACCAGGAGACACAGGAAGAGGAGGAGCCATTTGGAAGAGCAAACAGAAAAATACAACAAATGAAACAACACATAAAAAGAAATGAGAAAAAGGAAAAAAATTAAAAATGACAATGATTGATGTAGTAAACCAAGAGGAGAGTATTTTAAAGGAGATGCAAAAGGCTCTGTTATGCAGCACCCTTATACGAGTCTTTATGGTGAAAGGGTGGATGCTTCCACTTACCATTGGGTCTTCATCACCATTCTTGCCAGAGTCAACCACTTTGGGGGCTGGAGTTTCCCTCTCCCTGGACTGGAAGGGGGAACCTCCATGGCCAACCTAGCTAATTTCCCCTTGTCAGACGGGTTCTGGGGAGTCCAACTTGGCTGCCGCCGGTCCTCGCCTGAGGAATGGGAGATGAGGCATTCTGAAGCCCAGTGGCCCTGCTGGCCACATCTGAAGCACTTGACTCTGGGGCTTGCTGCACATTTCACATCTGCTGGTGGCTTTCCAGCTAGTTAATGGCCCAATAGCTGCTTAGGGGGTTTCTCTTGCATTGCCCTTCGGTGGGGATGAATTTCTAAGTCCATGGTCACTGCCATCCGGTACCAATCCTGAATTTGGTCGGACACCCCCTATAGATGCAAGCTTGTCTAAGGTCCTGATCCAGGTCTTTCTTAAAATAATAGACGAAGAGTTCCTCAGGCCAGGTTCATAATTTTCTGGCTACTCTTCTAAACTCCCACACTAATTCCTTAGGTGGCCAGCTGTGCTGCTTCAGCCCCTTGATCTCTGCTTCAGCTTCCTCTTTGTTAGTCATGTCCTTGAATTGGACCCTTAGAGGCTGCACAAACTTGTCCACATCTTCCAGTTCAGGAGTTCCTTCATCATGGAGTTGAGCAATTCACTCAACTGCTTCCTCTTCCCTCATATTATCTGCAGTGACTAAGATCATGTCCTAGTCTGACTGGTACTGTCCCCCATATCCATCAATGTGAACTCAGATTTGGTTTAGGAAATAGGCTAGTTTTCCCAGGGTGCCATCAAAGGTAGCCAGGAGCTGGGGGGTGGCAGTGGCTGGGGGGGGCAGCTGCAGCCAGAGGGATCGGTGGTGGGATGGAAGCCAGCATCCACTGGTACTGGATTCATCCTTGGCCTGGATAAAAGGCCCACCTGGGCAGAACCTATTCTTCAAGCGGCAGTCCAAGAGGCATTGGTGGGGGTTGATGGGTAGGCCTTGGTTGGCCTCCCGTTCTTCCCCTGGTCCCAGGGCTTGAGTGGCCCAAGGGCCTGGAAGGTCATCCTGCTGCAGTGGCTGGCTGGGCTTCTATTTGCAGGAATTGGGAGACTGTGCTTTGGGCCAGCCAGCACCAAATAGAATGAAGCAGATGCTCTGCTCTGGACTGCCATGCTTCCTGATCCTAGAAAGTGGAATGTAGGCTGGGGTAGAATCCAACCGAGCTGGATTGAGTGCAGGAAGATTTGAGCCATGGGTCCCACACTCAGTAGCTTGAACTTCTGGGGAAGCCCAGCAAGCAACTGGCTTTGGGACAATGATTGGAGCCTCAATTCCCTGAATTCACCAGCCTCCAGGGATTTTGGTGGTCTCCACTCAAGGCAGCCACTGGTCCAGGTTGTCCCGATAACCCTGTGGATGCAGGGACCACTATCCCTGGTTCCAGCTCTAACTGCACAGCTGATCCAGCTGGCAGGGTCTGCCTAGAAACAGGTTCCTTGGGTCTGACACCTTCCGGAGTTTGGCCTATGCTGCCTTGGTTTCAGCTACCGCTGCAGCTGATGGGTACCAGATAGCTTCGCAAACCTCTTCCAAAGCAGATCCAGCAGATCCTTCAAGGGTTTCTTGTCCCTACTCCATCTTCCCTGAGTCATTACGCTCCAGTATTTTGGGGTGCATCTCGGGGTTCAGTTACAATTTAGCTCCATTTAGAAGTGGTACAATCCACTTTATGTCTTTAGAATTTTTTTTCATGTCACTGAATGTTTAAACCTGTCATTTTTTTATCAGGCAAAGTTGAAGGGGGTGGGTTAAGTTTGATTTTTTTAAGTTTGATTTTTCAAGGTTGGGTTTTTTTCTTATTTATTCCTATGCACCCATCCCTTTTCACTAAGAAGGGATACCTCTTCCTCTAAGTTGTGGTGTAGATGTAGGGTGTGTTGAGGGTTTAGTTCACATGTTTTGCATGCAATGCCTCCTTAATCTCGCCAGACTTTATTCCAAACCTCTAACGGCAGTCTAAGTAAGTGTAAGTACAAGAATTTGCCATTCATACTTTAAAAAAAATTCATTTAGACTCAAAATAGTATACACTAATCCAGGAGTGGGGGGAAAAACCCCATTTTTTTGAGATGCCAGACTAGCATGCATTCACATGCCTCTAACCTCCTTGCTTGCTGCAAAGCCAGATTGTAGCAAACAAGGGATTGAAAGCACATGAATGCATGTTTGTCTGGCCATTTTGGGGTTAGTTCACCGAAATCAACAAAAACTTAGGTATTTAATTCTGCCAAACTAGTTGTTAAATTATTTTTTAATCCCACCACTGACTTAGACAATAAGTGCTGATGTAATAAACAGAGACTTGAATTGAAATTGCAATGGACAAAATAGTTACCAAAGTCTTCATATGAGATGCCTGTTACACATTTCCTTCCCCTGACCCAAGACATGCCTGTCCTGACCCTTCATGCCAAGTAAACAACATTGAATGATTATGAGCAGCTAGGTAAGAAAGTCAAGGACCTCGGTGCACAAGTAGTTTTTTCATCTGGGGACTTCTGGTTAGGCTTCCTTGGTGACATACCGGAATCTGCAGTTGTCTGTAGTTTCGGTTTGGGCTTGCTGCTGGAGGGCTCCGATTTACCAGATTTAAGGCTGAAGCCACCCTGTAGAGGTGGTGAAGAAGGGGGAGACCACCAGCTGGGTTAAGGGGAGCCACATCTCTCCTCCCTGGCTTGGCAATACTCCTCTCTGAAGGCTGTTGCAGCGGTGGTCAAAAATGGCCACCCCAAAGAAGAAGACCAGACAAAAATGTGCAGGAGTGTGGAAGAAGGGAATAGCCTGAGTGACCAGGCTAAGCAGAATTAACATCTGAATATAAGATACCCTGGAATTAAAATACCTAAGAACTTTTGAAAAAGATTTTTAAAGCAGCGGTAAAGAAGGGAAAAAAAGATCTGATAGCTTGAAGTGGCTTTGAACTTTGAAAGAAAAGCCTGAAGGAGAAATCAGTGTAAAATAATCATGACACTAATTAGGCTAATCTAAAGCTGCAATTGTAAGCAGCAAAGGGAAGATAAGGAATGTTTGACATTTAAAAGCCAGAAAAGGAGAAAAAGCAGAGGAAAAAAAGGAGGGAGATGGAACTTGGATATACCAGAGAGTGCCACCTGATGCTAAAAGAATTTAAATGTGAACTTTTAAAAGATTTTTAAAGAATAATAAAGAAAGTGAAATCTTGCTACAATAAAACAGAACCCCCCGAAAGTGAAAGTGGAGCTTGGAACTTTGCAACAAAGAAAGAAGTAAGAAAAAACTGTTCTGGGACTGTTTGATGACTTTGGAAACTCTGGATAATGGGTTACTAGAGGGGACTTTGGTTGTTTATAAGTATTGAGAAGTGTTGAAAGATTGCAGAACTTTTTCTGGAATTGAAAATGGAACTAAAAAACATAAAAGAACAGCTGCAAGAGAAAGGAGAATTGTGTAACTTTGATCTACGATTTCTGGAAATGGCGGTTTTGGAGTATGAAGGAGCTTCAGAGGAAGAAGGAGAGGGGAACAAAGAAGAGGCCATCTTTAATAAACAGTTGGGACAATGAAGTTTGAAGTGAAAAGAAGGGAAAAGGGATTTAAAAACTAGAGACCAGAGGAGGCAATTTTTTAAAAAAAGAACAGTTTGAAAAATAAACATAATACAAGGAAAGAGCAGAAGGGAGGATTACAGAAGAAAGCATCAAAAAGGAAGGTGGACAAAAATTGGAGTGAGAAAAAGAGAGGGGAAATAAAGGGGAAAAGAAATTACAAGAAACAGAATCAGGAAATAAAGAAATATGGGAAACAAACAAAAATAAAAAGAAATTGTTTGTTTGAAAGACACAGAGATAATGGCTGAATATATAATTAAGAGAGAGGATTCTGCAAGGTGACAAGGAACTGTATAAATATTTTAGAAATAATAAACTATGTAGAAAATAGGAAGATATATACTATTAAAGTGGAATATGAAACTGATATTGTTAATCAATGGAATGTTTGTTAACAATCAAACTAAATATAGAGATATGAAAATATGAAAATATGTATACTTATAAAATGTAATTGAAATGATGAGAAGGATAGAGAAAATATGAATATCAATGTATATTAATGATCCATAAAACATAACTAAAAAGAATTACAAGGAGGACTGTAAGGAGATTAATATCAGTTTCTAGGATGAATGTGAATTGACTAAATATTTCTTCTGCTTTTTTCTCTTTTATCATTGAAATTTAAAATATTTTAGAGGTAATTGAAGGGGGAAGTACCATGCAGAATCTGATTGAAAAGGAATTTATGTTATAATATAGTTATTAGGAGATGAATGTTATAATTGTTTAAGGGGACAATTTAAAAGTAGAATGTTTAATGGGATTTGAAAGGGAATTATTTACAAGATATGTAGGTGATACACCTACAAAACTCCCTTAAATGGTAATTATAAGGGAAACCTTGTTTTGTAATATTTGAAATGTGGAGGAATCTTTTGGGAAATGATGATATAAGAATACGTAGTGAAACTGTAAGTAGGACAGACAAAAGTATGTTATGACTCCCCTTCAAAATTCCAACGAACAAAACAGAAAGCAGCCGTTTCAAATTAAATCAAACAGAAAGAAGTCTTATAAGATAATGGCTGGCAGGAATCTCAATCCACAGCATAAATCTTTACTCTGTCCAGCAAACCAGTCCTGGCAATAAATCTCTAGTCTCAGAGCTTCTTGCTGTAACGTCCTCACTCAAATAAGTCACTTTGTTCCTGGCAAATTGTACCAGCCCAGCTGTGTCCTTTTATACTCATTGAGGCAACGTGCTAATTTACTGACTCGCTCTCCTCATTTGCTCCAGCTGATTTTGCCTTCTCAACAGTCTTCTGTTCCTTACATTTAACCATGAATTTTCCAAGTTCTCATCTCCACTAGAAGACTCTCTCAAAACTTCCCTGTCAGCCATTCCCGGCTGTTGATCAGATAAGGAACCAGAGGAGCTCAAAGGTCCTGACAATTCTAATACATCAGGTCTGTCGTCCTTTGTCACATCCATCTCCTCATCCTGGTTACCAGTCCAATCACTGAGCCATGCCAGCTCATATTTTTCTGCCATGTCCTCCTCACTTGAACTCATATCAGTCACAGGAGCTGAATCCAAGCCCGGAGCCACAACAAAAGTATAAGTATAATGATTGTGAGGATATGGAATCTTTGAAAAGGAAATGAAATAGATCCGGAAATAAATGAGAAAACTATAAAACAAGCCCGAGGGAGGTATTTGAGTAAGAATAAATAGAAAATATATAAAGTAGTGATAAGATAAGAAACTGAATATGAAAAATGAATATGTAACTGAAATTATATCTGTATGGAGATGTGAAAACTTGGAACCATGCTGTTCACTAAAAAAAATATGTTCTATTTTTCTTTTTGTTTTGTGAAAACCCAAATAAAATTGTTTTTTAAAAAAGTAGTTTTTTTCATCTGTACTGCCAACAAATGGACAACATCCGGTAAGAGAACAAAGAATTCTAGAAGTGAACCACTGGCTAGGGAAGTTTGCACTCATGAATTATGGTGCTGCCAAATGGAGTTGTTTATACTCCGTCAAAGCCAACCATCCTGAGACTCCAGAGGTAAGAAATACCCAAAGAGGAGCTTTCTTACAACATCATACTGGACGTTGATTGGACTCGCAATGCTGGACCCTTGAGGGAGGGACTGGGGGTAACTTTCAGAAGTGGGATTCAAAAATCCCAGCAATCCCTGTTGCCTGGTTGCTGGGTGGGCATGGCCATGGTGGGCCTGGTCTACTGGAACTTCCAGGAGGGCCATTTTTCATCTTCCCAAGGGTCTGGAGGCTTCCCCCAGGGCTCTAGGAGGGTGAAAATAGCCTCCCCGGGCTCTGGAGGCCCACTGGAAGCCAGAAACAGGCCTGTTTCTGGACATCCGGTTACTATTGGGAGGGCCGTTTTTTGCATCCCCAAGGATCCAGGAGGCCTCCCCCAGGCTCTGGAGGCCCACTTTGAAACTGGAAACAGGCCCATTTCCGGACTTCTGGTACTTCCAGGAGGGCTATTTTATACCTTCCCAAGGGTCCAGAGGCCTCCCCTGGCCTTTGGAGGCCCACAGGAAGCCAGAAACAGACCCATTTCCGCACTTCTGGAAGCCCTGTTTTTCCTCCTCCCAGGGTCTCCGCACAGACCCTGCACTTACCTGCATCGCGTGGTGACTCCTGGGAGGGGCGGGGTGGGGTGGGCAGGGCCAGTCGGTCAGTTGAAATTCCGGTTCGGCAAACCAGATTAAAACATAACATCCAGTTCACTCAAACCGGTCCAAGCCGGTAGAATCTCACCCCTGGTAATTTCAATGTGTAACCTTTGCGCCTTTTGAATAAGATCTTGCCTTTCTTTTGCTGCTTTCATTTCAATCTTAGTAAAAGTACCTGTTCTCTAATTCAATGGAGTTGGGGATTTTCTTTCTTGAGTTTTGAATGGAGGCAGGGCTGACGTTAGGTAAGATCTGCTTTATCAGCCAACCCAGAGATCCTAGTCTACTGTGGGAGCTGAGCACTCAATGACAACCCACGAGCAACCAAAAAGAGTCCAGAGCCCCAAGATCAACTCTCCTTGGGCATGTGTGAATCAAGATGAGACAGAGTGAGTGGAGGAGCTGCAACTCCATGAGGAACCAGTCTGAGCCAGATGGTTGCTAGGCATAAGACAGTTGGATGATCCTGAGAAGCACCACCAGGGGTGACCTTCACCAAAGGGCAGTGTGGAGACTTTCCCCTGCCTGACTCTGACATAGAGGACCTCATGTTGAGCCATGCATTGCAACTGCTGCATGAAGCAATTGAGAGTTGGAGAGCTCAGGAAATCTTGCCCAGAAGCCTACCCAGCCATCACATGGACAGACCAAGCAGGCAGCAAGGGAAGCTGCCACTTCCACAGCTGCAGTGGCAGCCTCCGTTGCTCCACAGAGGCAACTCCAGGTGCAGCTGCTCAGTCAACAGCCACTGCATGTGTTGGCAGACGAGCTAAAAAATGATCTGGCCAGGGACTGGCACTATGGCAACCTCAGATGCAGCAAGTCCTTCTTTCCTGCTCATAAAGCCCCCCCCCAAAGCTTGCCAAAAGTGGGCCTGCACCCAAACTGAGGTCCACAGCATGCTTCAAGTGTGGTAAGGAGGAACACTGGGCAGCTGATTGCCATTTGCTCAAACTAAGTCCCAAACACCTGGCTGCTGTGGGCAAGAAGCTTGAGAAGTAGCCACTGAGGCACTGTGAATTAGCCTTGAAGGGGGCAGAGGTTGTTCAGTTCACCGATCCCACCCAGGAGGAGCTGGAGGAGAATGAGACTGACTCTGATGATGACCCCCTATCAACAGGTAAATCAATATATGATCCCTGTGACCATCTCAGTGGAGCTACCTTTGGTAGGCACCCTGGGGAAGATGTTAGCCCTTTTGGATTCAGGGTGCACCAGATGTGTGATTAGCCCCAAGCTGATAGAGAAACTCAGACTGAGACTGAGGACACTGAGGGTACCCACTATTGTGGTTTGTCTTAGCTGGCAGTCAAGTCAGATGAGTCAGAGGAGATGGAGGGAGTTACCATTGGAACCAGTGGAAGGCTCTGAGGAACAGGAGGTCTCAGAGCCAGATGCAGAGCAGGGCCCATCTATCCACACTCAGGCAGAGAGACAGCTGTTTTCAGGGCCTGAGATGAGCACGGGGAGAAACAGCTGGACCCTGTCCCAGATGCGTGCATGCACAGAGAAGTGTGGAAAGGAGAGCAACACAGGTCTGAGGGCCAGCTATCCAAGAAAAGAAAGATACATTAACAAGCCCCTCCCTGGCTGGGATATAAGGAGGAGGGGCATGGGAGACATGGGTGTCGGAGACATCTGTTCATGCTCCAGAAGAGTACCCTCTGGCAGATTCCTTGCCAGGATTTCCTTGCCGGTAACCAGATTGGTCAGGACTCTTTGTGTTGGGATTGAAGTGCTGTTATCACCTATGGATGCGTGACCTGGAGCTTTGTCAGTGAATGCTGTGAATTCCTGCCTTTCTAAAAAAAAAAAAAAAAAAGGCTGGATCAGAACACTAATTTTGCCAGCTGGATAGGTCAATGGCGGGGGTGGGGGGCAGCTCACTTCATAACTGAACTTGTGGAAATATGGATGGGGAGCCACAAAGAGACATTGAGTTTCATTGTAGCACCCAAAATGGAGAGCCCACTCCTGCTTGGATTAACCTGGCTCCACAAATGGAACCCTCTTGTGAACTGGAGGAAGGGGCTTCTAAGAATCCATTCCCAACTGGAGGGAAGAGCAGGAGAGAAATCCCCAAAAGAACCAAGGTTACAAGGGCATTAAGGACTGCAGTGCAGGAATGCACACAAGGCAAGGAAAAAAAATCTCAAAGGAATAATGGGTCCTCAAGGAAGCATTCTGTGAATGGGGCTCTGATGCATTCCAGCCCCATCACCCCACAGATTGTAGCATAGAAATCCTCCCTGGGGCAAAATTCACCAAGCCAAAAATGTATTTGATGTCTTAGCAAGAGTTAAATGAGCTGCAGGCCTTTATTGATAAGAATTTGAAGCAGGAAATTCATCTAACCAGCTAAACTGTGGATGGCTGCTCTGGTGTTGTTTTGTGAAAAAAAGGATGAGTCTCTGTATGGATTAAAAAGGGTTAAATGCTGTGTGTGGGGGGAATGTTTATCTGCTGCCACTAATGAAGGATATGATGGCACATTTAGGCAAAGGAAAAATATTTACTAAGCTGGATTTGTGTGAAGCTTACTACAGAGTTTGCATTAAGGAGGGAGATGAATGGAAAACTGTCTTTAATTGCCCTTTGGGTTGCTTCCAGTTCAGAGTGCTCCCGTTTGGGTTACAAGGGGCACCTGCTGTTTTCATGTAACTGATCAATGAGGTGCTACATGAACATTTGTACAAAGGGGTCCTGGTTTACTTAGATGACATTCTCATATACACTGAGACTATGAAGGAGTAGGTGAAGCTAGTGCATGCAGTTCTGAATAAACTCAGAGCTGCTGAACAGTATGCTAAATTGTCCAAGTATGAGTTTTATCAGGACAAGATTGACTACTTGGACTATCACATATCACACAAGAAGATAGAGATGGACCTTGAAAAGGTGCAGACAGTCTTGGAATGGGCACACACACACAGCACACGAAAGCAGAGTAGCAGATTAAGGTTATTGGTTTCAAACATGTGGTTCAAGCATTAGGCTATTCAGGTGTACCTATAACAAAGTAAGAAATCTAAATGTTTGATTTGATTATGAGTTACCCTGTAGTAAGATAGGCAGTCAATACATTTAATAAATAAATAAAAAATAAACAAACAAACAAAGCCACTCAGTCTTACCAGGGATTAACCAGAGCCTGTAGTCCTCCATCCAGACTCACATAGCTTTTTATTTATTTTATTTTATTTTTATTTATTTTATTTTGTCAAGCGATTATAAGATAACAGGTATAATTTAAACATAGTTATGAATACATGACATGGATACATATAAGAAAAATAAAAAGAAACAATAGGACAGGGACGGTAGGCATGTTGGTGCGCTTATGCACACCCCCTACAGACCTCTAAGGAAAGGTCAATAGTAGACAGTCTAAAGTTAACATTTTGGGGGTTTGAGGAAGAAACCACAGAGTCAGGTAGAGTATTCCAGACATTGACCACTCTGTTGCTGAAGTCGTATTTCCTGCAATCAAGTTTGGTGCAGTTTACCTTGAGTTTGTATCTATTGTGTGCTCTTGTATTGTTATGGTTGAAGCTGAAGTATTCATTGACATTACAATGTATAATTTTATATATTGTATGTATGTATGTATGTATATGTATATGTATGTGTGTGTGTGTATATATATATGTGTGTGTGTGTGTGTGTGTGTGTTTACATATGGATCTTTGGTTATTCGGGTTTTCTCCCACGTAAGATTGGAAGTATCTAGGCAACGTTTCAATAAAGTCTCATTTATCATCTTCAGGCTTGTGTTTTCTGCTCTGTGCTTCTCAGAGTAATGTGAGCTTGCAGCTGTTGCTTCCTTTTAACTGCTAGTGGGGGTGTGACTTGATTGGGTGGGGGCTTGGCTGTGTTCTGATTGGGTGGGGGGTGTTCTGATTGGTTGGGGGCTGGCCGTGTTCTGATTGGCTAGAGGTGTGTTCTGTTCAGGTGGGGGCTTGGTTGTGCTCAGGTTAGTCTTAGTTGCTGGGGGATTTGAGCTGGTGAGCTGTGATCCTGATGTTTGGCTTCATGTTCGTGGTCGTGCCGCATCTTCATGGTGGGTGTCAGTTCACTTCATGTATGGCTCGGAGGGGTTTGAAGCGGGTAGTGATGCAGCTGCAGTGCGGCTTCTGGTCCGTGGTCGTGTCTCATCTTCTGTGTGGGTGTGAGTCTGCTTTCTACATGGAAGTGTGGTGGTAGCATCTTGTGTGGCCCTCGTGGGTGTGGGTCTGGTGTCATTCTTCATGTTAGGTACTCGTCTGTTTGTGAGGGTGGGTTTCCAAATGGCTGGTAGGCAGGAGGTGTCATCTCGTTTATTCATGCTGTGTGGGCGTTTTTCTATCTCTATGGCTTCTCTGATTATTCTGTTGTTGAAGTGTTCGGTTTTGCTATAGTTCTGGTATCACAGCAGGATCACAGCTCACCAGCTCAAATCCCCCAGCAACTAAGTCTAACCTGAGCACAACCAAGCCCCCACCTGAACACAACACACCCCCACCCAATCAGAACACAGCCAAGCCCCCACCCAATCAAGGGCTACCCCCACTAGCAGTTAAAAGGAAGAAGCAGCTGCAAGCTCACATTACTCTGAGAAGCACAGAGCAGAAGACACAAGCCTGAAGATGATCAGTGAGACTTCATCGAAATGTTGCCTAGATACTTCCAATCTTACGCGGGAGAAAACCCGAATAACCAAAGATCCACATACAAATACCCGCGAGAACCTCAGAAAATATATATATATATATATA
>NW_020769370.1:4691351-4777984 GCF_900518735.1 Pseudonaja textilis
GAGTCCTTCCTTCTAGGAATTTTTGATAAACAAATATCCAAAAAATCAAAGTATATTACAATCCATATCTTAACTGCGGCCAGACTGGCATTTGCCCAGTGCTGGAAACTACCCTCTATCCCCACTGAACTTATGGTTATTCAGAAAATTTTACAATGCGCCGAAATGGACAAACTAACCCAAGCGTTAAAAAATAAAGAATCCTCAACCTATTATAGCAATTGGAATCCTTTGTATAATTGGCTAAACCAAAGATAGATCACCTTTAGGAAAATTAAGGCCGAGGACCTCCGAAGCAGAGATAAAGAAAAGCACCGCTGACGATAGAAAGGACCTTACAGACAGTCACAAAAAATATGGTTTTATTATAATTGTTTTCCCTACTTTCCCCCCCTTTCCCTTACCTTTCTCTCTTTCCTCTCTCAAGCCTCCCTCTCTTTCCCTCTTGGCCTATGCCAAGACCTGTTTGTCTTTTTGTTGTATATAATTTGTAGCTGTGTTGTTGTTTTTTAAAAGTAAAATTAATAAAGTAATTTAAAAAAAAGAAAAAAGTACATTCAAATGCTAATACTGAAATAGGTTTCTACCCATTGTTTTTTTAAGCTTTGTAAACAATTATTTTATATTTACAATTATTCCATCTTTCATTTCAACAATGTGTCGACTGGGTACATATGTCTTGTGCTAACAATGATAATTAATACTTTTCTTACCAATATAACAATAGTCACATTTTCTTTATAACCATTATTTCATGTCTATTATCTTTATAAGAATCTTAACTTATTTTTCTATATATTCATGTACTCTATTTTAACTTGTTTTGTTTTCCAACCATTGATAAAATAGATCCCATACAATGTAATATTCAGTTTCTTCTTTTTCTTTAATTGCCAGTTGTGGTGGTCTCTCATGAAAAGAAGACACTATGCAAACCCTCTTTTATTAGAGGCAATCGTAGCAATTTTGTTAACGTCCTCTCACAAACACATTACATCACACAACATGCACTTATCATTCACATAAAGCATACAAGGCTGCAAAGTTTAAGTTTGCTACAATTCTGGTTAGAAATGGCAACAATTTGTCCTTGCTCCTTGCTCTGTGTTCCAGCCAACCACCAGAAGGCTCCATTGTCCTAGCACGTACACCAAGAACAAAGAATCATAGTTCCCACATCTCCCCTGTTTTTCCTTTTTAAGAGACAGGGAGTGTTTTAGTCCCAATAACAGTCTTTGTCAGGCGCGTAGGCAAGAGTGCTGTGCATGCTGATGTTATCCATGGTGTTCGTGACTTCTTCAACCATCACAAACATCTTGTCCTCGTCTGGGTCGTCACAGGTTGGCTCTCCTATCTCATCTTCGGATGGCAGTGGTTCATATGTGTTAGTTATTTGTTGATTCCAGAGAGCCATTACCTGTGCAGTGGCTTTTTTCTCAGCCAAGAGGGATAAACTGTTAGAAATAGTGCGTACAAAGATGGATAATACACAAGGCAATACAACACATCCTGCAGCAATCATACCAATGAGCGCTACAATAGCTTGCAAACCAGGCAATTTTGATGATTTGGAATTCCTTCATAAGAGCCCTTTTATTTTGATGAAAATAGTTATGACTGTCACAAGGGGTTAGGGGAGAAAGAGAGAAAGCGGATAGAATAGTAGCAGCGGATGCGGCTGAAGCCGCTGCGTCAGCTCTGTCATTTCCTTCTTGTAATGGGCCGGGAAATGGTTGATGACTTCATATATGAGCAACAAAGAAAGGGTGGGAGCAGGTTGAGATGAGTTGCTGAAGCGAAATGAATTTAGTAAGAAGGTCATTGTCCAGAGTGGGGGAGAGATATGCATCGGAGATATTCTTTACTATAAAAGTGACATAAAGACTGTCCAAGATTAAATTGAAAGGTTGATCAGGAAAATGTTGAAAGGCCAATATAGCAGCAGCAAGTTCTGTCCTTTGGGCAGATGATTGTGGCTGAGTAACTTTGGTGCGCCATTGCCCTTCTGAAAACCAGGCACAGGTACCATATTGCTTCCCTCCATCTACATATATAGTGATCGCAGAGGGAATGGGGGCTGTGGATTCTATTAATTGCCAATTAAAAGGAACCAGCTTAAGTAAATTAAGCCGGTCATCTGCAGGGAGATGGCAGGAAATAGTCACCGGCCATTCTTCCATTACAATTTGTAATGACTCTGAATTCAATAGCATTACCTCCCAATCGGACAATGACATGGGGACATATAGTACAGAGGGTTCAATAGCCATTAGGGCTTTACAACGTTGACGCCCTTTGTGAATAAGTAAAGAGAAGAGCAAAGGTTTGGGGTTAATCGATTTACGAGGGGTATGAGGCAGATGTATCCATTCTAGGATGAGAAGTTTAGAGAGACTTTGAGCAAGAATTGCAGTAGGAAGCTGAGGTGTATTGAGCAAGATTAAGGAAATAGGAGCATTGTTGTGACATTGGTCGACCCACTTTTTCTGCATAATGTGCTGAATGTCCTGGGTGATTTTCAATTGATGATCTGTCAGGGTAATTTTATCCCCTGGAGTGGTTCCTCCCTTTAATGCATCAAACAGGGGGCCGAGCATGTGTGTAGTGATGCCAAAATAGGGACAGGTCCAATTAATAGCCCCTAAATATTGTTGTAGTTGTACGAGGGATGTCGTGCGGGGCAGGGCTAATGCTGGTAAAACTGGTGCCGAATAAGCCTGCATTAGCTTATGTCCTAGATATTGAAAAGGATGTCATGTTTGAACCTTTTCTGGGGCTATGTGTAAACCACCTTGGTGTAGCAAGGTGATAAGGTTGTCCAGGGTAGCGGCAACTGTGCCTTCCGGACCGGGGGCACCTATGAGAATGTCATCCATATAGTGGTAAACTAGAAATTGTGGGTGTTGTGTTCTATAGGGCTGAAGGATTTGATTAACATTACTATGCACATTGTAGGGCTGTTGAGCATGCCTTGAGGTAATACCTTCCATTGATATCATTTAGTGGGGTGAGAATTGTTAGGTTGGGGAATAGTAAAAGCAAAGAGTTTGCGGTCTTCCGCATGAAGCGGGATAGAAAAGAAACAGTCCTTGAGGTCAATGACAACAACGTCATAGTTAGTGGGAATAAGGTTGGGATTAGGTAAGCCACATTGGAGTGAGCCCATGGGTTGTATGATGGAGTTGACGGCCCTTAAATTGTGCAAAAAGTGCCATTTTCCAGATTTTTTTTTATAACAAACACCGTAGTGTTGTATGGGCTAAGCGACGGCTCGATATGATCATATTGTAATTGTTTGGCTGTTAATTGCTGCAATGCAAGCAATTTATTTGCTGGCAATGGCCATTGATCAACCCAAACAGGAACGTCCGTGGTTAAGGTCAAGTGAAGGGGAAGAGGGTGAGTCATTCTAGCTGCAATTTAGCACCAAATTGAGAGAGTAAGTCCCTCCCCCACAAATTCGTGTGAAGGGGGAGGATGACGGGCTTTATTTGTGCAGTCCCTGTGAGGTTTTCAGAAGTCACAGGGAGCCAAAACTTACTGATGCGAGCCATTTGAATCCCTCCTACACCTCTTACCGATGGGGAGGTCTCTGTTTTCCAGTCTGTAGGCCACTCATCAGAGCATATCACCGAGCCGTCAGTACCAGAGTCCAGAAGACTGCTGAAGCGGCGACCCTTGATTAAAGCCAAGAGTGTGGGCTTAGTTTCGGTGATAGATCTAGTGAGGGCAAGCACATCAGAGGGAAGTTGCGGTACCATGATCATTTTTGCTACGACGTCACCCTTTTGTAACTTCGTTGGAAGAGTGGATAGCACAGAAAGGTTAATGGCTGAGAGTTTTGAGGAAGGATAAAGCAGATCGGGAAGCACAGAGATTCCTTTGAGGAGGGCATGAGGGTGAGATTGTATAAGAGCAGTTTTATCGGAGGAGAAGGAGGCAGAAGGAGGAAGCTGTGCGCCGACAGAGAGTGGTAGATGGGGAAAGGATATGAGCACATCTTCTGCCACTGATAATTCATACACAGTGGATGGTATATGGGCAGCCTTGGGAGAGGGGCTAGCTGCCGGCCCCTCTACTCATTTCCCAAGGGTTCAGTTTTTGATCGACATTGATTAGCCCAATGATAGCTTTTCTTACATTTCGGGCAGACTGTTTTTGGTCGAACATCTCTACTGGTGGAGGGCTTTGCTGCCCCCCTGCCGGGGGCTCGACATTGTGATTTAAAATGGCCGGGCTTCCCACAATTGTAACAATTACCAGATGGCTTATTACCTCTGGTGATAGCTGCAGCCATCATTTCGGAAGTGTATTGGTGTGTTCCCACCACCCTGCAGGCTTATAGGAATTGGGCTAGAGTGGCATCTGGAGAATTAATCAAGGGAGTAAGCAAGGTTTTACAGTCTGCATTAGCATTCTCATATGCCAATTTAAGAAGAATTTCCTGCCGAGCCGCCTCATTTGTAATTTGCCTTTGTAGGGCCGTTTGGAGGCATTCAATAAAATCGGCATAGGGTTCATTGGAATTTTGTAGAATTTTTGCAAAAGATTGTGCGGAGGTATGAGGGTCATCCAAGTGAGAGAGAGCAAGCAGAGCGGCTTGTGCAGAAAGGTTAAGAGCATTAATAGGGCTATTATATTGAGCTGTGGGAGCAGCAAAGGCACCCTTTCCTGCCAGTTCATTTGCTGTAAGATTCGGATTTTGAGCTGCCAATAGGCGACAATGATGGAGAAACTCCGATTGCCATACAACAAATTGAGTCCCTGTTAGAGTCATATGAAAAAGGCTATGCCAATCAGCTGGGATCATTATATGGGCATTAGCCATCATTCTAAATAATCCCATCGTAAATGGAGCCTGAATACCATACATTTGTACAGCTTGTTTGATATCCTTGATTAATTTAACAGGGATGGGTTCCCAGTGTGGGACGTTTTGTCCCTGCGCGTTCTGCGCATAAACTAACGGGAATGCCGATGGGCAGTTGGAGTGATCTAACTCACCAGTTCTAACTCCCGCAGCGATGGTGGCATGAACTGTGCCCATAGGAGGGGGTAAGGCAGGAGAAGAAGGCACAGAAGGGAGAGCAAGAGAAGAAGAAGAGGGATTGGGTGAGGGGGGGTCAGGAGATGGGGGGAGGTTTACCGACCTCATTTGCCTCCCGGGGGGGCAGTCGGTTTAAGAGATACAGGCGCCACAGTGGGGGGCAAGAGTTGTACAGCAGGATTCACATAGGGAGGGGGTCCAGAAAGGGGGCCAAGTAGGGGTTGCTCTAAAGAGGAGAGAGCCTCAAAAACCACCCTCCAAGCAATTAATATAGACGAAGGGGCCCTAGGACTTGCGTGAAGGTATTTTTCAATCTCCTTCCATACTGTAGTTTTGATACTGCCTTTAGCCGGATAAGAAGGGCAGTGTTGCCAAAAATATTCTAGGAGTTCCTCAATAGAGGTTTTTGTGAGGGGGGCACGAAGGGAGCCCCCCTTCTTAAAGGTAAAAAAATTTCGTTTGGTCAATTCTCTGATTTCCTGAATGTGAGCTGCCTGCTCCTTAGAGAATCTACCACCCATACTCACGAGGGATCCATTGTTGCCAGCGATTCAAGCGGATGGTGTGCACCAGACGATGAGAATGGGTGTGCCAAAGACGTATCACTTTTGAGTGGATCACGTCGGGGTCACCAGTTGTGGTGGTCTCTCATGAAAAGAAGATACTACGCAAAGTTGTCTTGGGATAAGAGCGCAGAGCGAACTCCGAAACCCTCTTTTATTAGAAGCGATTGTAGCAATTTTGTTAACGTCCTATCACAAACGCATTACATCACACAACATGCACTGATCATTCGCATAAAGCATACAAGGCTGCAAAGTTTAAGTTTGCTACAGTTCTGGTTAGAAATGGCAACAATTTGTCCTTGTTCCTTGCTCTGTGTTCCAGCCAACCACCAGAAGGCTCCGTTGTCCTAGCACGTACACAAAGAACAAAGAATCATAGTTCCCACAGCCAGTGTTAATCTCTGCATGTTCAAATATTTTCTCAATCACTTTTCCCTCTGCCGATATCTTATCACTTTTCCAATTCTGAGCAAATACAATCCTAGCTGCTGTTAATACATGAATAATTAAGTACAGTATGTTTCTTCTTTGCTATAACATTCAGGTACCATCCCTAATAAAAATATTTCAGGTTTCAAATCTATATGTTGCTTTGTCATTTTTTCCAACCGTGTGTGTATTTTTGTCCAATATCTTTTAGCTTCTACGCATGTCCACCACATATGCTAATATGTTCCTGGGTGTCTGGTGGCACTTCCAGCATTTGGCTGATTTATCTTTAAACATCCTTGCCAGTTTTGCTGGTGCAAAGTGCCATCTATAAAACATCTTGTATAAATTTTCTTTATATGTTGTCGATATTGTTAATTTATAATTTTTTTCTCATAACTTCTGCCATTTATCTAAATCTATGGTATACCCATTTTTTTTTTACCCATGCTATCATCATTTTCTTTACTTGCACTTTATTTTTTATTTATTTATTTGATTTGTCAATCGCTTACAAGATAATAGGTATAAATATATACATAGTTATGAATACATGAAATGAGTACATATAAGAAAAATAAAAGAAACAATAGGACTGGGATGGTAGGCATGTTGGTGCGCTTATGCACACCCCCTACAGACCTCTTAGGAAAGGCGTGAGGTCAATAGTTGACAGTCTAAGGTTAAAGTTTTGGGGGTTTGGGGAAAAAACCACTTCTAACTTAACACCTAGTAAATAACAATACAGTTTTTTGATCAACTTGTCTTCTTTTCCCATTAATATTTTATCCAGCTCTGTCAACTCCTTATAGATACCTTCAGCATTAATATCTTTTTCATATCTTGATTGTATTTGCATATATGAACACCAATGCATGTCAACCCCTCATTCATTCAATTCTTGTTTGGTTTTGAGCTCACCCTTTTCATTCAATATATTCTTATACCTAACAATAGTTTCCATTTTACAAATATTTGGGTGTATAAGTGCTTCCATTGTTGATAACCAGACTGGAATTTTCAAATAATGTTGTTCTCCAGTTTTTTCCCATGTTAACAACAAAGCATTCCTAATGAATTATCTTTGGAAGTAACCATGTATCTTACTTCTCCCATACCATAAAAAAGCATGCCAGCCCAATTGCAAATCATGTCCCTCCAACATCAATAATCTTACTTTTCTTAATGTAATCCATTCTTTCATCCAAGTTAATACCATAGCCTGATAATATATTTCTGTTAAGTAATCCAAACCCTCATTTGGTTCTCACATTCTATAGCATTTTAAAATTAATTCTTGCTTTCTTCCCTTGCGATGTATATTTCAACACTATTTTGTTAATATCTTCAAAGTATTTTTCTCCAGTTTTATCAGAATTGTTTGAAACAGATACAACATTTGTGTAGTATATTCATCTTAATTGCTGCAATTCTTCCTATTAGTGATAACTGCATATTGCACCCTTGTTTTGTTCCCTTCTTAATGTTATTTTTTTTCAGTCAATTTTCCATTTACCATCACATTTGCATGTTGTTTTTAGTACATTGTCTTAATCATTTTAATAAACCTTTCCCCAAATTCCATTCCTTCCATTTGTGCCAGCATAAACTGCCAGTTCACATTGTCAAATGCCTTCTGCACGTCCAAGAATATCAATGCTTTTCTGGATGTACTTCATAATATTCCAAAGTGTTCAGAAATAATCTCATATTGACTTTTATTTGTCTCTTAGGTAAAAACCCATTTTGGTCTGGACATATAAATTGGTTTTAAAAAAATCTCTGTAGTCTTTGGCAAAAATTTTCATGAAGCATATTTGTCAGTTTCATGGAGTGCTGTGGAGAATAATGTCAGATCAAGGTGTCCAATTTATTGCTAAGCTCTGGAAGGAGTTCTTAAGGTCCATTGGATCTTCCCAAGGGCTTAGCTCTACTTTTCATCTGGCAACGAACAGATCTGAAGAATGCATGAACGCTATGGTGAAGCAATATATTAGATCAGGGGTCGCCAACCTTTTGGACCTCAGGGACCACCAAACTCATAATTTTAAATCCTGGGGACCACTAATATGAATTTTTACTGATGGTGGTTTGCTGAAGTTGGTGGGAGAGAGAGAGAGAGAGAGATCTGATCTAACCTCTCTCTCTCTCTCCCTCTCTCTCTCTCCCTCCCTTTTCTCTCTCTCTCTCTCTCTCTCACACACACACACACACAAACACACACACACACACAAACACACAGAGGCAGGGGTGGGATTCAAATTTCTTAACAACCAATTCTGTGGGCATGGCCTAATTTGTGGGTGTGGCTTGGTAGTCATGTGACTGGCTGGGCATGGCTTGTATGTAAATATTATAAATATTTATGTAAATATCAAATTTTTTATATAAAAATAGCAACTTTTACCCAAAATCAGGCAAAGCAGGAAGGCAGATTGAGTTGCTCACAGAACCACAGATTCATTCAGAGATTTATCTTTCTGCCATCAGCTACCTGCACTGAATAACAGAAGCTTCAGTCCTAAGGAAGGTTTGGCTCTGCTTAAAAGCAGAGCCAAAGATCTAAAGATTAACTAGAAAGCAAGAAATGCAACAATTTTCTGCTTTTCTGCTAATCTGAATCTCCCGGCACAGCAGAACAGCTGATGGTCAGGGGAAAAAAAGGAAAAATAGCAACTTAGCAGGCAAGTTTGCCAGGTAAGGAGTGAGTGGGTGGGGAGGGTTCCCACGGGTGCAGTCTTGTGTTTCCTTGCAGCCTGGATTAATTGCTCTAGGGGGTGCTCTGGGAGTGACATTTCTCTGCGGACCACCAAAATTTTCTTGCAGACCACCAGTGGGCCATAGCCCACCGGTTGGCCACCACTGTATTAGATGCTATGTAAATTATCAGCAGCAAAACTTGATAGACCTATTGCTGTTCACTGTAGTGGCTTATAATAATGCAATACACAGTAGTACTGGACTAACTCCTTTCCAAATTACTACTGGCATGGACTTCGTTACCATGCCCAAATTGCCTATGGAACCACCAATGTCCATGTGCCTAACAGAATGGATGGACTCTTTAAAAAAAGGGATGGGAAAATACCAAGAAAGTCTGAACGAAAGCTGCTGAAAAATATAAAAAGCAGGCAGACAGACATGGATCACTTCAGCTACCTTTTGAGTGGGAAATTGAGTGTATCTGTCAACTAAATATCTTAGATTGAGGTTACCTACCCAAGTTTCTTGTTCCTTTCCCAATAGTGAAAGTAATCAATCCGGTTACTGTTCAACTTAACCTTCCTCATATATTAGGCAAAATACACCCTGTCTTTCATAGCAGTTCATTAAAACCAGCTGTCATCTCCGGATTAAGACCCATAGCAGCTGTTCCTCCCAAGCCTGTGGTAGTACAAGATGAAACCCATTATGTAGTAAAGAAGATCCTTGATTCTAGGTTGCATAGAGAGCGTCTATAGTATTTAGTACATTGGAAGGGGTACCCTTTGTCAGAAGCTACATGGGTAAAAAATTGGGATGTGAAAGCAGATAGATTAGTTAAACAATTCCATGAGAAATTCCCAGAAAAACCAAAGGGTCCTCCTGGGAGGGGGGAGAGGCGGTTAACTGGACAATGCATTAACCCCTTGTCTTGTTTTGTCAATTTTGTTTTCCAGGATGTGATTTTTTCTTGGGGGGCGGGGGGAGACACCTGTCAGCTTTGGAAGCCATATTAACACCAGAAGCTTCCACGCTGCCACATGCCTGTGCCTGGGAAACTGGGAGGGAGAATTTCATAGAGTGAATGTAATTAGACATAATAGCATTCTTCTTTTCAGTCAAGGTCCTGCACCTGGTTAAAGAGTGGTTAGAGGAATGTCTTAAGTTGGGAGTGATGTTGATTGGGCCATGTGATGGACTGAGGGGTGCAGGGGATGGGTTTTTGATTTTCAGTTATTGAAGGAAAACTTGGAATGCTCAGATTCAGGTTTTCCCAGATGTGCCAATATGATATCTCTAATAAAATGGAACTTTGAGAAAATGCCTGTCTTGGAGTTTTAGTGTTGGAGTTTGTTTTTCTGGAATGCTGACACTGTGGCTTTCCGTGTTATATTGTAATTTGTCATCAAATATGCCATCATATGCTATATGGAACATTCAACTTGCAAAGAAGCCCAGTAATTACTGAATCACTGGTAGAAGCTGGTGGGGATACATAAGCTGTTGATAGACAAACTATGCATACTTTAGCTATTTTATGTTACATGGAACAATTCCTTTGCAAAAGGTATGTTCAGGTGCAAATGTAAGCATCTGCAGAAAAGAGAGCAACCTTCAGCATCTCTGTCTGTCTTCTGCCTCCCACTGAGTACATAATCCTGTGGGCTTATTTACCCTGCCATTTTAGTATGGGTCACTGCTGAGTTAAATATATTTAACTTACACATCTGGGAATAGTTTTAGAAATGGCAATAAATTGCTCTGGCATGGTTCATATTGAGTCATACTGAAGAAGTGCAGAACTCTACACTATATTTATCACAATAAAATTCCTGTTCCTTTACTGTCATAACCTCTTTTGTTCCTTCCATTATTTATTCTTCCTGGCTGCTTCCCTACTATTTTCTTTTTGGAAGCAGGTATCTATAGAAACCTTTTTCCCATTTGAGAGACATCTTCTCTTAGTTTTGTTTTTAAGTATTATTTCATACCAGTTCTTAATGTGCAAACTGTACACCACAGTACAACTTTCCTGATTATAAGTTGTTAACACTTGTTGCATAATGGAAGCAAACCAAATAGAAACAAGACAATTACAGTGATTAATCCTTATTAATGTGTATGAACCCCTAATTCATAAGCAGTGATTATCCATAAGATATTTTCAATAACTATTATATTCTCTTATTATTAATTAAGTGTTCAAAATTTTGCTTCATCACAAAAAATCGAAAAATAATCACTTGGTAATGAAGATCTCATATTGAATTCACACATTCAGATAAGATGAAGCCTTCTATGGTTAGGGTAAAGTGACAAAGGAAAGCAAATAATATGAAGCACACGCATGGATTTATCATTTATATTCATTGCATATGAAATTGAATATTTTCCCCCCATATTTTATTCTAAACTTCCCAGATTCCCTTGAAGTCCACGTACAAAATTTTAGCTGCTGGATCTAATCTCCCTATAGGCCATCAAGCTAAGTACCTCTGCACTGGGTTAAGAATGGAGGGCTGAACAATTATGTACATTATAAATGAATATGTAAGTATATTTTCCAAGCAGGTTTCTTTGCTGCTTTGCAACAATGTGGAAACAACAGAACATCAAGGACATTTTTCAAAAAACTTCAACAGAGGCAGGTGAGATTCACTATTCTCATCTTCCACTTCCAAGATTCCCTCTGCTCTGATATGAGTCACAGTTTACTGGGTGTATGAAGAATATTTGTAGAGGTACCTATCGAAATCTGAGGGTTTGTGTCTAAACTCTATATATCCTCTCTACTGTGATAAAGGTGGTATAACTGGTGCTGCCTGGCTTCCCAAAACTGTGGCTGGGAAAGTTCAGTCACCAAGAATTGGGTTGACCCTTCATTGCAGCTACATAAATGACAAAAATACCAATCAAAAATTATATGATTGAAGGAGATACTTTTAAAAAAAATATAGCTACACTTTCTTTCCTAAATCACCATTTCCTAACTTAAGAGGGGAAAGAAAATGACTCATGGATACTAGTGCAGGTTCCACCATACAGAACTGTTACCCAATAGATGGCAGTTTTTGATCCAGCAGCATTGGGTGAATTAGCAATAGAAGATTAATTCCTTCCTGTCATCTCCCAGAAGTGTTAAATGATCTCCACTACTATTTTTCTTGCCTACAGCACTCTAATCTAGAAATACATTGCTAAGGGCTTCAGTTTATAGGGGGTTTAATGAATCCAAATGATTGTCCAAAATCTGAGAATGGATTATCAGCCCAAGGTGTGTTTTCTTAATGTAATGGTGATTTCCTGCAAAGCAATCCCTCTCCATAATATGAAAAACACAGTCTAGCTTTAAACCAAGGAGAAAATACACAAGAATTCTTTCATATGGGAAGAAACATTAAAATTATACTTCTTTGTGTATATTTATAATTATATGCAAGAAGAAAGCTCCCTATGCAATTTAAAAACATTTAAAAACTATAATACAATCACAATCATAATAACACATAGAAACACTTTGCTTGTCTTAATGCAAGCCCAAAATGTGCTTAGGTCTGAGGCAGAAAATCATGTTCTCCCTCCAAGTGAAAATATTATAGTTCTGTAATAAGGCAGTATAACACTTTGGATAAGTGACAACCACTTACTTGTAAGTAGTGCTGAAAATCTGCCATAGGAAGCAGCTGCATCATTCCAACTGGTGAAAAGGGAGGCCACAGCCTCTGTGGCACTGACTGTTCAAAATATTTGTTGTTAACGTGGAAGGAAACCAAAGGATGCATTCTATCCAATGTAGCTTTTAAGTTTGCATTTAAGACCCTGATATAACCATGAACCTTTTCAAGCCTCATACATAAAAATGTCTTTATTTCTTTATTGTTTTTGCCCAAGCATGTTTAATATATTAAGTTGTATTGTACACATTTCACAGCAGCTTTATTTCCCCTATGATCCAGAGTTGTTGGCTCTTATTTGCCTTCCTTATCTAGCACATTATCTGCTAGATGCACCTCAGCACAATCAGGACATACCTGTAAACTTTTCTCAGACTCCTTATTCCTATGTTCTATCCACTTATACCATCTACCCCAAACTGCGTAGTATTCTGATTCTCCTTGCCTTTTAGTTCTATTTTAAGTTTGTCCATCTCAGCACAGTCTAGTATTTTTTGTATCAACATATCTTCAGGTGGTATATTTTCTGATTTGTGCAAACACTATTCTTGCCACTGTTATTATATGCAATATGATATGTTGGATTTGTTTGCTAATTTACCTTTTAATTATTCCCAACAAAAGTATTTAAATATTTAAATTCTATTTAGTGTTCTGTTATCTCCTGTAACCATCTTTGTATTTTCATCCAATATTTTCTACCTTTTGGGCATTGCCACCACATGTGAAAGAACGTTCCATCTTTTTGTTTACATTTCCAGCAATCTTTTTTTTCTCCAAAAAGTGTTTTTATTTTTATGTTTTACATATCTCTTCACATGAACAACGTGGTTCCAGATTACAACATTTATACAAAATCATATTTACATTTCTATCTATCTTACATAATATCACCTCATGTCATTATCCATTCCACTTATCTTTAAGTAAATTCCCATTTCATATTTCAATTCATTAATTCAATATCAATATCATTTCATCCAAACATATATTTTCAATTCTTTATCCCCTATTATTTCCTTTTTACCTTACCACCTATTTTATTTTACGTTATACATCATTATCATCCTTGATTTTCTCTAGACTGATATATAATGTGCAATCTAAAAAGAGTAAAAATAAAATAAAACTAATATATTTAGGATCCACAGGGTATCTCTCCTCATTCTATATATCACTTAGCCAAAATTTATCTGTATAGTTTAATACATTTCCATTCCTGTTTTTAAACATCAAAAATACTTTATATCCCCATATAGTCCCTTCTAGTTTATCATATTTTCTATTTTCTCATATCCTTTATATAATCCCTTTTAGTTTCCATATACTTCACATTTTGACTTTCCCCCAATTTATCATATTCTCTATTTTTCTAATGTCATAATCAATTACATATTTTAGGATATGTATATTTAAAAAGGAAAGGATTCATAACAGTAAAATTCATATACAATTTTATATATATTCCAGCAAATTTTAAACTTCAAGTTTCCCTAATCTGTTATTTCTAATAAAAAGAAAAGAAAAATACCAATTTATATTCCCATGTGGTATCTCCTCTATACTATCCCTAACACTTATCTCTAAATCTATCGGCCTTGTTATTCCTTTTAATTTTAGCTAACTTTCCCTTTTCTAGATTTCCCCAGTCTTTCTTCTTTTTTCCTTCTAATATTATTTTTATTTCCCTCTGTCTAACAGCCATGTTTCCCCCCGCCCTTCTCTGTTCTCTTTTTTGGAGTTTCTTTTTGTAGAATTCCTTCTTCTTCTGTTTGGTCTTGGGAGCATTTTCTTTTTTATTTATTGCCTCTGTCATCAATATCTCTGCTTTGTCCTTTTATGTCTTTTGGCAATGGGCTTTGTTCTCCATATTCATCTAGGTTGCTTTCCTTCTCCTTTAACTCCTCCTCTCTGAGCTTCCTTTGTTCTTCTACAGACTGCAACACCTTTAATTTGCCAAGAAGTATGTTCAATAGTTTCATTCTTTCTTTTAACATTCCTCTCATAGTTTGCAGTCCAATTTAAATTCTTTGCTTATCTTTTCCATTTCTTGAATTATTCTTTATTTTATTAAAAATCAAGTTTTTCTGTTATGGTCCTTGCTAAAAGTCTCAGTTTATCTCAATTTCTCTTTCTTCTGTTTTCTTATCACAATCAGTAGCAAACAGTCCCAAAATATTACATTCATTTATACTTTACTGCAATCCCCGCTTTTTGTAAAACTTCTAGGGTTCTTGTTATGCTAGTAGTCTTTTATTTCATTTCTTTTTTCTTTCAAATATTTATACGACGAGTAATTTTCCATAAAAAAATAAAAGAGGAAATATCTTTGTCCATTAGATGGTGTTTTATATTGCTTCTGCTTTTCAAAGTTCTTTTTTATTCTCTTTTCCTTTATTTTAGTATTAAATTTTGTCCATTCCAAGTAAATCCAGCATTTTATCCAATGCCTAATTAGTGCCCAATTCTGTAAATCGTTCCCAATTTAGTCTCTAATTTCATACAGTTCTTTTATTCCCAGTTTTTTATTTACCTTACTTTTTCCTCTTATTTCCCATTCGCTGCTACACTCTTTCAAATGAGGGCTCTTTCTTTCCACTTTACAGTGTTATCAAAAATCATTCAAAGTCTTTTATCTGGTTTCATGCCGCTCACCATTTCACCACTCCAGCACACACTTAGGTCCCGGCAGCTTCCTGTCTTCAGGGCAGCCATTAAACTGCTGCTTCTTCCTGTCTTCTAGGGGAGTACACCAAGCCAGGGAAGGGAAATGTGTCTCCCCTCGACCCAGCTGGCAGTCTCCCCCTCTTCCCCCACCCCTACAAGGTGGGTCAGATGACTGGTCCAGAGATGGGATTCTACCAGCTTGCACCTATTCACCAGAGCCAGTTGTTAACATTCTAAGCAGTTTGGAGAACTGGTTGTTAGAAGAAATTACTGGCCTAATCCTGTAAGGAAGGGAGGAAGGAAACATTCTGGTGTTGCTTACAGAAACTGCCTCTCCGTTAACCCTTATTACATTCTTGGCAGGACAAGACTTCCTGTCTCTGGAGCTTCTCTGGAGTTTTTTTCCCTTCCTTTGCTGGTACTTTGTTTATGTGGAGTGACCATTCAAAGTTACAATGGCACTGAAAAAAGTGACTTATGACCATTTTTCACACTTACGACTGTTGCAGCATTCCCACAGTCATGAGAGGCCAGGTGAGGAGATGCATGCCTCGATGTGAGTGATATTGAGTTGGCCACGCCCAGCCAATAACATGACCACCAAGCCATGTCCATCCAGTCACATGATCACCAAGCCATGCCCACCACCTAAGCCATGCCCACAGAACCGGTTGTTAAAAATTTGAATCCCACCCCTGCTCCGGTCCCTTAAGGACCCTTCCAACAGGGCAAGCATGGATCAAAGCTGCACACAATCGTGGTCTCTGGTCCATCTTCAATGGAAGCACCACTGGAAGTCCTCATTTCCAGCACTCTGGAAATACAGCATTTTGTATTTGGATATATTTTTGACAATTTTGCTGGGGCTAAATGCCATCTATAGAACATTTTATACTGATTTTCTTTATAGCTTTTGACAATGTTAATTTGTAGTTTTTGGTCCCCAATCTTTCCCAATTGTCTAATTTTATATTATGATCTATATTCTTTGCCCAAGCTATCACTAGTCCCTTCACTATCTCTTCCTCCACTTCAACTTCTAGTAAATAATTATACAATCTTATGTTTTTCTTCTTTGTCTATCCAGATTTGATCCAATTGTTGTAGTTTTCAATTCCATGTTTCTCTAGATCCTTTCTAAATCTCATCTGTATCTGTAAATATGGCCACCAGTCTACTATTATACTCTGTTCTTTCAGTTCTTCATTTGTTTTAAGATTCCCCTGACTGTCTAATAGTTCTTTATATCATTTTCTTTGTGTCCATTGTATTTGGATATATTGTTGCTTCCATAGGTGAGACCCAACCCAGTAATTTCATATAGTGTTTTTTATTTTTTCCATGTTTGTTCCTTATCTGATTTGATTCCCTTATCTGATGTCTGTAAAAATATGAGTGTGTCTTATTTCTTTTATCCCATAGAAAGGCACACCACCCTGCTTATAGTTCATGATCTTCAAATGTTAAAATCCTTTTATTTTTTAAATTTATCTACTCTTAATCCATGTTAGGATCACAGCCTGATAGTATAAACGCCACCTCTACTTCTACTATCTTGTAACATCTTTAAGCTTATTTGTGCTTTCTTGCCCAGCCATATAAATTTTGAAACTATTATTTAATTCATCAAAAATTTCTTGTCTAGCTTAATAGGGATTGTTTGAAAACAATACAATAATTTCGGTAACACATTCACTTTTATCATGGCTTTTCTTCCTAGTAGAGATAATTGTGATTTCTCCCAAGTTATTACATCTTTCTTTATTTGTTGTATCAGTTTCTTATATTTGTCTTCTTTTATGGAGGACCATCTCCCAGTTAGCCAAATTCCTAGATACTTAATCTTTTTTTCAATTTGCAATCCTATCTCTCTTTCTAAATCCTTTTTTTTTTTTGGTTTTCAATCAAATTTTTGGCTAATATTTTTGTTTTTTCTCTATTAATTTTTAATCCTGTTACTATCCCATACCTTTCTATTTCTTGTATCAAGTTATTCCCTGTCTCTATTGGTTCCTCAATGAAAAACACCAAATCGTCCACAAATGCCTGTACTTTTTATTCTTCTTTTTTTTTATCTTCAATCTTTTTATTTCAGTACTTTGTCTGATCTGGGCTAGAAGCACTCCCAGCATTAAAATAAAAAGTAGAGGTGACATTGGATATCCCTATTTCACTCCTTTCATTATTTCAAATCTCTCTGTACTGTCTCCATTTATTATCACCCTAGCTTTTATAGCTGTTATTTCTTTGTTTAGCATTTCTCTCTGTTCCTCTCCTATTTCCGGTAGGCCATTCTCCTTTAGATATTGTTTAATATTATCCTTATTCACTTTTTCCTCTTTATACAATCCCTCAAAATAATTCTGAACTATTCTTTTCTTTTTACCATTTGATGCTGTAGTTTCCCATTTTCATCCCTTAACTCCAGTATCTTTTCTCCCTTTCTATTTTTAAGTTATAGGATAACAATATAACAATAACAACAATATAGGCAATATATTTTGTTGTTGCCATTTTTCCTTATTTCTTTTCACCATGTACGTTATCATTATTCCCCTTAAATATGCTTTGGCCATGTCCTATAATATCTGCAACGATGTTTGTTGATTTGTGTTTTCCTTAAAAAATAATTCCATTTCTTTTTAAATTTTTAAAATATATTCTTTTTCTTTTACAGTTTGGGAATTCAGTGTCCATCCTCTCCTTATTTTTTTCTCCCTTTCCAAATTATTTTAGGGGGTCATAATTTCTGTTTTTTCTACCTCCTATTTCTCCATTCATCCATACCATGTCTAGTCAGGACCATGACTTGTGTGGGTTTTTTCAGGGAATAATCTTTTACATTGATCTGCCAAATTTAATTCCTGTATCATATCAAAGAAGGATGTTGGCAGTATTTTCCTTTTCTTCTTATTTTTTGTATTACTAATATAATATTTTTATGTCCACCACCACATTGTAGTCCCCAACTATACATATGTTTCTCTATCCAATTTCTAAAATTTTTTTTCATGTAATATACTATAAAATTAGCATTTGTGTTTGGCTTATCTCTAATTCAATCATCAAAATTCTTCCATTCACGTCAGCATATTTATATAGTGCTCTCTCTTTAATATATATTCTCTCTTTAATATATACCACTATTTCTCTCTGTTTCTGTTCTGACAAAGCTGTATATAATATTCCTAATTTTGGGTGTTCTAGACATTTCCTATATTATTCTTTAATATGTACTTTTTGTTTTGCCAATTTTGTTAGTATTTGTTTTCTTTTGATAGGTGAATTTAATCCGTTCATATTTAACAATATCAGCCTAATTTCTTCTTCCATTGTCCTACTTGCAGCTTGGTAACTGTCTTCTATTAATTCTTATGTCTCTTTGTGGGTGTGTTCTCAATCTTATTCCTTCTTTCCCCTTTGTTTGGTCTCTTCCTTCCTTCCTTCTTCCTGTTCTGTTTCTCCTCCTCCTGTTGCTAGTCCTCCTGGTTTTCAGTCTCCAATTCTTCCTTATTACTGCTTTCTTCTTCCACTCCCACAATTTGGTCATACAGTTCTTGTGCCTTATCCAAATTATCTATCTTGATCCTCTTCTCCTGCCACGATACCAGCATTCTCTCCGGAATTAACCACTATTATATTTCTCTTGGTGAGTTGTGTTGCAAGGAATTTATAGTCTCTTCTCTCTTCTCTTACTTTCTTTGGGATCTGTTTCAGGTTTGTATCTCTTTGTCCTTGTATATCAAGGGTTCATCTCTCGTTATTTTATACAGTTTTTTATATCCCTTACTTTTTTCCTCGCAAATCTAATGTGGACTTCTCTGGCAATCTGTTATGTCTAGCATAATTGGTATGGATTCTGTAGACTTCGTTGATTTCATGCAGAATTTCTTGTCTGTCTCTCTGTAATGCTTGTGAAATCAATTCCACCATTATGGTACCCAAATCTTCCTCTTAGTTTTCCATTACATTCTGGAACCTCAAATAGAATGCTGTGTCTTTTCCTCACCTACTCCTGAATTCCTTCACTCAAAGTTTTATGTCTTCCCTTCTCTCAGTCTTTTCTGTCTAGGTTGTTCTGCTGACTCACTGCTCGTTCCGCCAGGTCGCCGCCAGTTCTTTTGAGGATTTCTCCCCATTGGAGCTTCCTTTTCTTAACGTATATCTAGGACTCACTTTCTGGCAAATCACCACTGTTGCACCTCTAGAATTTTCTGATCAGGTATAATGACAAATCTGTTAAATCTATCTTCCCTTCCTTATCATCTGTAGCTTGTCACGGCCTCAGGTCTGCCATACTTGGATGACAGGCACTTTTGCTTCAGGTTTGAGGAGTTTCCTTTCATGTCAGTAGGTGATCGCCCTTCACCTCATTGCCCCCCAAGCTTCCCCTCTATTTTGTGCAGCTCTCCTGGCTCTCCCTGCCCCCGAAGAGTCCTCAAAAATGAAGAACTCGGGGTCAGGGAACAGACTGTTTTCTTTTCCCCTCTTTGCTGTGATGTCACCACCTAAAGTCTCCTATTTATCTTATTTTCATGTATTGATTTATCTATAGAAATGAACATTACTAATCAACCTTGATGATAGCTAAATACTATTCTGTTATGTGGAATGTATCTACAGTTATTAGAGTCTCTTTTTTAATCTAATGGAGATTTCTGTCTGAAAAATGCAGAATAAGGTGATTTTGGGTGACCTGCCCCTACCCTCTGTCATCTCTTAAAATCTTTCCATGGGTTACTTCATTGCAGGTGGGAGTGAGGCTTCAGTGTGGAGATTGAACACTTCAAAACTGCTGCTGTCAGGCCTGCCGCCATTCAAAACACAAGAAAGAAACCCCCAACACCACTGAATTAGAGAAAAGATACTTTTACTAAGTTTGAAATGATAGCAGTGAAAGCAAGGCAAAGTTCTGATTAAAAAGGCATGAAGGTTACACACTGAAAGTTATCCCAAATCCCTCCCCCCAGGATCCAGAACTGAGAGTCCAATCAACATCCAGCATGATGTTGTGGGAAAACTCCTCTTCAGATATTTTTCACATCTGGGGTTTCAGGATGGTTGGTCTTGACAGAGTTTAAACAAGTCCACTTGGCAGTGCCATAATTCATGAGTGCAAACCTTCCTTTCAGTTCTCATGGGACTACTACACACCAGCTCACTTCCCCATCCCAAATGCCCATGATCCCATCTCCTTTTCTATGGCAGCCAGCAGCAAGCATGCTGCAGAAACCCATGCTGGAGATCCAGATGACATTTGGCCCTCCTGCAGCAGTGACATTAGCCCTATAAAAGAAGGAAAAGCATAATACAAACCAACACCAATAGTAGAACAGGATTCAAGACAATTAATGAACATTGCAGTTTATCAGTATATTTTCTATGAAACACTTGAAAGAGTTTGGGAGTCTGAATATTTTGAGCATCCACCCATTCAGATTGTGGAGGGAAATGTTTCCAAGCTACCAAATATTGTAGTTTCCCTTTCCATTTTCTAGAATCAAGGATTTCTTTAACTTCAAAGTGTTGCTCTCCTTCTATAAGGAGGGGTATTGGAGGGGCAAGCTGGGCAGGCTGAAGAGAATATACTTTCTCAACCTTGAGTAGTCTAACATGGAATATTGGGTGGATCCATCTAAGGTTTTTTGGTAGGTTCAATTGTATAATAACCGGGTTAATGATTCTGACTATTAGGAAGGGGCCCACATATTTTGAATGGGGTGAAGTCAGTACTACTATATGTCAACTCTGAAGTAAACTTGGCTGAAGCCATCTTGTGCTGCCTCATAGTTGTCATGAAGTCTGAGAGAGGGAAGAGAGGGGGGAAGTAGACAGCCCAGCTAACAGTCAAAATATTTTTTTTCATGTGGGAATCAAGGTCATAGTAACAGGTAACTGGTGAAGGAGGAGAGGAGCCTGCCAGCTGTATTCATTGGACAATGTGACTGGTGATACCTGGGGGGGGGGAGGGTATTCTTTTAATTAGGTGAAAACCGCAGGAATCTTTACAGTTGGTTTTCACCAGCTATGCCAATATGATGTATCCAATAAACATGTTCTTTGAGGAATCTACCTGCCTTGGAGTTATGCTTTTGTTGGTTGCATTACTCAGAATGCTGACACTATATACTGAATATTATAAGGGACCTCTGCAAACAGCAGCATTGTGCTGCTAGTAATTTATGTAGCATCTAAAGTACTGTTCCAGAACCAAGTTGGTTTGTTCATAAGCACCGTTAGTTACAGGGTGGTGGAAGACCTTAATCCCTAGCCAGAGCCTAACAGTTTAAGGAATTCTCGCCAACCCTCTCTTGCTTCATCTCTTGTTCAGTTTCTCCTCCCTGAATGCTGACACTATCACTGAGTTACCATCACTAAGTGGATCATCATCACTAAGTGGATCATTCCACAAATTTACATCAATTTTGTTCCAATTTCGCTATGCAAAGCTTGCAGACATTGAAAGCACTATTCTTTTGCTCCCATCACTAAAATGAGCCTGGCTCATAGTCCATAAACCTGAGCTTTCTAGCCTTTGGTTGCCCCTTTCTTCTAATTGTTTTTGGAATATGCACCCACGCATTACTTCGAAACACCCTTAAATGTGCTAGAGTTGGTTTTCTGCCATATAGCACTGCATATGGAGTATCATTAATGGAGGAACTCCACAACCTATAAACTAAATAATTAGCAGTCAATATGGCTTCACCCTAATATGACCTGCTTAAACTGGAATCCTCTAGCAGCAGGGGTGGGTTTCTACTGGTTCTGTCCGGTCCTATAGAACCAGATGTTATGATTCTGCGCAGTTGCCCACACAAACAGCTGAGGGACGGCGAGGTGGGGAGCTGGTCCTGGAAGCCCCAATGCCACCAGAATTGCTGCCATTGCATTCCTTGGGCACCATTATCACCATTCCTGTCTCTCTGCTGCTTCATCCCCCCCACCTGGGCTCAACAACTTGCCTTTCCTCCCGCTGCCATGCCCACCCCAGTCACATGACCACCAAGCCACACCCACAAATTAGGCCATACCCACAGAACCAGTTGTTAAGAAATTTGAATCCCACCCCGTCTAGCAGTAAGTCCTTCATGGTTTGCAAGACTCCATTCCGTCTCTCAGCAACACCATTCTCAGCTGCTGTGTAAGGATTTGTGCATCTGTGTTTATTCCTAATTAGGCCAACCATTGTTGAAAACTTGTTGACATGAATTCTGAGCCTCTGTCAGTTTGCAGCTGACATAACTGTTGTTTATACCTTCTTTCTACAAAGCTTACCCATTGCTTAAATTTCTGTAGCACCCGTTTTACTCTTTAGTAAATAGCAGAACCCAAACCTGCTATAGTAATCTACAATGACCAGCGCATACTTAGCTCCTCCCAAACTGGCTTGCATTGGGCCCACCAAATCTGCCTTGTGCTACTCTTGCTTACTAGGAATGCCTTGGACTTTGATATTTTGCATATTGCACAATCCAAATATGTCTTACATCCCTGTACATGCAATCCTTCTGCATACTGGTCCATCTTCTGAACAACTTTAAAACTAGCATGACCAAGCTTTCTGTGCAAAAGATGAACACATGAATCATGTTTTGCAACATTGTCAAATGTTTGTGCACATTGAACTTTTGTCCCTGTAACATATCATGCTTTATGCCCTTTGCACAGACAATTCCATTTTTCTTTATAAGAAAAGCAGTCAATATGGCTTCACCTTAATATGACCTGCTTAGACCATTTACAAATGTGTGCCCATTTACAAATGTGGTCTCAAATCCTTGCTTGTCTAAACTAGAGAGACTCAGCAAATTATGCTCCATTTCTGGCACACATAAAACATTAAACCTTGTTTCCAAATATGAAATTTACACACTGCCTCTTCCAATGACTTTAACCTTCTTGCCATTTGCCAAGGCTACTGTGTCTCCTGCAGCTGCATCCATCCTGTAAAACAATTTAGCATTATTAACAATCATTTGGCTAGCCCCACTGTCAAAAAGCCATTGATTTCTTCCATTATTGCTGGCTTTTGCAACAGCAATTTGTCCATTAACTTATGTTTCTTGCAGCAAACAGTCTGTCTTTAAATGAGATTGTCTCTGTTGTTGGGCTGTAATCTGGTATCCTCTAGTGCTCTTCTGCTGGTCTCGGGAAACTCCAAGGTGCTTACTTCTGTGCTGCTCTCTGCAGACAGCCTGGCTGTGGAAATTTCCATTGCTCCTCTTGGGCCCCCCTCCTCAGGAATTTTTCCTCCTCCAGGCCTTTTCTATAATGGTATTTCTACTTTTCAGCTATCAGACATGCTTTCAGAGCGTCCAAACTCAATTCCTACTCTGGTTTGCATTCAAACACTGCAGACACAATGTCCCAAGGTTCATCTAGGCTGTTCAAAACTAGTAGTACTTTTTGAGATTCCGGAATCCTCATCTCACGTTGGTCTAATTCCACAAACAAAGTTTGCATATGAACAAAATGCTGCTCCACTGAATCCCCTGGCTGCAAAACAGTTCTATATAACTTTCTTGATAATTGTATGATGTTGCATGCAGATACCCTCACATGAACAGTCCTCAGTTTATCCCAAACTTCCTTTGCAGTCTTTAAATCAACTACACTGATAAACTGATCATCTTCTAAATTTAAGATGATATAAGCAAATGCTCTATCATGCAGCTTCTGATCTACAGCATTCAATGGTGCCTGGAGTAGATTTTCAACAATATTCCAAAGCTCTTTAGCCTTCAGGAATCATTCCATCTTTGCAGCACAGCTAATATAGTTCTTCTGACCCAAACGGGGTAGAGAATTCTCTTTAATTTTTTCATCCATCCTGCAAAGCCTCTTGCCTTGTTTCTTACTTTTAAAACAGGCACTCTCTCAGCTTTAATTACAATTCAGTCTTTCATCTGTGCACATAACCTGTTCAGAGTTTTTCAGCATTAATTCAGTGCCAGAAAAATAAACACAGATGGATGATGCTTCATTTAATGTCTTTATAAACATAATAAGTAAATTTTACAAACCAGTTGTAGATTTCTCCAACATGGAGCAAACTCAAACAGAAACATGTTGCAAGTAACTCAACTTCAGTAGCCACTAGCAAAACAGAGAGAGAACTTCCAGTTTCACTTACCAGGTCAGTTCCCATTGGCTGGTCTGTTACCATGCCTACTCATTGACTCTGTTAACTATGTCTCTACCAGTAAATGAATACTCTGACATGCCTTCAGTCCTTGCATTAGCACATTTTTTCTCAAATATCAACTTTTCCTTCCCTAGCTTTGAAATAATCTTTTCCAATAAATATTCTGTATTTTATTTGAGGATGAGGAAGGAGCATATCTGAATTCTTCCATTTCAATGTTTTCAGATGTATTCTTGCTTCAGCACACCCTTTTTCCTCATTGCATGTTAACATAAGTTCCATTGTACAAAACTTAGCAAACTGCATAATCAGAGCAAAGCCTGTTTCCTTTCTGGGGCTATTTCTCCCCTTATGTCTTTCCATGTGTTTTCTTTTTTCACATTGTGTTTAACTTGAGAGATGCCCAAATGGTTTGTAGGAAGAAACCATTTCAGAGAGACTAGGCAAAACCAGACTCATCCCATTCATATTGCAGTGCCATGATTAGTGTATGATTTTCCTCCTTGCTATATAATGACATATAACCAGTGGCATAGTCATAAATCAAGATAATACCATAGCATTTGACAGTGGCTTAGAACAGATGCCTTTGAGGCAGGATAGGGATTGGGGCAGCATATTTTATGTTATGTTATGCCTATGTGTGTGTGTGTGTGTGTGTGTGTGTATGTATGTATGTATGTATGTACATATACATATATATATTCATACACACACACACACACACACACACACACACACACACACACACTGTCATGACGAGACGGAGTCCTGGCCGATATGGGAGGATGGCATGGCTTCTCTGACCCGGAGCAACTGGGAGTGGGGCAGGACTCAGATTCCCAGATTCCCTAGGCCTTGGAGGGGTGGCCAATGACAAAGAGAGGGCACAGGATGACCAGGCAAGGGTGTTAATCCTGAAATTGACCTGGGTGAAGCCATCTTGGACCTTCAGTGCTGCCACACTGGAGCGAGAGATAGGGAGTGGGGATTAGAAATGGCCAGGCTTGTGTTGTCAAAATAAAATACTTTCTCTTGGGAACCAAAGATGTTCTCACACCTGGTCGAATGAAGTAGTCACTTAGACCAGCAGATGCTGCAGTGATTGGGCCATGTAACATTGTTTGGAGTTGCGGGAAAAACTTTTACTTTTAGGTGAAAACCAAGGGGCCCTTCAGAGTTGGTTTTCACCAGATAAGTGCCAATATGATATTTCCAATAAAGCTGTTCTTTGTGGAATTCACCTGCCTTAGAGTTCTTGCTTGCCATGGATCTATTACTTGGAACCCTGACATTAAACCAACTCTCACTTAAACCATAAGGAAACTTTCTGCTCTATCCAGAGCCACTATTGGGGGTCCTGAACCCCATCTGCTTACCCAGGCTATCAGGCAGTGGGAAGATTTAGAGAAGATGGAGAAGATGGAGGAGTTGACAGCCACTGATGGGGCTTGCAAAGGAATTGCTGAAAGCCTACAATACCCATCCTCACCCGAACAGGTGGCGGCAGCAGCAGCAGAGGCTGAGTGCCAGCTGAGTGCCACACCAAAAACTCACGCCAAGTGATTGGCCACCCAGGAGCTTTACTGGGTGGAGGAAAGTACCAGCTATTGGTCTGCACTCCAGGAGCCAGTGAAAAAATGCATGGTTGTTCTGATGAGAGAGGAGAGGACTGTGATTCTTGAGTGGAGGTCAACAGGACCCCTAGACTTCAGTGATTCTGGGGAGTGGATGTACCAGACTGCAACATGCAGCAATGCCCTGGAGGGGCTGCCAGAGAAGCTCAGCCAACTTAGCATCGGCAGCATTGGGTGGCATCAAACATCCAGCCAAGCAGTGGTGCTCTCAGCCAACTTTCATGTTTCCTGCCCAGAGATCTACTCAGGGAGTAGCACTAGCGAAGCCCAGCATGGAACTAAGTCTCTTCAGGAGGGCCCGAGCTACTTCATTGACAGCCTGGCCAGTCAGCCTGCCACCGCCTCCATCAGCTTGGTTGCATCCTGGCCCACAATGGAGCCCACCCAGGCATCAAAGACCTGCCAGCCAGATAGGGCAGCCCCATTTATCGCCAGCATGGCAGGTGCTGCCTAGATGGGCATACTACCCAGGGCAAGGCTGAGTCCTACTACAGTGAATGCCTGCTTCTTCTTCTGCTTCTGCTCCCACTCGAGTGCCCCAGCTGCCTCCACCACCTGCATGGCCAGCAGACCCACCCCACTTCAGGGCTGCATTTGATGGTAGTCCAGACAAGTTGGCCTTCTACCTGAACTGGTTTGGACCCACATTGTCCATTACAGAGATGTGTCAGGATTCCAGCAATCGTTCTAATTTAATCATGATTCTTGAGCCAAACTTCAAAAAACTGCAAAAGATTTATTGGAGGTGACATACTGGCACTGCCCTCTATGAAGCCAACTCTGGCATATGTAATTTACAGTCACCTGTGATCCTGTTTCCCCCACTCCCCCCGGGTGTCTCATAAACCAGATTCTCCAATTGAGCACGTTCATAGGCTGGGTGTCATAATTCATATTATCCAATTAAATATATTCATGAGCAAAAACTCTGGTATTTTAGTTAAAATCTTTTAAAGATAAGAGTTGGAATGTACTTTCACTTTCTTTGTTTTCTTTTCTTTTTTTGGAATATTTCATTCTTTTTTTAAAAAAACTAATATACTTTATTTATCTGTTTTCAACTGTGGGCATGTTTTACAGAATAAAAGAAAATGATCCATTGTGTGGCATTGTGTGATGACCCATAATATATCAGAAATATAACAAAACCCAAAACGTAACTAAAAGTCCTTTAATTCCTGCAACTTGGCTTCACTATTTAATTGTTCACAGTGGAGGAGTAAACTATTTTCAAAATAACATTTCAAAGGAAAGAAACACAGTTCAAATGCACAGAGCTGATAACGAAGCAAAAACCAAAAACAAACCGTATTGAATAAAGTTCCACGACAGACCAGGATAGATAATTGCCAACTTCAGGAAGATAACCAGGGACAATCCGTTGGAAGAATGCCAACCAAGATAAACCTTCTTTAGGAATAAAACACAAATTTGTCTCCAGCGTCATGGACCAAATGAGGAGCATGAACATCAGTGGCATTGACCCAGGTGAAGTCCTCTGGTCCATAACCTTTCCATGCCAACAAATACTGAAATCAGCCTCACAACTGGCATGAATCTCGGATGCTATCCACTTCGTACTCTGCCTTTCCCTGACTACCAGGCCCGGTAGTGGTGGAGCAGATCTATGCATGCTGTCAGCTGATACAGGGACTAACAGGGAGCAAAGATGTCAAAGATGGTGAGGATGGCAAGGATGGTGAAGATGGCGGGCCTAGGGACTTTGAAACCCAACCTACAGACCCCCTGTAGGCCGAGTGATACTTGTTTCCCGCCACCACTGATGTCGCAGAATTCTTAACAGGACACTTGGCCACAAAATGGCCTTGATTACCACAATAGAGGCATAACCCATCACAACGATGCCTATCCTTTTCTACTTGGGTCAGGTGAGGGCGGGCAGCCCCCAACTGCATGGGCTCTTCCAAAGGCACTTCCACCAGGGGTGCCGTCTTGCTGGGAACAGATGCAGTCTCTGTCCATCATTGCAGCTATCACTGCTGAAGCCTAGCATCAATATGAAGACACAGATACATGAGCTCCTGAAGGGTACAAGGGCATTCAGTGTGTGCCAACTCATCCAGGAGCTTCAACGACAAACCCTCCTGGAACTGGTCTAACAGTGCTGCCTCATTCCATTGTACATCTTAGGCAACCACCCGAAAGCTAGCAATATAATCCATGAACAAGCCATGCCCCTGCTTCAACTCTTTCAAACATCTGCTGTCTGGCTCCGAACAGGGTCCTCAAACATGGCCTGGAACTGATGGCAAAATTCGGCATAATTGTCCAACACCTGGTTTGGCTGGGTCAATAGAAGCGTCGCCCAACGTGCTGCAGAGCCTGACAACAAACTAATCAAAAACCCCACCTTATCTTGGTCAGTGGAGAAGTCCTCTGGCCGAAGGCTCATATAAAGCTGGCACTGCCCAAAAAGTGCTGGAAATTGGGCCAGCGATCCATCAAATTTATCTGGCACTGCTACTCGCATTTATGGCATGGCCAGACAGCTTGCATTTGTGCAACCTGTGCAGTCAAAAGAGCCACTTGCTGGCTTAACTGGGCATTGTCTGCTCTGAGCTGATCCATGGTCACCCCCACAAAAAGCAGAAACACGTTGAAGGGGTGGCTGGAGACAAAATGTGATGACCCAGAGTATATCAGAAATATAACAAAACCAAAAAGGTAACTAAAAGTTCTTTAATGCCTGCAACTTGGCTTCACTGTTTAATTGTTTACAGTGGAGGAGTAAATTCTGTTGGAATTTTCTCATTTTTCCAATTTTGTGCAAATACAATTCTAGCTGCTGTTAATACATTGATAATCAAATATGTTATCTCTCTGTTATAACCTTCAGGCAAAATTCCCAATAAAAAAAAATCTCTGGTTTTAAATCTATATGTTGTTTTATCATTTCTTCCAACCACATGTGTATTCTGATCCAATATTTTTTTAGCATCAATGCATGTTCACTACATATGGTAATATGATCCAGGTGTCTGATGACATTTCCAACATTTCGCCGATTTGTCTTTGAACATCTTGGCTATTCTCACTGGGGGTAAATGCCACCTGTAAAACATTTTCTCCTTGTAGGCCATTGACATAGTTTACTTATAATTCCTAGTCCATAGTGTCTGCCATTTATCCAAATCTATCCCATATCTAAAATTTCCCCCCAATGCAATCATTGTTTCTTTAACTTGCTCTTCCTCTAAGTTCACTCCTAATAGATAACCATATAGTTTTTGTTATGTCTGTGGAACTGGTTGGGGTCCCCAACCAGGTCCGCTGTTTGAGCGGGAGCACCAGCAGCTCCCATTGGTTGGCTCCGTTTGACAGTTGGCTATATAAGCCGGCTGTCGAGCAGAGCCAGCCGTTGTCGCCCGCTGGTCTGCAAGTTAGCAAGCAGAGGCGACAACCCTTTATTCTTTGCAATAAAGCCTGTTAGTTGTACGCTCTGGTCTCATGCCTCTTCCTTACCATCGCTCTACAACACTGGCGACGAGGAAGGGATGGTCGAAGGCTAACCAGACGCGTTTATTCAAAGAGCTGTAAATCACGGAGAGTGAAGCCACGGGCGCTGTAGCCGCAGCCGCCCCACGCTCGCAAAGAGCGCGAAATTCAAACTGATATTGTTTGAGCTGATTCGCTGAAACGAGCCACAGGCGCCGCAGCCGAGGCCGCCCACGCTCACCAAGAGCACGATTTTCAAAAAGAGCTACGCAGCCCAGAGAGACAGCCGCAGCCGCGTTCTTTTAAGAGTGCAAATTCAAATAGCGATTGAAGAAGACGAACCTGTTCTTTTCTCCACAATGAGTACTAATTCAGCATTCCCTCCATTCAAACCAAACGAGGAAACATGGGACTCCTACAAAAATCGATTCAGCCATTTTCTTGACGCCATCGGTTTAGCCGACGCTCCGGAGCATAGGAAGAAGTCCTATTTCCTGAGTTACTGCAGAGCCGCCGTCTTCGACACCGCTACAGTGTTAGTCGCACCCCGCGCCATCAGAAGCATCCCATGGGACGAGCTACAGGAAATACTTTCAAATCACTATTCGCCCAAACCATCCCAAATAGCCAGAAGGTATGCCTTCAGGGTCAGGAAACAGGCAGAGGGGGAGTCGATCAACGAATACATGGCCGCCCTGAGAACAGCCGCTTTACAGTGCGGATTCAAAGAATATTTGGAAGACATGCTGTTGGACCAGATCGTCTGTGGGGTGAGAGACCTAAGACTCCAGAGGCGTTTACTGGCAAAAAAGGACTTGACTCTAGCCTTAGCCATGGAGGAAGCCCTGGCTGCTGAGCTCTCGGCCCAGTCAGCAGCTGAAATTCAGGGCACTCAATCTAAACCCAGCACGCCAACTGTCCATTCTGAAGAAGTAATCAGCGAAGATGACCCCACAGACGCATCTGACATTAACCGCCTTAAACATCAGAAGCCTTCACAGGTAGGAGCGGGGCAAAGAAACAGCTTCACCCCCAAACAACCTCCCATGTGCCTAACCTGTGGAGGCTCCCACCCTAGGGCATCCTGCAGGTTCAGAAACGCCATCTGCCTGAACTGCCAAAAGAAGGGTCACATCGCTAGAGTCTGCCAAGCAGGGCGATCTTTACCTCAAAGGCCTCCACCACCTCTTAACTCCCAAAGGCAAGTGGAGGACTGCTATACCTGCTACCACGCTAACCATACTTCCCAAACCCCTGATAAAATTAAAATTTCTGTTTTCCTAGAAGGTAAACCCTGCAGGATGGAGGTGGACACGGGATCCGCGCTCTCAATCATCTCCTGGGATACCCTGAAGAGGATCCAGCCCAGACTGTCAAGGAAACAGCTACAAAGATGCCACTTGACGCTGCGGGACTACCAGGGCAAGAACATTCCTGTCCTCGGGAAAGGCAAGTTCCTTGTTCAATTCCAAGCCTTTAAGGGCCATCTGCCTCTAGTGGTTGTTAATGGTACCCTCCCTAGTCTATTGGGACTTGATTGGTTTCCTTCTCTCGGCCTTAGTGTAACCGGGATCCATGCTGTCTCAACTTCTGATGTAGATACACTATTTTCTGATTTTTCCGATGTATTTAGCAATGAGCTGGGTTGCTATTCGGGCACCCCCATATCATTTTCAGTAGACCCCCAGGCAACCCCTCTTCATTTAAAACCACGGAGGGTACCTTTTGCCATCCGTCCCAAATTGGACGCAGAACTAGACAAACTACTTAAGCAAGGGGTGCTAGAACCCACTGATTTCGCTAAATGGGAGACCCCCATAGTCACCCCACTTAAGAAAGATGGCAGTTTGAGAATCTGTGCGGATTACAAAACCACGCTCAACTGCTATCTGCAGGTCAGCGCATACCCTGTCCCCGTTATTCAGCATCTGTTACACACTTTCGAACCTGGCACCATTTTCGCCAAGTTAGACATGTCACAGGCATACCAACAGTTCCCTGTCGATGAGCAGACAGCGGAATTACAAACCATCGTCACGCACAGGGGGGCATTCAAGTGTAGGCGCCTCCAATTCGGAGTCAGCGTGGCCCCAGGCATTTTCCAGTCACTCATGGAGAGGATTCTCCAGGGTCTCCCAGGAGTGGTCCCCTACTTCGATGACATCTTAGTCTCAGCCACGAACCGACCCCAGCTCATTCAGAGAGTCAGGACAGTGCTGGAGAGGTTTAGACAGCATGGCCTTAAACTTAAGAGGGAGAAGTGTGCCATCGCCACTAGGCAGGTGGACTTTCTGGGTTATAGAATAGACGCCTCTGGCATCCACCCCGTTGAGTCCAAGGTGAAGGCCATCCATGAGGCACCCATACCCACCAACAAGACTGAACTTCAAGCTTTCCTGGGACTCCTGAACTTTTACGCCTCATTCCTCCCGCACAAGGCATCGGTCGCTGAACCATTACATAGGCTACTAGATAAAGACTCGCCCTGGCACTGGGGACCCAAGGAAACCCATGCTTTCAAGTCAGTCAAATCCTTACTCACATCAGAAGCGGTTCTAGTTCAATTCGATCAACGTCTTCCCCTGGTCCTGGCTGCTGACGCATCCCCTTTTGGCATTGGGGCTGTCCTGAGCCACAGACTCCCCAATGGGTCCGAGGCACCAATTGCTTTCTTTTCTAGGACCCTTTCTCCAACCGAGAGGAACTACAGCCAAATCGATAAAGAGGCCTTGGCTGCAGTGGCTGCAGTTAAGAAGTTCCACGAATTCTTGTTTGGCCACCACTTTGAGTTAGTGACTGACCACAAACCTCTTTTAGGACTTCTGTCTGGAGATAAGCAAACCCCGCAGGTACTTTCACCCAGAATGACCAGATGGACCCTGTTTCTGGCTGCTTACTCATTCAAGTTAGTGCATCGTCCCGGTAAGAACTTGAGCCACGCTGATGCCCTCAGTCGCTGCCCCCTGCCAGTCCCAGTCGAAGACCCAGCGCCTATCCACGCCATTTTTGAGGTCAATGAACTCAAGCTCCCAGTGACAGCCGAGGACATCGCGGCGCACTCAAAGAAGGACAAAATCATCGCCCAGGTTCTGGACTGGGTGGGAAGGGGGTGGCCGGAAACTCAATGTACAACTGATTTTGTCCCCTTTAAAACCCGCCAGCAGGAACTGTCAAAGTTGCAAGGTTGTCTATTGTGGGGAACAAGAGTGGTCATCCCAGCCTCCCTTCGAGTGCCCATCCTGAAGGTGCTTCACGAGGGTCATCCGGGCATCATAAGAATGAAGGCCCTGGCCCACAGCTACGTCTGGTGGCCCGGCATGGACGCTCAAATCGCCAACTGGGTAAGTTCTTGCCAGCCTTGCCAACAAACCAGGGCTGCCCCTCCAGCTTCCTCGCCCACCAGATGGGAGAGTGCAAACGCCCCTTGGTCCCGCTTGCACGTCGACCTGGCTGGGCCTGTACATGGCAGGACCTTCTTGGTGGTGGTGGATTCATACTCCAAGTGGATTGATGTAGCCTTACTTCCCACAACCACCACCCAGGCGATAGTTAAGGCCCTAACCCGTCTATTTGTCACCCACGGGCTTCCTGACACGCTGGTTTCAGACAATGGCCCACAGTTCACATCGTGTGAATTCAGCATGTACACTGCTAACTTGGGCATCAGACACGTCCTTACAGCACCATTCCATCCCGCTAGCAACGGGATGGCAGAGAGAGCAGTTAGGTCAGCCAAGGAGGCACTCGCCAGGTTTGGCCAGGAGGATTGGCACTCTAAACTGTCTCGTTTCCTGCTCAGCCAGCACACAACGCCCTGCACCACCACCAACAAATCTCCTGCCGAACTTCTAATGGGGAGACGCCTTAGAACCACCCTGGACAGGCTACACCCCCACTACTGCCCAGACACCCCCTTAGGGTCCGACAGTCTGGTCAGAGACTTCACCCCACAAGACCTGGTATATGCCAGGAACTACGCGGGGGATCCGTTGTGGGTGCCAGGACAAGTCGTGTCAGTCACCGGTCCCAGGTCCTACAGGATCCTCCTAGAGGATGGACGTTTGTGGCGGAGACACGTAGATCAACTCAGAAGGTGGCGGAAGGGCGCTACAGATACCAACCCATGCCAACCTGCCAGTGCCAACGACACCTCACCAGTGCCTGACGCGGATCCCCTGCGGAACCTGGCCTTCCCTGACGAGCAAGAGGACTGGCGGGAGAACACGAGTTTCCGGCCAGAGTCACCACTCCAGCCACCGAGCGACCCAGTTTTGACCAGCCGGACCTCGAGACTCAGCCAGGCCAACCAGAGCAGGGGTTTTCATCAGCACCACAGGACACTACGCTGGGGCAAACCCACGCCCCGACGACCGCTGAGGCATGTTCCAAAGACCAGGACTTGACACCGGCCGACAGTTCACCCGAACTGCGACATTCTGGTCGCCAGCGAAGACAACCCTCGTATCTACAGGACTACGCATGTCCCCAGCTGGGGGAAAGGGGTGTTATGTCTGTGGAACTGGTTGGGGTCCCCAACCAGGTCCGCTGTTTGAGCAGGAGCACCAGCAGCTCCCATTGGTTGGCTCCGTTTGACAGTCGGCTATATAAGCCGGCTGTCGAGCAGAGCCAGCCGTTGTCGCCCGCTGGTCTGCAAGTTAGCAAGCAGACGCGACAACCCTTTATTCTTTGCAATAAAGCCTGTTAGTTGTACGCTCTGGTCTCATGCCTCTTCCTTACCATCGCTCTACAACAGTTTTTTAATCATCTTCTCTTCAATGCTTGTTAAGAGTTTATCTGATTCCATCTATTCCTTGTAAAACCCAGCCATCTTAGTGTTTTTTTTCATACCTTGAATGTATTTGCAAATATGAATACCAACCTATATTTATCCCTTGTTCCTCTAGTTCCTGCTTTGTTTTGAGTTCACCCTTTTCATTTAAAATTTCCTCATATCTAATAATGTGTTCCTTTTTAAAAACTTGTGGATATGCAAATGCCTCTATTGACAACCAGACTGGTGTTTTCATATAATGGTATTCCCTTATTTTCTCCCATACTGTTAATAAAGCATCTTTAAGTTGTTATCTATTATTTCAACCATCAATATTCTTCTTTTCATCTGTATAAGTTAGCTTGGCTTTAATTGTATTCTTAATATATAGAACAACTCCTCTCTTATTTTGTTGTGCTAATGATGTATATCAATTACCAATTCTGGGGCAGTTCAACAGATGTGCATGTTGTTTTTTTAATATGCACTTCTTGTAAAGAAATTATGTTCATCTTTATTTTTTCTAGTTTATGGAATATCTTTTTCCTTTTAATAGCCGAATTTAGTCCATTTATATTTATAGAAATTAGTTTCTTTTCCTCTTCCATTATTTATCCTTTTTATGTAGGATTTATTGCTCTTATTGTTTTTTGTTCTCTTGGCTCTTTGATTGCCATTCTGCCACCTACTGCTCCTTCTTCTTATCCTCTTTCTCCTTTTTCCTTATCAAGTTCTTTTGTCATCTCTGCTTGTATTTTAAGTTCCTCTTCTCTTGCTCTCTCACCTTGTGCTCCTCTAAAGTATTCATTGTAAAATAATTCTGCTCTCTCAACTAAGTCTATTCTATGTCTTTGCTCTTGCCAAATAAACATCAGACTTTCAGGAATCAACCATCTGTAATTCACTTCTTTCTTAATTAAAATCTTTGTCAGAAATTGGTATTCTCTTCTTAGATCTCTCACTTTCCTTGGCATTTGTTTCAGAGCTTTAATCTCCTTTCTCTTGTACTTCAATGGGTCATCTCTTGCTTTCTGTATTATTTCTTTTTTTTTAAATAAAGTTTTATTGGGTTTTCACACACAAAATACAAATAAAACATATTTTTTGAAAATAGCATGGTCCCGGGTTGAACTTCTTAATACAGACACAAAACTCAATTTCATGCTCCTTTTGGTATTCTATTCCATATCTTATACTATTTTACATTTTCTATATCGTTTTTCCCCTCTTTTAATTTTCTCAATTTTATTTTGATTATCTCATCTCAATTCAAATCATTATATTTATACTTTTGTCTGTTCTGTTTCAATTTCATATTATCTTTTCTCATGAAATAAATTTTCTCCTGTAGTTACTAATTGGAGTATGACACCTTTATATCTTTTAATTACATCCATTCAACTCTTACTTAAACTTCAATATATACCTTAAGTTTATGACCTTCAATATAATACATAATACATAACTTCCAATTGACTTCTCCTTGGCACGTTCTTATAATACACACTATATTCTTTTTTTAAAAAAAAGAAAGATTGTAAATATATGTAATTATAAACCCTCATTCCATTCCAGTTCAGTTCTATCATTAATACCATAACATCTTTAACACTTCTTTTCAATTAAATATCATACTTCCTTAAAAACACATATAATCTCCATAATTATTTTTTCCCTTATTTCTCTTCACATATGTTTTATAAATCATTAAATATACCTTTTGTTACATTTATTTATTGACAAGCATTCCACTGAATTACGATAGCTATTTTATCAGACATTTTAATCATACATTGTTTAATATTTTCTAAAATTATTTCTGTTTCTAATATAACAATGCTATCTTATGTACCTTTGCAGAATTCCTTTTTCCATTAAATTTTCTCCCATTATCTCTAAATAGACCCTGTTTCTCTATATTTTGCTTCTGTCCTTTATAACTTCTTTTCCTTTCCTTCTTCTCTCTCATCTTCTCCCTCCCCTTTTTACCCCCTTGTCTCTCTAGTTCAAATTCTCTCTTCTGCATTTCCCTCTTCTGTTGCTTTCTGATTTTATACTTATTTTTCACGCTATTTTTTTTGGGGGGGGGGGAGGATTTTTTCCCAATCTTAAACTTTCCATTCTCTTTCTTCCCTTTCCCTTTTTCCCCCATCTAAGATTATTTGTTCATTAAAGATGGCTTCTTCTTTGTCGCACTCTTCTTGTTCTGCAGGCATTTCTGGTTGTTTCTCATAATTCCAAATCTCCATTTCTAAAAACTGAAATACGAAGCCAAAAGAACCTCTCCCTTCTTGTGCATCTTCTTTGTACTTTTTAAGTTCCATTTTCAGTTCTTCTAAAAGTGGAGCCATTTTAAAAAGTTTTAAACAACCACCCAATTGATTTTAGTCATTCAAAACAATAACCAAGAATCCAGAAATCATCAAGTAATCCAGATAGTCCCGAGTTATATCTTCTTATTTCTTTTTCCACTTTCTCTTCCTGGGGTTTTTGTTGTGATATTTCAGTTAGAATGTATCTTTTGGAAGTCTTGTTGAGATTTTGCTGTAAGTTCTTTTTAATTCCAGGCAGTCTCCTCCCTTCCAGATCCTGCCCCTTTATTCTTCCTCTCTCCTTTCCTGTTTTCAAGCTTTTAATTATCCAGAAATCTTTATTATCCCTTTGACTTTTTATTTTCAGCATTAAATGCCTATTGATGTCAAAGTGGATTTTTTTCCAATTTTTTGCTTAAGTCTCTTAGCTGTCAGTATAGGAAAAGGAGAAAACCAAATCTTTTCCCTTTTCTCTCTCCTTTGCAGCTTAAAAATCTTCTTAGGGAACAATGTTATTGTTTTTTACAGTTTCAATTCCAGGATACTTTATTTGTTGCTTTTGCTGTTTGACCCGGTCAACCAAAACTTTCTCTTCTTATCTTCCTCCTGCAGATTCTTTTCCGGTCGAGTTCTTCTTTGTGGTGGCCATTTCTGACCACCGCTGCAACCACCTTCGGAAAAGGGAGCAATGGCCAGCTGGGGAGGAGAGATGCAGCTCTCCTCAACCCTGCTGGCAGTCTCCCCCCTCTTCACCACCTCTATGGGGTGGTTTAGCCCTGAAACCAGCTGGCTCAGGGCGCTTCAGCGGCAAGCACGGATCGAAGCCTTGCAGAGATGAGGTTTCAGTTTGTCGCTGAAGAAGCTCAAACCGGAAGTCTCTTTCTGTATTATTTCTGTCCTCATTGTTTTCTTAGTAAATCTCACATGTACTTCTCTAGGTAATTTGTTTTTCATTGCATATCTAGTATATACTCAATATATTTCATCCATTCCATCCATCATTTTTTCTTTAGAAATCTCCAAAGCTCCTGCCAAGATTTCTGTCATAATTTCTGCAAGGTTTTCTCCTTTTTCTTCCTCAATGTTTTGAAATCTTAGGTAGACATCAGCCTTGTCCATCTCCCAGAGTATTGTGTTTTTTCCTTTTTTGTGTTCAACCATTGTCAATCTGTTATCTATTTCTCCTACTTTCTTATCTGTTTTGTCACCTTTCTTCCATCTTCTGCATTCTTTCTCCATATGTCATTATCATTTGTTGTATATTTTTTTCCCATCTTTTCCATCCTTTCTTTCATCTTTCCAATTCTAACATCTGTATGCTTTCCTTGATCTTGTATTGCTTGGAACATTTATTTTATTTCTTGCATTGAACCCTCTTTTTCCTTTTCTTTCTCTTGATGAATCATAGTTGTGATGGATCATTGACCAGCTGAGTTCAATGAAGAGGAGGTGGGGATCGATGATCCAGTAACAGTTGTCTTTCTCATGTTTGGTTAATTATAATCCACTTCCAGGAATCCTTTCAGTAACAGTTGTCTTTCTCATGTCTGGTTAATTATAATCCACTCACAGCAATCCAAGAAAAATAAAAATAAGTGATAAAATCTTCAGTTGCACCATGACTGGGTTGATGACCTTTACTATGGGGAATGGTCCCATGAATTTTGTGCCCAATTTCTTGCTAGGGAGTCTTAACCTCAGGTATTTGGGGGAGAGGTAGACCTTCTCCCCCACCTGGAATGGCCGTTGCAGGGCTCAGTGTTTGTCTGCCTGTCTCTTATAGCTCTATGCCACTTTTGCAAGTGCTTTTTTGACATTCTCCCAAGTTGCTTTCAGCACTGACATCCAATTGGTCAGGTTGACTAAGGAGGGGGTAATCCCTTGGATACTCAGGCATTGGGACAAAGTCCATACCACTCACTACTCTGAAGGGGGTTAGTCCCATGCTACTGTGAACAACATTATTGAATGCAACCTCCATGAAAGGCAGGAAGTTTGCCCAATTAGACTGCTGATAATTCACATAGCACCTCAGGCTCTACCATGGTGTTCAGTCTCTCTGGCCCCCCATTGGTGCTCAGATGAAAGGCCAAGCTAAGGCCCTGGGATGACCCAATAGACCGCAGGAACTCCCTCCAGAACTTAGCTGTGACCTGGACCCTTCTGTCTGAAATAATTCTTCATGGTACTCCATGCAGGTGGTAAATGTGCTTCAGAAACAGCTTGGCTAACTGGTTGGCTGAGGGTAGTTCACTGCAAGGTATGAACTGCACCTGTTTGGAGAATAAGTCTATTACAGTCCAGATCAACATGTTCCTCCCACTTTTCGACAACTCCATTATGAAGTCCATTGCAATTTCCTCCCATAGCCTTGTTGGCTCTGCTACTGTTTGTAGCAGTCTGGGTGGGTTTCCTAGTCATTTTTTCATTGCAACACAGATAGTACAACTCTTCACATAACTGTCCATATCTTACTTTATGCTGGGCCACCAGAATTGCCTCCGTGCTAAGCGTAAAATCTTTAAGAACCCAAAGTGGCCTGCCAGTTTGGCATTGTGGCTTCTCTGGAGGACTAATGTGCATAGGGATTCTGGTATGTAGAGTTTCATCCCCTAGGTCATCTCTTTTTGTCAATATGTGTTGATTGTTGGACTTCCGGTTTGAACTTCTTTGGTGATGGACCGAAATCCACAATCGTGCGTGGTTTCAATCCATGCTCACTGCCGGAGCGCCCCAAGCCAGCTAGTTTCAGGGCTAAGCCACCCTGTAGAGGTGGTGAAGATGGGGGAGACTGCCAGCAGGGTCAAGGAGAGCCACATCTCTCCTCCCCAGTTGGCCATTATTCCCTTTCCTGAAGGCGGTTGCAGTGGTGGTCAGAAATGGCCACCTCAAAGAAGAACTTGACTGGAAAAGAATTTCAGGAAGAAGATAAGAAGAGAAAGTTTTGGTTGACCAGGTTGAACTGAAAAAGCAATAACATAAGGTACCCTAGAATTTGAACTATTAAGAATAACATTGTTCCCAAAGAAGATTTTGAAGTGGCAAAGGAGAGAGGGAAGGGAAAGGATTTGGCTTTTTTTTCTTTCCTTCCTCATATTGATAGCTAAGAGATATAAGTAAGAAACTGACAAAAATACACTTTGATATCAATAGGCATTCAAGCTGAAAATAAAATGTCAAATGGATAACAAAGACTTTGGGATATTCAAAAACCTTTAAAAGAAGGAAAGGAGAGAAAAGGAAAAAATAAAAGGGCGGGATCTGGAAAAATGGAGGCGACTGCCTGGAAGTAAAAGGAATTTACAGTGAAACTTCAACAAGATTCCTAAAAGATACATTCTAACTGAAACTTTGTAACAAGATAATAGAACCCCAGGAAGAGAAAGTCAAAAAAGAAGCAAGAAGAAACAGCTTTGGATTATTTGGATTACTTGGTGATTGTTGGATTTTTGGTTATTGGATTTAAATGACTAAAATCAATTGTGTGGTTGTTTAAAAGTGTTTAAAATGGCATCACTCTTGGAAGAACTGAAAATGGAATTTTAAAAACAGAAAGAAGATGCACAAGAAGGCTTCATGTTATGACTCCCCTTCGAAATTCAAACAAACAAAACAGAAAGCAGCCGTTTCAAAATTAAATCAAATGGAAAGAAGTCTTACAAGATAACGGCTGGCAGAAACCACAGCATAAATCTTTACTCTGTCCGGCAAACCAGTCCTGGCAATAAATCTTCAGCCTCAGAGCTCTTTGCTATAACGTCCTCACTCAAATAGTCATTTTGTTCCTGGCGAAATGTACCAGCCCAGCGGTGTCCTTTTATACTCATTAAGGCAACGTGCTAATTTACTGACTTGCCCTTCTCATTCGCTCCAATCAATGTTTGTCCTGACGCCTCCCTTCAGATTCACGTTTCCTGGTTCTTCTAGTTCTGGCGTCAATCCACGATCTAACAGTCATCAGAGTCAAAACTCCCAGCAGGATCGGTCCTTCCAGTCACAACACTATCCCTCACCGCAGGGCCCTTCCCCCGAGTCTGACGATCAACTTGAAGATGTTTCGTTGACAACCATACCCTGTCACCCACAGCCAATGGAGGCGTCGCTCGACGCGAATGGTCTGCGAAACATTTATAATCTGCTTTCGCTCGTTCCAATTGTCTCAGATGGTCTACACATTGGAGACTTGGAAAAGAAATGGCGTTCTGTGACCAAGCCACCAACGGATCGTGCAAACGCAACCAGGACATTCCGAGCACCAAAGGGAGATGAAGGTTCGAGGTGATATAAAAACTTATCGCCTCCTCATGATCCCCAATGATCATACGCACTGGCTGGGTGGCGAAACGAATGGGCCCAGACTTGAGCTCACGCCCATCCACGGTTTCCACCTTAATGGGTGGATCCACAGCAACCAATGGGATCTCATAGTGCGTAGCAAAAGCTCGGTCCATAAAGCTGGTTGTAGCTCCTGAATCCACCAACGCAACAGCGGGAATTCCCTCCTTCTGTGACTGTAAAAAAATTCGAGTGTCCAAAAGTAAATGCTGAGGAGGGCCAGGATTTGCTTCAGCAATTTGAGGTGGAGATGTGAAACGTGCCCGACCTAGGGTTTTCTTGAGGTCAGGTCTACCCTGTTTTCCCGACGAGCCAAGAGTGGTTTCAGGTACGGGTCTGCGGGTCCCTCTCCATTTGCAGGAATTAACAAAATATCCCAGACCCCCGCAATAAAGGCACAAGCCTTCCTGAAACCTTCTCGAACGTTCTCGCGCCGTTAAGAGAAGGCGGAGTGCTCCCAACTTCATCGGCTCCTCCGTCTTAACCATAGCTTGTGAACGAAAAAGAGAAGGTGGTTCCACAACGGGCCGTCTGCTTCCGCGCTGTTGTAAACGGGCTTCCATCCGTAAGCACTAAACTATCAATGCATCCAAAGTTAAAGCCCGCTCTGCATGGACCAGCTCATCTTTGATGGCATCAGACAAGCCTTCCTGGAATGCAGCCATATGAGCCGGTTCATTCCAGTTAGAGTCCATACACAGCAAACGAAATTCTGCAACGTATTCCTGCAGGGAACGTTTCCCCTGATTAATGTCCTGTAACTGTCTGTCCACAGTTTGACTTTTAATTGGGTTTTCAAACATAACCCTCATTTGTTGCAGAAAACCCTGAAAATTATCCAGTAAAGGGCTATCTTGAGTTAACAAGGGAGTAGCCCATTTGGCAGCCTGCCCAGACAAAAGACTAATAATAAATCCTATCTTAGCCCAGTCATTTGGAAAGTCTTCAGGCCTCAAGGACATAAATAATTGACACTGCCCCAGAAATGCCGGAAACATGTCCATTTGTCCTGAAAATTTTTCCGGCATGGATACTGGGCTTTTCCTCACAGGAGGGGCAGGGGGAACAGCAGCAGGGCTTGGTAAGCTGGAAACATAATTCAGCAATTGTGTTACCTGATTCTGAAGCATCACATTGCTTTGCTGTAGCTGATTGATTTGTTGTTGTTGCTGCTCTACCAAACACTGCAGTTGATTTGAATCCATCTTGCTTTAAAGATGGTTTGTTTGGGCCAGGAACAATAATGTTATGACTCCCCTTCGAAATTCAAACAAACAAAACAGAAAGCAGCCGTTTCACAATTAAATCAAACGGAAAGAAGTCTTACAAGATAACGGCTGGCAGAAACCACAGCATAAATCTTTACTCTGTCCGGCAAACCAGTCCTGGCAATAAATCTTCAGCCTCAGAGCTCTTTGCTATAACGTCCTCACTCAAATAGTCATTTTGTTCCTGGTGAAATGTACCAGCCCAGCGGTGTCCTTTTATACTCATTAAGGCAACGTGCTAATTTACTGACTTGCCCTTCTCATTCGCTCCAATCAATGTTTGTCCTGATGCCTCCCTTCAGATTGACATTTCCTGGTTCTTCTAGTTCTGGCATCAATCCACGATCTAACAGTCATCAGAGTCAAAACTCCCAGCAGGATCTGTCCTTCCAGTCACAACAGCTTCATATTTCAATTTTTAGAAATGGAGATCTGGAACTATGAGAAACAACAAGAAATGCTTGTAGAACAAGAGGGGCAGGACAAAGAAGAAGCCATCTTTAATGACCAAGTAATTTTAAGTGGGGAAAAAAAGGAAAGGGGGGAAAGAGAGTGAAAAGTTTAAGATTTGAAAAAACAACCAAAAAAAGAGAATAGTTTGAAAAGTAATTACAATACTAGGAAGAAACAGAAGAGTGGATTACAGAAGAGAGAATTAGAATTAGAGAGACAAGGGGTCAAAAGGGGGAGGGAGAATAAGAGGGGGAAGAAGGAAAGGAAAAGAAGTTATAAAGGACAGAAACAAGATATAGAGAAACAGGGAAAATGTACAAGGATTAAAGGGATAAGCCTATTTAGAAGACATAGAGGTAATGGATGAAATTTAATCGAAAGAGGGATTCTGCAAGGGTACATAAGATAGCATTGTTATATTAGAAATAGAAATAAACGTAGAAAATATGAAACAAGTGATAGATGATAGATAAAATACTTACTAAATGATAGATAAAATACTTACTGGATTGGAATGGAATGTGTGTTAATAAATAAGAAAGAGAGAATGAAATTGAAAGGATGGGAACATTTTAATTATTATTAATGATTTATAAAAACTTAAGTGAAGAGAAATATGAAAGAAATATGGGAAAAAAATATGGAAATATTATAAGTGTTCCTAAGGAAGTATGATATTCAATTGATAAGAAATGTTAAAGATGTTAAAGATTGTAACTAATATTAATGATAGAGCTGAATTGGAATAGAATAAGTGTTTTATTTACTATTGTTATTTATATATTTTCTCTTTAAAAACATAGTGTGTATTTTAAGAATGTACCAAGCAGAATACGATTGGAAGTTATGTGTTATATTGAATGTTATAAATTGTAAAGGCATAAATTGAAGTTTAAATAAGAGTTGAATGGACAAAATTAAAAGATACAAAGGTGTCATACTCCAATTAGTAACTACAGTGGAAAACTTGTTTAATGAGAAAAGAAAATATGAAATAGGACAGACAAAAGTATAAATATAATGATTAGAAAGACATTGAAACTTAGAAAAAGATATATAATTGAATTTAGATAGGTAATATATGATAATTAAAAACAAAGTTGAGAAAACTAAGGGAGGGGAAAAATTATGGAGAAAATGTTAAATAAGTAATAAGATATGGAATAGAACACAAAGACGAATATGAAATTGAGTTTGTGTCTGTATGGAGAAGTGGTAACCCAGGATCATGCTATTCTCAAAAAAGATGTTTTATTTGTATTATGTTTTGTGAAAACCCAAATAAAATTTATTTTTTAAAAAAGATGTGTTGATTGTCCTTGAACCAGGGGTCTGCTAGTAGTTCGCTTTTGAGTTTCATGTTTAGGTTGCTTGTGGGTTGGTCTTGCCGGCTGTGGCATTGTCATCTGGTTGTTACTTGGGCAGCTATTTAGGTAGGGGGGATAATGGCATATACTACCTCTTCCTGTTTGCATTTATACTGGGGCATATGGGAGAGGGAGTCAGCCAGACAGTTCCTCCCCTCTGGAAATGTGCTTTAGCCTGAAGTTGAACCGGTTGAAATATTGAGCCCAGGAGACTTGTTTGGGTGATAATTTTCATGGAGTCCTAAGGGCCTCCAGATTTTTATGGTCGGTCCAGACTTTGAATGACCTCTGTCCAGCTTCCAGCAGGTGGCACCTGGTTAGGAGTGCCTTTCTCACCATAAAAGTTTCTTTTTCCCATGCAGCCCACAGCCTCTTGGTGTCCATGAGCTTACGGGAAGTGTAGGCTCCCTTGGTTATTTTTTTGGAGTAGCACTGCTCCCACTGCCACGTCGCTGGAGTCTGCTTGGATGATGAAGGGTTGTTCGGGGTCAGGATACTTCAGCACTGGTTCTTTTTAAAACAATTACTTCAGTCTTTCAAATGTCTTTTGGCAGGTTAGGTCCCACTGTAGGGATTGTCTCAAGGTTTCATCCCAGGGCTCCCTGTTTTTAGGAGGTCAGTCATGGGTTTGGTAATCCTTGCAAAGGAGGGGATGAATTACCGGTAGAAGTTTGCAAACTCTAAGAAGCTTTGTAGCTGTCTGCAGGTGTGAGGGGGTTGCCAGCCTAGGATGGCCTGTACTTTGGCTGAGTCCATTTCTATGCCCTCACTGGAGATTCGGTAGTCCAGATAGTCAAACCGTGCATGGTGAAACTAGCATTGACAGCTTGACATACAGATTTGCTGCTAGAAGTTTTTCCAGTACCTGGAGGACTAGGAATATGTGGTCATCCATGGTCTCAGTGTAAATGAGGATATTGCCCAAATAGACAAGGACCCCCTTATAGAGAGATGCTCATGTAACACCTCATTTATTAGCTGCATAAACTCCACCAGGAGGCATTTTAGTCCAAAAGGCATGACTTTCAATTGGAAGCTCCCCAGGGGGCAGTTGAATGCTGTTTTCCATTCATCCCCCTCCCTGATGCAGACCCAGTAGTATGCCTCTCTGAGTTGTAATTTGGTAAATACCTTTCCCTTGGTCAGGTGAGATACATGTCCTTCATGAGCGGGAGGGGGGTTAGGTTCTGTACACACAGGCCATTGATGCTTCTAAAGTCGATGCATAATCTCATAGTCCCATCTTTTTTCTCTTTGAACAGGACTGGGGCTGCAACTCATGGCTTGGATGGCTCAATGAACCCCTTGATAGGTTTTTGTCTGTATATTTGCACATTTCTTCCATTTCCTGGGCTGTCATGGCATACATTTTGGGCTTTGATAGTTTTGCCCCATGATTTCTATGATGCAGTCTGTCTCACAGTGGGGAGGTAGGATGTCATACTCAGTCTCACTGAATACCTCCGTGAGGTCCTGATATTCTCTCAGGATCTGTCCAGACCCTGGGGTTTTGTCAGAGGTGGCTGCCAGTTGTTCTGGTGAGCCCTCTAGGAGAGTTCCCTGTGTGGGCGTTGCTTCTATTTGATGGTGAGGAAGGGTTTGAGATCCTTTTGAAATCTTCAGTCTGTGGCTGCCCACCTGCCACCAATGGTTGGGCCCCACTTATCTAGCCAGGAGAGTCCCAGTATGACTGCATCTGCCATTTTGGGGGCCACTGCAAATCAAATTGTTTCCCAGTGATCCGCTAGCTCTAGCCTCAGTGATTCGGTTAAGTAAGTGGCATGGGCCCCTCCCAATAGGAACCCATTGACCTGTTCGAACCGGATTGGGTGCGCCAGTCTTTTCACTCTGATCCCATTTCAGGACCATGGTTAGGTTGATCAAGCACCTAATGCAGCCTGAATCTATTAGGGCTTGGAAAATCCCCATAATCCCTGTTTTTGAGGCTGTGAGTTGTATTGGGAAGACAAAAGGGAGGACCTGTCCACTCACCATTGGGTCATTTTTGCCCTTGTCCTCACTGTCATAGAGTCAGGTAACTAGTCACCATTGTCTGGGGGTCTCCCCTCTTGCGGTTGGGTAGGGAGGGATCTCTGCAGCCTGAAGGTCTTTCTGGAATGCATTGGTGGTGCACCCAGGGCCTTGTTCTGGTCATACTCTGGGTGGTGGTTCTTGCCTTGGTTTTGGGCCTGGGGTTATGCATGCCACTGCCATGTGACCCATCCCCCCACATCGGTAGCATTTAATTGGGCTTCGTAGGAGGACTGGTTTGAGGACTGGTTGTGGTGCTGTGGTTCCTCATCAGCTGGGTGGTCTCTGGTCTGACTGATCTCTCTCTTTGGTTTCCAGCAGCTTTCTCATGTTGTTAGCGCATAATGCCCCATCGACTTTTATGGCCACTCAGAACCACTCAGAGAGTCAGTTTGGGATGTCCTGATAGGCGGTTACTTGGCTAATTTGCTTGTCTAGGTTTGTTCTGAAAAAATGAACCAGCATCTACTCAGGCAAAAGGAGTAGCTTCCCACTGATCCTCCTGAATTCATGGATATGTTCCTTGATGGGTCGCTCTCCCTGCTTTAGGTTGCTGAGCTCATCTTCCACATAGAGGTCCTCCTCTGCCTCCTCAAATTTGGTCTCTAGCAGTCATAGGAAGTCATCTACGTCCTGCAGTTGGGGGGGCCCTTCTCTTGTGGAGGGTTTCTAGCCATCCTCTTGCTTCTCCCTTCAACCCCTCAGAAATGGTGTTCACCATGGCTCTAGGGGAGGGGTAGAGATGTCCATAGCATTCTAAGTGGATCTCAGCTGAGTCAAGGAATAGAGCTAGCTGGTCTGGGTCCCCATCAAATTTTCCCCTGAACCAGAGCAGTTTGTTGAGCACTGCTCCTCCTTCCTCCTGTCGCCCTCTGTAAGCCTGTGCTCGAGGTGGCTGGACTTCTTCCCCAGCTCTTGATTGCACAGGAGGAGGGGGCTGCCTGCAGCTTCGGACTCCTTTTTCTTCTTGTGGGTAGAGAAGGAGGGCTGTGGTCTCACCTGCTTCTCCTGACTCCAAAGGGCTCTGTAAACTGTCCCCTCTGTTTTGGGCAGCATGATGGGCCATCATCCCGAATAGTGACCTGGTCAGATTCCTCCCTCAGTTGCTCCATGGGTCTCCCCATCAGGGACTTTGGAGTCCTGGCCTGTGCCCAGTACCACATCCAATCCAATCTTCCTAGTTCACTCAAAGGCCTTCTCCCTTTTTGGGCCTGGGGGTGGGGAAACTCCATCTCAGCTGGCTTTAGGAATTTTCTTTTTCCACTAGTAATTATCTGGTTTTCTTTCCTCCACTGGAGCAGGTTTCTCCACTTCAGAATTCAAGGGGGGCTGTCATCCAGCTTTAATTCTCTGCCATGGCTGCCTGAGTTTCTCTCCATGCATCCCAGATGTCAGGGAGCTATTGGAGAGGCTGGGACCCAGGACCCTGGTAATATTGATTTATTATAAGAGTTGGCTTGCAGTTAGGATTCCAGCAATCACTCTAATTAAATCATGATTCTCGAGCCAAACTTCAAAAAAATTCAAAGGATTCTTTAGAGGTGACATACTGGCACTGCCCTGTAAGAAGCCAACTCTCACATATGTAATTTACAGTCTCCTGTGACTCTGTTTCCCCCCTCCCCTGGGTGTCTCATAAACCAGATTCTCCAATTGAGCACATTCATAGGCTGGGTGTCATCATTCACGTTCTCCCATTAAATATATTCAGGAGCAAAAACTGGTATTTTAGTTAAAATCTTTTAAAGATAAGAGTTGGAATGTACTTTTGCTTTCACTGCACTGCTCTTCCAGATTTCCTTCCCCCTCCCCTTTTTTTATGGCAACTACTAAAACAGGCATAGAAATGTTTAATGAGTTGAGAAGATGATTATCTCACCAACCAAGAGATGATCTCAGCCATTATGAACAATCTAGAGGGCAAAGCATCAGAGTGGGTGACCCAACTCCACAATGAGGGCACCCCAGAGCTCAAGCACATCTATGACTTCCTGCAGGAATTAAGGATAAGGTTCGAAGACTCAGCTCAGGGCCATGAGGCAGAGGCAGAGATCAAAGTGATTAGGCAAAGGGGCCACCCAGCAAAAGAATATGTTGTTGAGTTTCAGAGGCTCACTGAGAAATTATGGTATTGGCCAGAATGCCTCCTGGTCCACTGCTTAAAGGAGGGTCTGGATTTGGAGTTGCACAATGCCTGTGTCTTCTGATGAGTCCACAATTGCATCCACGACTGATACCAGATGGCAGTGTCCATGGAACTTGAGATCCACCAGCACCACAAAAAGGCATCAGAGAAAAAACTGAAGAGGCAGCTTGGCTGGCGATCTTCCTCCCACTGAGTGTAAGAGCCATCCAGAGGGGCCTCGACAGCATCAATCAAGTGTTTTTTGTGCAGGCAACCAGCCCATTGCGCATACAATGCCTGGAGCCAGCACCCATTCCCCAGTCAAGAGCTCCTGGACCAGCAAAGCCCAAAAGGCCACAGGGGAGATCTGCAGAAGGAAAAAAAAATAGCCCACAAAGCCATTGAGGTTTCCCACACACACTCTGCAGAGAGAGAGGGAACTCTGGATCAAGAGGTATCACTGCTGACAGCAGATGACATCAGAGATGGAAGTGAGGATGACCCAATGGTAAGTAAACCCATCCCTCCTTTTGCTATAAAATCAAGATTGGTGGTGCTCAGGATGGGAGCCCAAGGGACAGTAGAAACCATCATAGACACGGGATGTACTCAGTACCTGATTAGCCTCCCCTTCTGCCAAAAGCTTGGTATCCAGATGTAGCACCTAGCTAACCCAATGCACTTTGAACAAGTTGATGGGATGCTAATTGTGGGGGGGGGGGGTGGACACATGCCACTCTGGTGACAAAGCCAGTATGCTTAAAAATGGGTCACCACTGGGAACTCATCCAATTTTTAGTGGTGCCAAAAATGCTTAAATCAATAATCCTGGGACTAGTATGGCTGAACAAATGGTATCCCACCATCTCCTGAGAAAGTGAAGCTGGGACTAGGGCCCCTCCCCACCCTGATCCTGCAGGGGAAGAGATAGCCAAACCTCAAAATGGTGAAAAAGCCACTGCCACTGCAGAAGTGGATGCAGGGAGCCCCCAGATCCCCAGGGAATATTGGAACCTAGCAGAAGTGTCCAGCAAGAAAGAATGCAATGCCCTCCCACCTCACTGACCCACTGACTGCACCATGGAGTTTGTGCCAGGAGCTAAACTACCCAAACCTAAGATGTATTCCAAGAGAAATGACTGAATTGAGGGATACATCAACACCAATTTGGCCAGAGGGTTCATCCAACCTTCCAAATCCCAGGTAGCTGCCCCCATCCTCTTTAAAGAGAAGATGGATCAATGAGATTATGCACTGATTTTAGAGGTATTAATGCCATGTGCATGGGAAACACCTACCCACTGCCCCTCATAAGGACATGCTAGCCCACTTGGCCAATGAGAAGGTATTCACCAATCTAGATGTATGAGAAGCCTACTACCAGATGCAAATAAGAGAGGACAACTGCCTTTAACTTCCCCCTGGGAAGCTTCCAATTCAAAGTAATGCCCTTCAGGCTACAGGGAGCCCCTGCTGTCTTCATGTAGCTAACAAACAAGGTATTGCATGAACACCTGTATAAAGGAGTTCTCGTTTATTTGGACAACATTCTCATCTTCACTGAGATCCTAGTAGAGCACATCAAACTGGTGTACCAAGTCTTGGAAAAGCTAAGCTATACATGAAGCTGTCAAAATGTGAGTTTCACAAAATCATCCTAGACTACCTGAGCAACAGAGTGTCAAACGAAGGAGTGGAGATGGATCCAGCCAAAGTGAAAACAGTCCTAGACTGGCAGTCCCCACACAGAAACAAAGTTTCCTTAGATTCTCCAACTTTTACCAGCAATTCATCCCATCCTTTCCTGATATTGCCCTGCTCATCACAGAACTGCTAAAAACAGGGGGTGTCTGCAACAGCCACAGACAAGCCAACCCCTAAACTAGACTTTAGAATGCCAGTGGGTGTTCAAAATGCTAAAAACTCTATTTGCCAAGGAGCCAACCCTCAGGGTCTCTGATCCAGAACAACCCTTTGTCATCCAAGCTGATGCCAGCAACATGGCCATTGGTGCAGTCCTCCTTCAGTAAAATGCCAATGGTGACTTGCAGCTGTGTGCCTATACGTTCAAAAAACTAACAGAGATTGAAAGGAGATGGTTGGTGTGGGTGAAGCAAGCCTATTTGGTTCAATGGGGCTTACTGACCTTGAGATACTTCCTTGAGGGCAGTCATATTCCATTTGAAATATGGACCAACCACAAGAATCTAGAAGCACTCAAAATCCTGTGAAGGCTTTCCCCCAAACAAGTCCGCTGGGTGCAGTACTTCCAAAGGTTCAACTTCAAGCTAAAGTACATCGGGGTGGGGGGGTGGAATCTTCTGGCAGACACCCTGTCACACAAGCCACAATATGACAGCAAATGTGAAGAAGTGATCCACACCTTGATTCCCCCTTCCCAACCTGCTTCCTAAGTGATGACCCATGGCCAAGCAAGACAAGAAGCAGCAATGAGCAGGGGAGAAGTGACCAAAAAGCTGAAAAATGAGCTGCCTGCAGACCCTTGGTACAATGGGAACAAAGAAGCCCTACTCTAAGGGATGGACTTGCCTGGAAAGGCTCAAAGCTGTACATGCCCACCAGCCTGCAACTTCAAGTTCTCTAACAAAGCCACGATTCGAAGCAGGTAGGACACTTTACTTAAAAACCTTACACTTGGCCAGAAGACAGTTCTGGTGGCCCAAGATGAAGAAAGATGTTGAAAAAAAGAAAGATGTTTATGTCAAAAGTTGTGCAATGTGCACCCCCATGAAAAAAAGACCAGGGAGACCCCAGGGCTGCAGCAGCAGGTGACAGACCTGTCCAGACTCTGGGAGGAGATTGCTATGGGTTTCTTTGTTGAGCTCCCTGAAAGAGGTGGAAATATGGACATCTGAACCATGGTAGACCTGTTGTCATGTTCACATCAGAGTCTGAATCTGTGGGGGAAGATGAGCTGGAACAAGAAATGCCAGTCATTGAGAGGGCAGATCCATTGGCCTTGAAAGAAACTGGGGAAGGGCAGAATCAGTCCAGGCAAAGTTTTTCTGAAGTAGTATGGCCTGCAGGCAGGGAGGAACAGACAGGAGGAACATGAGGGACAGAGCTCAAGCGAGGAGCCAGGACCAACCCCTCCTGATCCAAGGGCTCAGTGAGTGGAAACGAAGCATGATCAGTGCAGACAGAGAAGTCTACACACAAGGAAATCCGCGATCGTACGCAGTTTTGGTCTGGGCTCGCTGCTGGAGTGCCCCGAGCCGGCTGGTTTCGGGGCTAAGCCACCCCGTAGAGGTGGTGAAGAGGGGGGATACTGCCTGCAGGGTTGAGGAGAGCCGCATCTCTCCTCCCCAGCTGGCCATTACTCCTTTTCCCGAAGGTGTAGTGGTGTTCAGAAATGGCCACCACAAAGAAGAACTTGACCGGAAAAGAATGTGCAGGAGGAAGATAAGAAGAGAAAGTTTTGGTTGACCGGGTCAAACAGCAAAAGCAACAAATAAGGTATCCTGGAATTGAAACTATTAAAAAAAAAACATTGTTCCCTAAGAAGATTTTTAAGCTGTGAAGGAGAGAGAAAAGGGAAAAGATTTGGTTTTTTCCCCCTCCTTTTCCTATACTAACAGCTAAGAGACTTAAGCAAGAAATTGGAAAAAAATCCACTTTGACATTAATAGGCATTTAATGCTGAAAATAAAAAGTCAAAGGGATAATAAAGATTTCTGGATAATCAAAAGCTTTTGAAAACAGGAAAGGAGAGAAAAAGAATAAAAGGGCAGGATTTGGAAGGGAGGAGACTGCCTGGAATTAAAAAGAACTTACAGCAAAATCTCAACAAGACTTCCAAAAGATACATTCTAACTGAAACATCACAACAAAAACCCCAGGAAGAGAAAGTGGAAAAAGAAATAAGAAGATATAACTCGGGACTATCTGGATTACTTGATGATTTCTGGATTCTTGGTTATTGTTTTGAATGACTAAAATCAATCGGGTGGTTGTTTAAAACTTTTTAAAATGGCTCCACTTTTAGAAGAACTGAAAATGGAACTTAAAAAGTACAAAGAAGATGCACAAGAAGGGAGAGGTTCTTTTGGCTTCGTATTTCAGTTTTTAGAAATGGAGATTTGGAATTTTGAGAAACAACAAAAAATGCCTGCAGAACAAGAAGAGTGCGACAAAGAAGAAGCCATCTTTAATGAACAAATAATCTTAGATGGGGGAAAAAGGGAAAGGGAAGAAAGAGAATGGAAAGTTTAAGATTGGGAAAAAATACTCCCCCCCCCCCCAAAAAAAATAGCGTGAAAAATAAGTATAAAATCAGAAAGCAACAGAAGAGGGAAATGCAGAAGAGAGAATTAGATGTAGAGAGGCAAGGGGGTAAAAAGGGGAGGGAGAAGATGAGAGGGAAGAAAGAAAGGAAAAGAAGTTATAAAGGACAGAAACAAAATATAGAGAAACAGGGCCTATTTAGATATAATGGGTGAAAATTTAATGGAAAAAGGGATTCTGCAAAGGTACATAAGATAGTGTTATACTAGAAACAGAAATAATTTTAGAAAATATTAAACAATATATGATTAAAATGTTTGATAAAATAGCTATCGTAATTCAGTGGAATGCTTGTCAATAATAAATGTAACAAAAGGTATATATAATGATTTACAAAACATATGTGAAGAGAAAAAAGGGAAAAATTAATTATGGAGATTATATGTGTCTTTAAGGAAGTATGATATTTAATTGAAAAGAAGTGTTAAAGATGTTAAGATTTTAATGATTATTAATGATAGAACTGAATTGGAATGGGGTTTATAATTACATATATTTATAATCTTTTTTTTAAAGAATATAGTGTGTATTATAAGAATGTACCAAGCAGAATTCGATTGGAAGTTATATATTATGTACTATACTGAAGGTCATAACCTTAAGGTATATATGAAATTGAAACAGAACAGACAAAAGTATAAATATAATGATTTGAATTGAGATGTGATAATCAAAATAAAATTGAGAAAATTAAAAGAGGGGAAAAACTATACAGAAAATGTAGAATAGTATAAGATATAGAATAGAACACAAAAAGGAGCATGAAATTGAGTTTTGTGTCTGTATAAAGAAGTTCAACCCGGGACCATACTATTTTCAAAAAAGATGTTTTACTTGTATTTTTTTTTTTGAACAAATTTTATTGATTTTCCAAAACAATACACAGACAAACAAAACAAAGAATATAATGACATAAGAGGTTTTTTTTCTTAAAAAGCCAATACAACATCTTATTTAAAGACAGAATTATTCCAAGTTATCACATTTCCAAACAAGCACGATTTGATATATATATTTACCTTATCTGTTCATCTTCATATCTTATCCCAAACTTCTCTTTATTACTTCCTTTCCTTCTATTTATTCAAATTATATCTCTTTAACTTTAGATTGTGTACATTTTTTATATCCATCTGTCTTATACATTTTCATTACTCTCTTCCAATAAAACAAACAAACAAGACATAAAACATAAAAACATAAACATCTTTTCTGAAAGTTGCTTGATCCCGGGTTAAAACTCATCGTACAGACACCTCTTCAAAAATCATGTTCCTTTTATATATCATTCCATATCTTATTACCGTTTCCCATTTTCTATATAGCTTCTTCCTTTTTTTAACTCTCTTAGTTTTATTCTACTTATCTCAGTTCAAGTCATAATATTTAACATTCTTTGTCTGTTCTCAGCTATCCATTCATTTTTTCTCTTTAAACAAAACCTCTCCTGTACACTAATTAGAGTATGACGCCTTTAACTCTTTCCCCTAGCCTAATAATACTTAATATCACACATAACTTATATTGGGATTCTGTTTAGCACATCCTAAAGTCACACCATATATTATATAAAAAGAAAAAGAAAAAAGAAAGAACGACAACAACAAAGAAATTTATAGATATATAATATAGGTAGTAACCCTGTCAAAACCATTTTAATCGTACCTATTGATACTTATTTTTATATTTATATCTTAAACATTTTATTCTATAAATGCCTATAATAACACAATCTTATGTACTTTACAGAATCCCTTTTTCAATTAAGTTTACCCATTGTCTCTGAATAAATTTTGTTTCTTCAGATCTTGCTTCCCATCATTGAGACTTCTCACCCCTTCCTTTCTCCCTTGCTTATTCTTTTCCTTACCCTTTTTCCCCCTTTGCCTTTCCACCTCCCTTTTCTCCTTGTGCTTTCCCCCTTCTTGTTGTTTTTTAACCTTATATCTACCCTTCAACTCATTTTTATCTTTTTTGGTTGTTTTTTTAGGTTTTAAAATCCCTTTTTCCTTTTCCTCTTCCTCCTTCTTCTCCCCCAATAGGGTCACATGTTCATCAAAAATGGTTCCTTCTTTGTCCCAATTATCCTGCTGCGCAATCAATTCTCCATAGGAATACACCGCCATTTCTAGAGATTGAAAAAGAATGTCCAAGGTATCTTTCCAGTCTTGTTCTTCCTTTTTATATTTTAGATATTCAGTTTTAAATTCATCCAAAAGTGGTGCCATTATAAAGAGGAGAATTTTTTCCCAAAACAACCACCCGAGTGTTTTTAAACAAAGAAAAAAAAAGTTTCCCAAAAGATGCAAAGTCACCAAACAATCCAGATAGACTATTTCATTTAGCACTTTTTCTCTTCTTCCATTTCTTTTTCTGGGGTTGCTATTAAATCACAAAATTCCAATTATAGTATGTCTTTTGAAGTCTTATTAATGTTCAAATGGCTCTTTAAAATTCTAGGCAGTCTGCTCCTTATTTTCAATTTCTACTTCAATTTTTTTCCTCTCCCTTCCCACTCACAGCAGAAGAAAAAATTTTCTTTAAATATTTAGAAATCCATATCCCTTTGGCATTAGCATAGTCTTTAGCATTTAGCATACCTTCAATGCGGGTTTCCGATTTCTCTCAAAGCTGTTCCGTTTGGAAGGAGAGTGAAAAGAAAAAAAGTTTTCCCTTTGATATCCATTCGCTGCTTACTCAGTCTGGGAGCAATGTGTCTTTAGTAGGTGTTAAATACCAGGATACTTTCACTGTTCCTTTGTCCCGGTCAGCAAAATCAGTTTCATTTCTTCACAAACCCCTCCAGCACATTCCTTTTCCCGGCTGGGCTCTTCTAAATGGCGGCCATAAGACCGCCGTTCAGTTGCCATCGGAGAGGGAGATTTAGCCGGCTAGGGAAGAGAGATGCGATGTCTCTCGTCCCTGCCAGAACCCCCCAGTCTTCACCACCTTCTACAAAGGTGGCTTAGCCCCGAAGCCAAATGGCTCGAGGCACTCAGGCAGTGAACACAGGCAGAACCCGTGCAGAGTCACGGAATCCTGCCTGCACCGAAGCACCACAAGCCGGAAGTGTCGTTTTACTTGTATTTTGTATGTGTGAAAACCCAATTAAAACTTTATTTAAAACCCCCCCCACAAATAATATCTCCTTACTCATCAGAGACACCATGGAACGTGAACAGAAACGTCCAAATGCCATCTTATTTGGTCTCGAAGACACCAACGAATCAGATGACATCACCAAAGTTTGTGATATCATAAGCAACTCTAATCCAACAAACATCTCTCCTGAAGATATCATTGAAATAACCAGAGATGGCCATGGGTACAAATACAATGATGGCTCCGTGGCCCCAAGATTTTGTAGAGTTGTATGCAAAAATGAGTGCAGCAAATGCATATTCATTCATACAATAAATGCCATTGCAAAAACCGATCCCAACCACAAAAAACTTTGCTCAAGACCAGACTTATCCATACTCCAAAGAATCCACTCCTGTGAACTCCGCGCAGAACTCAAAAACCATCTAAACAATGGAGAAAAGGACCTATACATTGACTACAGAGCTTATTGCATCAAAAGAAAGTCACACAACCCACAACTGCGCATCCAACCCCACCCCATACAATCCAACATCACTCAAAACTAGGCATGCACGCCCCTAACTACCTCAATTCCAACTGCAACTGGCCTTAAATGCAAGCTACTCAATGCAAGAAGCCTTGTAAATAAAATACCTAAATTTATCCTCTTACTAAATACGGCTAAATTCAACATCATAGTTGTCTATGAAACATGGCTCAACGCATCTCTCCCTGACTCCATTACCACAGTAAGAGATTATCATGTTTACCGATCAGATCATGAAATCCGTAGAGGAGGTGGTGTTGCTGTCTTCTATAAAAAGTCCCTACATCTAAAACATATCCAAGTTACCCAGGAGCTTGCTCTTCCTGAGACCATTGTCTGTGAACTGTCCTTAAATATCACATTTCGGTTCTTACTATGTTACAGAGCCCCTGATTATGACATCGAACATGCAAACAAGCTAAATACACTACTAACAGGGGCAGCATCCTGCCCACACGCTTTTATCTTTCTTGGTGACTTCAATCTACCTCAAATTAACTGGACCCTTAACGAATATACAACTGAACCCACACATGCAACCTTCTACAATGCAGTAACAAATCTGGGACTAGAACAACTAGTAATCAACAACACTAGACTTAACAACTGCCTCGATCTCATCTTCTGCAATAGTTTGAATTCAATTTAAAGAATACAAATTAAAGAACCCTTTTCCAACAGTGACCACAACATGATTAACTTTTGTCTCAACATACGTCCACAGAAAAATCATCACAATGACAGAATCCCCAATTATAACTTCAAAAAAGGCAACTATGATCTTATAAACAATGATCTCTCATCTCTTGATTGGCAATTTCTATTCTCTGGATGCAATACTGTAGAAGACCATTACAACATATCTTTACTTTTAGTCAAAAGAGTCATCAGACTATATGAACCATTAACAACATCCAAAACCAGAAAAAACAAATTACCCCAAACAATAAGGAAGCTTCAATCCAAACAGAAATCACTTTGGTGGAAAAACAAGTCTGGTCATGTTGCCAACTTCAAAAGCTGATACAAAAATTTATGCCACCAGATAAAGACTGAATGCACTAATTATCACATTAAACAAGAAGAAAACCTTCTACACACCAATTCCACCCGTGCTTTCTACAATTTTATTAACAACAAACTAAAAGACACAAGGTCCATCCCACCCCTGAAAGGACCTAATGGTAAAGACTGCAACAACGACACTATTAAAGCCAACCTCTTTAACACATTCTTTGGCTCAGTATTTCTAAACAGCAATGAATCATGCCCAGGATTTCCTAATTGAACCACAGACAACTACAATGATCTAATATATATCAATTTTACAGAAGACATTGTTGAAGAAGCACTGCGCAATCTAAAACAATCTCTATCTATTGGACCGGACAGAATATGTGCCTACTTCTTAAAAAAGCTACCCACTGCCATGGCAGAACCTCTAAGCATAATCTTTGAAAAATCTTTCAGGACCAGCTCCTTGCCAAAACTATGATCACAAGCCACAGTCATTCCCATCTTCAAAAAGGGAGACCCCAGCCTAGTTGAAAATTACAGACCAATCTCTTTATGCTGCATCACCTGTAAAGTCATGGAATCAATTATTAACCAATCCATTATCCTCCACTTAGAGATAAACAACATACTCTCTACTAAACAATTTGGTTTCAGAAAAAAAAAACTATCCTGTAATCTTCAACTCTTACACTGCAAAAAAACATATGGACTACACAACTACACAACTACACAACCCCCTTTTCCCAAGGTGGAGGAGCGGCGGTCAGTAATGGCCGCCACAAAGAAGCCTGCAGCTGGACAAGATTGTGCAGAAGGAAGAAAGTGGGAAGAGTCGTGAAGAAGTGAAAGTGGTTTTTGCTGACCGGGATAAAGTAAGAGAAAGTACCCTGGAACTTGAAATTTGCCAAAGATAAATTGTTTCCAGAGAGATTTACAAGCGGCGAATGGAATTTTAAAAGGAAAAGTGTTTTTTTTTTCTTTCTTTTCACTCTCCTTCTTAACGTGACAGCGGATGGAACCATAAGAGAAATCGGAAAACGTACATTGGAGGTTGCTGAAGGGATAAGGATTTCTGGACATTTCAAAAAAAAAAACTTTTTTGCTGTGAGTGGGAAGGGAGAGGGAAAAAAAATTGGAGCAGAATTTGAAAATAAGGAGAAGATTGCCTAGAATTTTAAAGAGTTATTAAACTTTAATAAGACTTCTAAAAGATATACTTTAAATGGAACTTTGTGACTAAACAGTAACCCCAGAAAGAGAAAGTGAAGAAAGGAGAAAGTATTAAAAGGAACAGCTAATTTGGATTGTTTGGTGATCTTGGAATTTCTGAGAATTATCTTTGATTAAAAGCAAACTGGGTGGGTGGGTGGGAAAACTTTTTCTTTCTACAATGGCATCACTTGTGGATGAATTGAAATTTGAATACCAAAAATACAAAAAAGAAGAGCAAGAAGGGAAGGATTCTCTTGGCACTCTTTTTCAATTTTTAGAAATGGCGGTTTGTACTTATGAAAAGCTGACTGCGCAACAGGATGACTGGGATAAAGAAGAAGCCATCTTTGATGAACAAGTGACTTTATTTGGGGAAGGAAAGGAGAAAGAAGAAAAGGAAAGGGGGACTTTAAGACTTGGAAAAACAACCAAAAAAGAGAAAAATAAGGTGAAAAGTGGATACTATGTTAGAAAACAACAGAAAGGAGGAAAGCAGAATAAGAAAAGGGAGGTGGTGAGACAAGGGGGTAAAAAGGGCAAGGAGAAGAATAAGCAAGGGCGAAAGGAAAGGATGAGAAGCCTCAATGGTGGGGAGCAAGATGCAAAGAAAAAAAATTCTTTTAGAGATAATGGGTAAACTTTATTGAAAAGGGGATTCTGGAAAGGTACATAAGATTGTATTTTTATTTTTGTATTTAGAAATAGTCTTAGAAAATTAGAAACAATATGTAATTTAAAATGTGACAAATCATTTAGTGTAATTTAGTGAAACTTTTGTGAAGAAAAAGAAAGCAATGAAATAAATGAGAGAATTGGAGTAGGAGAAGGGGGAACATTTTAACGAAATAATGATTTAAAATATGGGATGTGGGGGAGGGGGAAACTATGGAAAGCATAAGTGTTTCCATAAAGGTATGATATTTAATGGAAAAATAATGTGTAAAGTGTTTAAGATATAAATGAATATCAATATTAATGATTAGATTGTGTAACTTTAGTGAAATTTTTTGTGAAGAAAAAGAAGGCAATGAAATAAATGAGAGATTTGAACTAGGAGAAGGGGAAACATTTTAATGAAATAATGATTTAAAATATGTGATGTGGGGGGGAAATAATTATGGAAAACAGAAGTGTTCCCATAAAAGTATGATATTCAACTGAAAAGTAATGTGTAAAGTGTTTAAGATATAAATGAATACTAAGATTAATGATTAGATTTGTATTGGCATTGATAATAAAAAATATTGTATAATTTTAGAATGTACCAAACAGAATCCCAATGTAAGCTATGTATTATATTAAGTATTATAAATGTAGGGGAAAGAGATAAAGGCGTCATACTCCAATTAGTGTACAGGAGAAGTTTTGTTTAAAGAAGAAAGATAATTGGATAGCTGGAAACAGAACAGACAAAGAATAATAAATATGATTTGAATTGAGATGAGATAAATAAAATAAAACTAAGAAAGTTTAAAAGAGATGAGAAGCTATAAAGAAAATTGAAAATGGTAATAAGATATGGAATGGTAAATAAAATGAATATGAATTTGAATTTGTGTCTGTACGAAGAGTTGTAACCCGGGACTAAGCAACTTTCAGAAAAGATGTTTTTTATGTTTCTATGTTTTGTGTTTTTGTGTGTTTATGCTTGATTGAGTTAATAAAACCTTGGAGGAATGTTAGAAGAGGATAATTGAGAATAAAAGACAGAAGAGAATAAAACAAGCCAGAGGAAAATATAAGTATAATGAATAAAAACATATAAAATAGATAAATATAGAAAAGAAATATAATTGAATAAAAGTAAAGGGAGAAATAATGAGAAATGTGAAAGGATATGTATGTGTTTATAAGGAAATGTGTCAATGTTGTATAAAATAATGTTTTATTTGCTTTGTTAAAATTTACAAATAACTCTCAGAAAAGAGGTTTTATGTTCTTATGTTTTATGTTTTGTTTGTTTTTAAAAACTAATAAAATTTGTTTAAAAAAAAGTGGGGGGAGACCCCAGCCTAGTTGAAAATTACAGATCAATCTCTTTATGCTGCATCACCTGTAAAGTCATGGAATCAATTATTAACCAATCCATTATCCTCCACTTAGAGACAAACAACCTATTCTCTAATAAACAATTTGGTTTTAGAAAAAAACTATCCTGTAATCTTCAACTCTTACACTGCAAAAACATATGGACTACACAACTTGATCAGGGGAAAGCAATAGATGCAATCTACATAGACTTCTGTAAAGCCTTTGATTCAATGGTACATGACAAACTACTCCAAAAACTAAAATCTTATGGTATCTCTGGACACCTGCATAACTGGATAGAAGCATTCCTGTCAAACAGACAACAAATGGTCAAAATTGGGAGCGTCCTATCAAATTCCATACCTGTCAACAGTGGTGTCCTCCAAGGCAGTGTTCTAGGACCAACTCTTTTCATACTCTACATAAATGACCTCTGTGATCATATCAAAAGCAACTGTGTTCTCTTCGCTGATGATGTAAAGCTATTCAACACCACAGACAATATTGCTACCCTTCAAAAAGACCTTGACTATGTATCAGAATGGTCAAACAAATGGCAACTTCAAATCTCAACAAATAAATGCTCTGTCTTACATATTGGCAAATAATAATAATAATCAGAAAATAAAATACAGGCTGAATAGTCAAGACCTTGTTGATGATCCAAACTCTGTCAAGGATCTTGGAGTACTCATCTCAAATGACCTAAGTGCTAGAGCCCACTGTAACTACATAGCCAAAAAGGCGTTAACCTAATCTTATGTAGCTTTTTCTCCGGTAATATCACACTACTAACTAGCACATACAAAACATTTGCTAGACCAATACTCAAATACAGCTCATCAGTCTGGAACCCACATTATGAATCTGATATTAACACAGTTGAGAAAGTCCAGAAATATTTCACAAGAAGAGTTGTCCACTCCTCTACTTGTTGCAGAATACCTTATGCCACCAGACTCGAAATTCTAGACCTAGAAAACCTAGAAGTACACCGCCTTTGGTCCGATCTAAGTATAGTATATAAAATCATACATTGCAATGTCTTCCTGTCAATGAATACTTCAGCTTCAACCATTACAACACTAGAGCAAACAATAGATACAAACTCAAGGTTAATCGCACCAAACTTGATTGCAGGAAATACAACTTCAGCAACAGAATGGTCAATGTCTGGAATATTCCACCTGATTCTGTGGTTTTTTCCCCAAACCCCAAAAACTTTAACCTTAGACGGTGTACTATTGACCTCACCCCTTTCCTAAGAGGTCTGTAGGAGCGTGCATAAGCACACCAAAGTGCCTACCGTCCCTGTCCTATTGTTTCTTTTATATTTTTTAATTTTTCTTATATGTATCCATGTATTCATAACTATGTTTTTACTTATATCTATTATCTTGTAAGCAATTGACAAATAAAAATAAATAAATAAATGAAATGAAAAACCCCACCTGAGAAACCAGTGAGGAAATCCCTGTACCGGCATACCCCTGCAAGTCCTCCCAAACCACAGCCTGCTCAGCCAACTGGTACCATTAAATGCTACTGCTGCAGTCAAGTAGGCCACAGGGCTTTCAAATGCCTGGCCCCTGCACCCGTCCCTCAACCTATACCAGCTGCAGTGACCAGAGGGAGAAGAACCCCATGAAAGCCACTGGACACAAGCAGATTCACCCGGCAAGCCATAAAGGTTTCCTGTCCACTGATGGCCTGCAGAGATGGCAGCTGTCAGACAGTGGGAGGAACATGAGCCAGTCCTGGAGTCTGGGAAGGGCTTGGATGAGGGATCTGCGTCTAACACAGAGATGGGGCCAGGGCCATCTGAGAGTTATGTGCTGACTCTGGAGCCTCCAGAATCTGACAACAGTGAGGCAGAGGAACAGGGGGAGCCAGTGAGGCAGATGCCATGGTGACATGATAGAAGCCCTAGGGGCTCCTGGGGTGACCCATCAAAATCCTGACAGCTGGTGGTCCACTTGGACCTAAATCATCTTGGAGGGATGATCATTGAGGAGGGGACAATCTGTAGATCCCAGAGATACCACAATATCCCTGGTAAATCCAGAGATAGCCTCTTTAGCTGACTGAAAAGGAAAGTGTCAATGCAAACCACTATAAGGCTGGGGCAGCATCCAACGGAAAGAACAAAAGGAAGATTGTGATCAAACTGGGTGAGAAATTTAAAAATTTTAAACATTAAAGGAAGAGCCCCCTGGAAAGAACAGGGAAAAGAAAAGGCTAAATTAAAGGAGGTGGTAGGTAAATATCCCTTCCCCCAGAAGAAAGTGGCAAAGAAAGTAGTTTCCGGTGCAGACAGAAAGAGGAAGCCATTCATTAAAGATTAGAGAACAGAAAACCTTTTAAAAACCTGGACTGGATTTTTCAAATCTACTGGAATAAACTAAGTGGATTAAGAAAAGAAATTTGGATTTACTTTTTTTCTATTTTATTTTTCTTTTCTGACTTTTTAAATTTTTAAACATTTGCATTTAAATATAAATCTTAAAGGATTAAAGAATTGTTAAAGTTGAAATGAAAAGCAGTGCAACAGTGCCCTCTACAAGAAAAAGAATTTGAAGACAGAGGGAGAAGGGGGGAAATGGCTATTTGATTATTTGGCTGTTTGAACTTGACAGCTGGAGAATGAGGAGATAAAAAAACATTGTTGACAGACATAGAGAGCTACGCTCTCTATTACTCTTGAAAACAGAGTAATTCTTGGACACTATAAGAAACAAAGGAGATACAAAGAAACAGAAGATTGAATCCCTTTCTCTTGTACTGTTTTGATTGCATTGGCAAAGCTGCACTGTGGAATTTAACACAGAGAAGCAACTGAAGGCTGGATGCTGAGACCTGGTGATATAAGGTGGATTACAACTGGATAATTAAACTATACTCTTTCTGGTTTTTTTTATTTCTTGTGACATAATACTAGAATAATCTTGTGGATATTACTATATTTTTTCTTTTTTCCTTTCCCATATTTTTTCATATAAAATTTCTTTTCTTCCTTTTTTCTTTCTCAATTTTAAATTTTTGATTTACCTTTTAAAACTTTATAAAGAGATTGGTATCCTTTTTTTCTTTTCCCCATCTCCTCTACATTTTTACACTCAGCATAATAAGGAAAATTTTCTTTTGAATTATTTTTCTTTTTCTTTCTTTCTTTCTTGAATTTTTCTTTTAGATTTTGTCTTAAAATTGCTGAGTTTCTCACTGGATTTGTACACTCTCCCTACTCTGAAATTTATTGGATTAGGACATAGAAGAACTCAAAGAAAGAAATTTGGAGAAAGACCCCATTGTGGATTATAAATTGACTTTGAATACAAAATGGATTACAAAGAGATTATTAAGAGACAACAAATACAATATCAAAAAATAAAACAAGCAACAACATCTGCCCCATCTTCAGCCTCCTCCTTGGCAGCTTCTAGCCCTGGAGGACAGAGATCCATTGACTTGATGTTACAGCAAGGTGGTTACAATGCAGGCAGAAATTAAGGTGATTCTACCAGCAGTACAAGAGCAAATGAGGAGAATGGATGAAAAAATAGGAAATGTGGAAGGAAAAGTAGGTAATGTAGAAGAAAAAGTAGAGAACATTCAACAGCTGTTGATGAAAAATGAAGAGAGGATGGGGAAAATAGAGGAGAGAGCTGATATAACAGAAAAAAGTAGGGGAAATGGTTTACAGATTAACAATAGCAGATCAAAGCAAGGAAAGAAAAATTATGCTGGAGATGGATAAAGTTGACTATTATTTAAGATTCCAAAACACTGAAGAAGAAAAGGAGGAAAACTTAGCTGAAATAATGGCAGAATTACTAGCAGAGGCCCTGGAAGTAACAAAAGAATAAGTGATAACTGATGTGGACAAAATATTTAGGGTCCAGACTTGGTATGCACTGAGAAATAAGTTACCAAGGTAAGTACACGTCAGATTTACAAAGAAAACTACAAGAACAGAAATACTTAAAAAAGTGAGAGATGACACATTAAAATACAAAGGGAAGGAGATAACAGTACTGAAGCAAATACCAAAAAGTGTTAGAGATCTGAGGCGGGAATATCAATTTCTGACAATATGCCTAATTAAAAGAGAGGTTAGTTTTAGATGGCTGATACCAGAGGGAATAATGGTGACATGGCATGATCAGAGACACAGATTAGATACAATTGGGAAAGTAGAGCAATTCTATGACCAACTATTTCAGAGAACAAGAGTAAGAAAAAAGGAGGGAAATTAAAGAAATAAAACTGAGAGAAGAAGCTGCAGGACAGAGTGAAAGACTACGAAGAAGAGAGAAAAGAGAACAGGAAGAGAGAACAATCAGAGAAAAAGAAAAACCGAAGGAACCAAGGGAGACGAGAGTGACAAGAGCAACAAAGCCATATTATAAATAAAGACATGGAAGAAGAAATAAAATTAATGACAATTAACTTAAATGAATTAAATTTGTCAATAAAAAGAAAAAGGATTTTTAATAAATTAGAGAAATTAAAATTGGATATAATTTGTCTACAAGAAGTACATATTAAAAGATAATAGGAGAAAATACTGGACTATCCTAAGAATGGGAAATTATATATTCTTGGCACAACAAAGTAAAAGAGGAATAACATTGTATATAAAGGACACTATAAAAGCGAAATCAATTTATAATGACAATGATGGGAGAGTATTAATGGTGGAAATATTGATGAACAGACATTATTAATGGCAATTTGTGCACCAAATGAAAGTCAAAAGGAGTTCTATGATAAATTACATAAGAAAATAATGGAGCTAAAATATGAAAATATATGTATTATAGGAGATTTTAACACAATAGCAGATGCAGAAATGCAGAAAATAAACAGAGGTGGGATTCTACTGGTTCGGACTAGATCAGTAGAACCAGTTGTTATGATTCTCCATAGTTCAGAGAATCAGTACATCAGGCCTCTGGCTGGCCCCACCTCTCTCCACCTGCTTCTCCACTCCCTGCCCAGTCAGTCCCTATCGCACATGTACAACATCATGCACATGTGCAACATGCCTGAGCCTGCTTTTGCCTGCCCTCAAGGTCAGCCATTGCTGCCTGCCTTTTTCTGTGGCTTTGCCTGATCTGATTATCTCCCTGGGTGGGTGAGACTCTGCAACCCCTGGTCGCCTTTCCCTCACCACCACAAGCCTCTCCACTGTTCCTTCCAGCTGGGTTAGGCTAACCCTAACCCCAACTAAGCAGCCCTGATCTGCCTTCTCACAAGTCATGCTACCCCCTCCCCCACTGTCCCCAGACTTTTCTTGGGGCCCCCACCATTCCTGGGCTGAGCTGGCTGGTTTCCCCACTGGTGTGGCCCATCCCACTGGTGGCACTCGCTGGGGCCTACCTACCTGCCCCCATCCCTAGGCTCAGCTGGCTGGCTAAGCCACCATGCAGCACTCTCCCAGCTCTCCCTACCATGTGGCGACTGTAGCACAGCAAGCTGCAGCAGCAGTGCTCCAACCAATAGGGTGGTGGACCCTGCTGCCTCCTGTAAGCAGCACCGTGGCTGCAGCACCTCCTCCACCTCTGCTGCCTCCACCCATTTCTCCCAGGAGTAAAACAAAAGAAAGTGAGCAGAGGTGGCGGAGGGGCTGCAGTGATGGCACTGCTTATGGGAGGCAGCCATGTCCCTACCCTCCCAATTGGAGCACTGTGGCCACCACCCACCACCCATCACCCATCTTCTGCAGAGGCACTTTGGGAGAGTCGGGGGGGTGCTCCATGGACCCTCCTCTGCCACAGCACGCTGCCTGCAGAGGTACTTTGGGAGGGCTGGGGGGGGTGCTCCAGAGCCCCACTTCTACCACCAGCCACCCACAGAGTTACTTTGGGAGGGTCTCTTGTGACTGTGGGGATGCTGCAATAGTCGTAAGTGTGAAAAATGGTTATGTCACTTTTTTCAGTGCCATTGTAACTTTGAATTGTCACTCCACACAAGCAAAGTACCAGCAAAGGAGGGGGAAAAAACTCCAGAGAAGTTCCTGAGACAGAAGTCTAGTCCTGCCAAGAATGTAATAAGGATTAATGGAGAGGCAGTTTCTGTAAGCAACACCAGAATGTTTCCGTCCTGCCTTCCTTACAGGATTAGGCCAGCAATTTCTTCTAACAATCAGTTCTCCAAACTGCTTAGAATGTTAAAAACCAGTTCTAGCAAATAGGTGCAAACTGGTAGAATCCCACCCCTGAATATGAGAATAATTTTAAACACTTTGGAATATTATGAAGCACATCCTGAAAAACAGATGGTGTTGATATTCTTGGATGCACAGAAGGCCTTTGACAATGTGAACTGGCAATTTATATTGACACAAATGGAAGAAATGGACTTTGGGGAAAAGTTTATTAAAATGATTAAGACAATATATTACAAACAGTATGCAAAAGTGATGGTAAATGGAGAACCGATGGAGAAAATTCACATTGAGAAAGTAACAAGACAAGAGTGTCCCTTGTCACCATTGTTATTTGTATTAACATTAGAAGTGCTAAATAGAAATATTAGGAAAGATAAGGAGATAAAAGGGATGGAAATAAGAAAAGAAGAGTATAAATTGCAGGCATTTACAGATGATTTAGTTTTTATATTAGAATATTCTTCTAATATAAAAGAAGGTTCTAGGAAAAGGACCCAAATTAATAAATAAAATAGAGGAATATGGGAGAATGGCAGGATTGAAAATATATAAAGGGAAAACTAAGATATTGGTAAAAAAAATATATGACAGAGAAACAGAAAAAAGAATTGACGAAGAGTTTAGATATTCAGGTAGCAAAAAAAGTTAAATATTTGGGGAATTCAGTTAACAGCAAGATGTGAAACAATTAAAGAAGATAATTATTATAAACTTAGACTTGGGAAAATGGGGCAATATGCAGCTATCATTAACAGGAAGAATTGCAGCGATTAAGATGAATGTATTACCAAAAGTGTTGTATTTGTTTCAAAAATTGGGAAAAAAATATTTTGAGGACATTAACAAAATAGTACTGAAATATATATGGCTAGGGAAGAAAGCAAGAATTAATGTAAAAATGTTATAGGATGCGAGAACTAGAGGAGTGTTTGGGCTACTTAATTGGCATATATATTATCAGGCCACAGTACTAACCTGGATGAAAGAATGGATTACATTGAAGAATAGAAGGTTGTTGACGTTAGAGGGGCATGATTTTCAATTTGGGGTGGCATGCATTTCTATGGTACGGGAGAAGTAAAATGCATGGGTATTTCTAAAGACACATTGTTATTAGCATGGGGAAAAAAATCAGAGAACATTACATGAAGATTCCAGTCTGGCTATCAACAATGGAAGCACTTATACATCCAAATGTTTGTAAAATGGGAATTATTGCTAGACGCAAAGATATTTTAAATGAAAAGGGTGAGTTCAAAAACAAAACAATAATTGAATGAACAAGGATTGGAAATGCATTGATATTCATATATTCAAATACAATCAAGATATGAAAAAGATATTAAAGCTGAAGGGATTTATAAGGAGTTGACAGAATTGGATAAAATGCTAAAAGGAACAGAAGATAAGTTGATCAAAAAATTATATTGCTATTTATTAGGTGTTAAGTTAGAAGAAGAACAAATTAAGGAAACAATGATAGCATGGGCAAAAAACTTTGGATATGCTATAGAATTAGATAAATGGCAGAAGTTATGGGACAGGAATTACAAATTAACAATATTGATAGCATATAAAGAAAATTTGTACAAGATGTTTTATAGATGGCACTTGGCACTGGCAAAATTAGTTAAGATGCTCAAAGATAAATCAGACAAATGCTGGAAGGGTATAACATTGATACACCAACTAAGTTTGGGTGAATAAATATATAAAACCAAGGTTTGGGTGTTTGTAACTTGTAGCTTTAAGCACCAAACTGCTTGCTCTCTGCTCTGCTCTGCTTGTTTTGTCTGCTTGCTACTGTTTGTTTGCTACTGTTTGCTACAACTGTTTGAATACCTGAACGAAAGGACTATTTCGTTGATGTGCTGATATCCTGTGAATACTCAGCGTTGTCTTCAAAAGGAAAGGTATCAGAGGAGAAGATATCTTTACAAGCAGATAAGGATATAGAACTGACTAGTGAATGGACTAAGTTACTGAATGGATATATTTGTGAATGACATATGGACTGATTGACAATGTTTAAACTCTAATTGGATTAAACAACTATTTAAACTACAAACAGTGTTTGTCATCAGTGTGTGTAAACCCTAGGGCCCTTCCTCTCTCATTTGGCTGCCTGGCTTGACTGCTGCTGCACATTCTGTTTTTGGGGGTTTGTCCCCAAACACTAACAGATGGCACTTGGCACTGGCAAAATTAGTTAAGATGCTCAAAGATAAATCAGACAAATGCTGGAAGTGCCACCAGACACCTGGAACATATTACCATATGTAGTGGACTTGTACAGAAGCTAAAAGATACTGGACAAAAATACACAGATGGTTGGAAAAAATGATAAAACAACATATAGATTTGAAACCTGAAATATTTTTATTAGGAATGGTACCTGAAGGTTACAGTAAAGAAAAAACATATTTAATTATACATGTATTAATACAGCTAGAATTGTATTTGCTCAGAATTGGAAAAGTGATAAGATACCTATAGAAGGAAAAGTGAGAAAATATTTGAATGTGCAGAGATGAATAAGTTGGTAATCAAAGAAAAATAATTATGGGATTTATTTTATCAATGGTTGGAAAATAAAACAAATTAAAATGAATTAGATGAGTATATAGAGATATATTATGACATGACATCCAATCCTATGTCACGTCCTGTGTATGATGCCAGCAGGCCAAGTCGGTGACTGGGGCTTCCCCAAGGCTGCTCTAGCCCTTGCTGACACTGGGGAGACCTTGGGGCACCATTTCTATGGACTTCTTGATGGATTTGCCTCTGTCTTCTGGATTTACGACTGTGTTTGTAGTGGTAGACATGCTGACGAAGATGGCACATTGTTGTGGGTTACCGACAACTCGCACCACCACCCGCATGTTTATCCAACATGTCTTCTGGCTGCATGGCCTACCTGATTGGGTTGTTTTGGACAGAGGGGCTCAATCTATAGCCCAGTTCTGGAAAGGGCTGATGACGGCCTTGAACGTGAAAATCTGCCTGTCGTCGGTTCATCATCCGGAAACCAACGGCAGAACTGAGAAAGTCATCAGGATCCTGGAGCAATACCTGAGCTGCTTTGTGAAGCAGCAACAAGACAATTGGTGAGATTATTTGACAGTAGCAGAGTTCGCTGTCAGAGTTCTCAAAAATGATAATACTGATAAAACAACTGATTGCTGGAAATTGAAAAAGAGTCTTTATGGTTTGAAGCAATCAGGATATGAGTGGAACCAATGTATAGTCAAAGAATTAACTAAAATAGGTTTTGTAGCTGGCATGGCTGATCCATGTTTGTTTAAAAGAGAAAGTAATGGTATGATTTCATTATTGTTATTATTTACTGATGACATAGCATTAATCACCAAAACTGAACAAGAAGCTACTGAGATAATTTCACTATTGGAAAATAAATTTAAGATAAAACAGTTAGGAGAAATCAAACATTATCTTGGTTTAAAGATAGATAGAACTAGAGGAGGATACAAGATCTCACAGGCAGATAAAATTAACCAATTACTAAAAAGTTTTAAAATGGAACTTTGTAAGCCGGCTAAAACACCAATGAGCCAGGAGTTTTACCATAATGATGTTCAAAGTCCTATTTTTGATAAGAACATTTATCAGTCTTTGATTGGTAGTTTAACTTACCTCAGTAATTGGTCAAGGCCAGATATTGCATACGGTGTAAATCAATTTGCGAGATTTAATGCTGAGCCAACTGAAAGGCACTGGCAAGCTGCTAAACGTGTGTTAAGATATCTGAAACAGACAATGCACTATGCATTGTATTTGGAGCCTAAAGATGAACTGAATTTGACTGCATATGCTGATGCAAGTTTTGCTACAGACATAAATACACGAAAATCTACATCAGGTACTGCTGTATTATTTGGGAAAAGCATTGATTGGATGGAGGTCTATTAGACAGAAACATCTAAGTTTGTCAACAATGGAGGCTGAATTCTCATGTTTGTCTTTATTATGTACAGATTTAGTTTTGTATAAACAATTATTGATTGATATGGGAATTGATGTAACAGATCCTATTGTTATTTATGAAGATAACCAATCAGCAATACAGATGGCTTCAAATATTGCTGTTAAAACAAGAACGAAACACACAGATTTAAGATATTTAAATGTGAGACAATGTGTGCAAAGTAAAATGATTAAGCTAGAATACTGTTTGTCAGAAAACAATATAGCAGATCATTTTACAAAGGCCCAAGGCATGCTGTGAAGATTATGGACTTAGAATGTAAGGTTGTATATATTGTCTTACCCAAAAGGGGAGAATGTTAGGAATATGAGTCACCTAACAGCTATTTGGGTTAGAAATATATAAACCAGGATAAACATTTTAGTACTATGTCTTTAAGAGATTGCAAAAACTGCAGTCGGGTGTGGTTTTTCAAACAGCCATAAAATGGAGCCAGAAACCTGGATTGTCTTAGTCTTAATCTCAGAAGAGAGTGTGTCTCCGTCTCTGTTTCCTTCTGTTGGAAAATATTGCTGTTCCTCCATTTTTTCTAATTGATTGATATTACTGGTTTTAATGTAACTCTGATACTGAACTGTTTTTGACACTGGAATTTGATATTTGGATTATCCCTGGATTGAAAAACTGACTGATTTACCTGTGAATGACTTTTGGACTGCTTATTTTGCACTTTGCTTAAACCTTTCTGGAAGTAAAAACCTACATTTACTGTACAGTGTATCTGTGTGCTCTGTGTGTATTATTCCAACACTACTCTCTATACGTCTCCCTGTATGCACTCATTCTCCTAATGGGAAATTACCTTAACAGCAGGCCATCCATCAATTGGTGCAATGGTATCTGGAGAAAGTCAAAGAGGACTATAAAAAGTCACTGCTCTTGGTGGGCGCCGCCACTGTTGGCTCTAGGGGGCACTTGTCCACCAGGGACTTTCTTTTTTTTTTAAACAAATTTTATTAATTTTACAATTAAAAACAAATCAACAACACATACACGAATAGAAGAGCGGGGAAAAAAAGAAAAGGAAAAGGAAAAGAAAAGAGAAAGGAGAAAAAAGGGAGAAAAGGGGAGAAATAAACACTTAAAAACACTCTCATTTTCGACAGTTTGTAAGATCTTTTCTCTTCTTGATTTATGCCATATACACACCTATCATCCATATATATGTTTATATATCACTCATATAGATTTGTCCTATTCTTTTTTACCTTCTGATATAAAATCTGTCTTTGGTCTAACCATTTATACCAGCAATTCCAATTGTTAAAATATATTGAAGAATCTTTATTTTTTAAAGCTAGAGTTAATTTGTCCATTTCTGCACAGTCTGAGATTTTTTGGATGATCATCTGTTCTGTAGGTATGTGAGGTAGTTTCCAACATTGAGAAAATGCTAGTCTGGCCGCTGTTAATATGTGTATGTGTACTTCACTTTTTTAGGTAGCTGTTTATCGAAAATCCCTAAGAAGAAGGACTCTGGTTTATACTCAATCTGTTCTTTTGTTATATCTTCCAGCCAATTTCTAATTCTCTGCCAGTATTTTTGGGTTTCTTTACAGGACCACCACATATGAAAAAAGGTTCCATCTATTCTTTTACATTTCCAACATTTTGGACTCGTGTTGGGGTGCATCTTCCCTAATCTCGAAGGAGGAAGGTGCCATCTGTAAAACATTTTATAAGCGTTTTCTTTGTATGCTGCCGATTTTGTGATCTTATTGTTTCTACTCCAGATCTTTTCCCATTCTATTAATGTGATACTCTGTCCTACGTTCCTACTCCAGGCTATCATATTCCCTTTAACTGTCTTCTTCTAACTCTACTTCTAATAGATAGCTGTAAAATTTAGTTATATTTTTCTTGTCTGATCCTAATAAAATTTTGTCTAATTGCTGGAGTTTATTGTTAATTCCAAATTCTTTCCTATCCTGTTTGTATCTACTATGAATTTGGAAATATACCCACTGATCCATTTTAAATCCCCGCTCTTGCAGCTCTTGTCGCGATTTCAAATTTCCTTGTGCATCCAATAAATCTTTATATTTGATCATTTTGGTAATGTCCAAATTGTTTGGGTGAATCATCGCCTCCATTGTCGATAACCAAATCGGTACTTTTAGATAGTGTTTTTTCTGTATTTTTTTCCAATTGGTTAATAGTGAATCTCTAATTAAATGTCTGTGGAAATATGTCTGATTGACTTTCCCTACCTCCCATAAAAAGGCATGCCATCCCCTCTGCAAATCATGGCCTTCTAATAATAATGTTCTTTTATTGACTAAATTCACCCAATCTTTTAACCATACTAGAGAGGCTGCCGTATAATATAATTCCCAATTTGGAAGTGCCAATCCTCCCCTGCTCTTCAAATCCTGCATTGCCTTTAAATTTATTCTAGATTTTTTTCCTTGCCAAATAAATTTAACAGTTATTTTGTTAAGTTCTTCAAAAAAAATTCTGTGTAGTTTAATTGGAATCGTCTGAAATAAGTATAAAAATTTTGGGAGAATATTCATTTTGATAGGAGCAATCCTGCCCAATAATGAAAGTTGTAGCCTACCCCATGATTCTAGATCTTTCTTTACTTGTTGCAACAATTTGTCATAATTATTCTCCTTGAGTGTCTTGCAATGTGGTGTTACCCATATTCCTAAATATTTAACTTTCTTTGTCACCTGTATTCCCATGAATTCTTCTAAATCTTTTTTCTGTTTTTCTGTTAAATTTTTAGTCATTAGTTTTGTTTTCTTCCTATTAATTTTAAGTCCTGCTACTGCACCCAATTGTTCTAGTTCGTTTATCAATTTTTGTCCCTTTCTATTGATTCCTCCATAAAAAAACCATATCATTGGCAAATGCTTGCAGTTTGTATTCTTCTTTCTTAATCTTCAATCCTTTAATCTCTGGGTTTTGTCTAATTTGTGTTAATAATGTTTCTAGAGAGAATATGAAGAGCAGCAGTGAGAGTGGGCAACCTTGTCTAACTCCTTTTTCTATTTTTATTGGGCAAGTATATTCCCCGTTTATTATGGTATTAGCCTGCTGTGTATCGTAAATTGTTGTTATGATGTTTTCAAATTTAGTGCCTAAATTCATATTATAAATTTTTTGAATTAGAAATTGCCAATTTAAGTTATCGAATGCCTTTTCTGCATCTAGAAACATAAGTGCAGTTTGTTTTTTGGGGTGGGCTTCATAAAATTCTAAAATGTCTACTACTGTTCTTAAATTATTCCTTATCTGCCTAGTCGGGAGAAATCCATTTTGGTCTTCATGTATATATAAATTTAAAATTTGTTTTAATCTGTTAGCTATGATAGAGGTAAATATTTTGTAGTCGGTGTTTAGAAGTGAAATTGGTCTGTAGTTGTTAATATATCCAAGATCAGATTCCTCCTTCGGGATCAGCGAAATCAATGCTCCCCTCCACGAGTCCAGCATCCTGGCTGCCAATAAGACATCGTTAAACACTTCCATCATAAGAGATCCAATTTGTTCCGCAATTGCCTTATATAGTTCTCCTGGGATCCCATCTGGCCCCGGGGCTTTATTATTCCCCTGATTCTCTATTGCTGATTTCAATTCGGACCAAGTAATATATTTAATAATTCTATCAATTCTTCCCCAATTACTTTATCTTTCATTTCATCTAAGTAATTTCTTATTCTATCTTCATTGACTTCTTCCTTTTTGTATAACTCTTCAAAATATTTGTGTGCAATGTCTTTTTTCTTTTCTATCTCTTGTTGTATGTCGCCCTTCTCATCTATTAATTGGTAGATCAATCTCTTTTCTTTCTTTTTTTTAATTTATAAGATAACCAGGCACTTTCTGCCAGACCGGCCAGTCAGGAAGCTAGATCATCAGTACCTTGGCCCATTCCCTGTTGAAACAGTTATTAACCTGGTCACCTACCACCTGACATTGCCACACTCGATGCATGTCCATCCGGTCTTCCATAGATCCCTCCTGGTTCCAGAATGGTCAGCCTGTCCATTCTTTTTTTTTTAAAACAATTTTATTAGTTTTTAAAAACAAACAAACAAACAAAACATAAAAACATCCAGCTTTCTTTCATAAATATACAAACAGTGTGTCAGTTGGTTTACCAATTTTTGTGCATTCATTTCGTAGTCTCAATTACAGTTACATTACATATTAACTCATATTATCAATCAAAAATTATATACCCTAGTATCACTATCAAACAATCATTTGACTATAATTTTATTCATTCATACTTTACGAGATAACTATAATTTACTTAATTTATTTTATAACAAATCATATAATCATACCAAATCTATCCTAAAGACATTTTATAAATGTGATATTAAATAAGAAAGAGGAAAAAAAATCTCTTTATATATTCATTAATATCTAAAATTCTAAATATTCTATTATTGTATTTTATCATCCAACCATTGATAGAAAAGGTCCCAAATTTTATAAAATTGTTTATCCTCTTGTTCTCTTATTTCAAATGTCAATCTATTCATTTCAGCACATTCCAATATTTTCTTAATAATTTCTTCCTGCAATGGTATTTTCTCATTTTTCCAGTTTTTAGCAAATACAATCCTAGCCGCTGTTAATACGTTTACAATCAGGTATTTCAAATCTTTGTTATATGTATCAGGTAAAATTCCCAATAAAAAGATCTCTGGTTTCAAATCTATGTGTTTCTTTGTCATTTTTTCCAACCACATGCGAATTTTAGTCCAGTATTTTCTAGCATCCTCGCAAGTCCACCACATATGGTAGTATGAGCCAGGTATCTGATGACATTTCCAGCATTTTTCAGATTTATTCTTGAACATTCTTGCTATTCTTGTCGGGGGAAAGTGCCACCTGTAAAACATCTTATACAAATTTTCTTTATAAGCTGTTGACATAGTCATTTTATAATTTTGAGACCACAATTTTTGCCATTTCTCTAAATCAATCCCATATCCAAAATTCTTCCCCCAGGCAATCATGGTTTCTTTGACTTGTTCTTCCTCTAATTTAATTTCCAGTAAATAACCATATAATTTTTAAATCACCTTTTCATCAGTGCCTGTCAAGATCTTATCTAAATCAGTCAATTTATCATAAAATCCCTCTGTTTTAAAATCTTCAACATACCTTGAATGTATTTGCACATATGAAAACCAATTCATCTTTATACCTTGTTCTTCTAAGTTTTGCATCGATTTAAGTTCACCCTTTTCATTCAGTATTTCCCCATATCTGTTTGTTCCTTTTTATAAATTATAGGATACAGCCTGTCCATTCTGCCAACCTGTCTGTCCCCAGCCAGCACCCTGTGATGGACTGCCCTAGTATGAAGTAGCCAGCATTCAGGACTCCTGGTGGTTGAAAGGACGGTTCCAGTATCTCATTAAGTGGAAGGGTTATGGACTGGAGGATTTCACTTGGGCAGATGTGACTTCTGTGCATGCACCTGCTTTGATGAAAGCATTCCATGACCAATTCCCATCATGGCCACATCTGGATCACCTGACCAGGGGGAAAGGCCCTGTGGTGAGGGATAGTGTTGTGGTCCACCAGTGGCCTGCTTAGCTGGCAGCAGAGTTGGACAGTGGGGAGGAACATGGGCCAGTCCTTGAGTCTGGGGAGGGCTCAGACAAGGGATCTGCATCCAACACAGAGATGGGGCCAGGGCCATCTGACAGTTATGTGCTGACTCCAGAGCCTCCAGAATCTGACATCAGCAAGGCAGGAGAACAGGGGGAGCCTGTTCCCAGTGCATGCTTGTGCATAGATGCCAGAAGGCAAGAATAGTTAAGACAAAAGAGGTGACTCGGGAGTAAGGCTTGGAGATGATTGGCCCCTCCCATAAGACATAAAGGAGGAGCAAAGGGACATGAGCCTTTGCAGGAAGCAACTTAGCTTGTTCTGGTCGGTTTAAAATCTGAAGCGCCATGTTGACTTTGTGCTCTGTCTGGCCTTGTACAGCTAATTGGCAATTTAGTCATTGGCAGCATTTCAAGAGAGATAAAAGTGGGTGCTTATCAGCCTTATCCCCAAACACTGTGGCAGACTTCTGTTGGACTATTCATAAACTATTTGGGACTCATTATGGGCTATAAATGCATATAATTCACAGATTTTGAAATAAAACAAAAGGTGTTTGGGAACAGCGTGTGATTGTTACTGTCTCAGGAAGACTTGGTCAGAATATTCCTCTTCCTGAAGATGAAGGTGAGGAACCTCCAGCAAAAGTACCTCTTCCAGGAATTGCCAGCAGAGAGGATGATTCGATGGCGAGTGGAGTCATCTGCCCTTTTGCAGTAAAAGTCAAACTAATAATACCAGAGACTGGGGAGCAGGGGGAGATAGAAGCAGTAATAGACTCAGGCTGCACCAGATGTCTAATTGGGCTCCCTATAGTTGAACAACTAGGAATAAAGATGAGGCCCTTAGCATGTCCCATTCATTTTGAACAAGTGGATGGGACACTAATTGGAGGAACCCCTGCTATCCAAGTAACAGAAGTTATCAGTCTCAAGATGGGAAAGCACAGGGAGCTCATACGATCCATTGTAGCCCCCAAGATGACTAAATCTGTGATATTGGGAGTTGCATGGCTTGACAAGTGGGCCCCTACAATCAAGTGGGAAGATGGATAGAGGAAGATCATAATAGGAGTTGGTCCCCTACCTCTGATCCATCCAGCCTCCAAATAACCCCCCAAAATCAGAAGTAGCTGCTGTCACTATAGAGCCATTGCCAGGCAACCCCATGGTCCCTAAAAAAATGCAAAGACTTTAGTGAGGAGGAATGCAATATCCTCCCACCTCACCAACAAACTGACTGTGCCATTAAAATAGAGCCAGGAGCAAAGCTGCCAAAGCCAAAAATGTACTCCATGACACTGGCAGAAATCGCTGAGTTAAGAAAGCACATTGACACCAATTTACTCAAGGCTTCATTGAGCCCACAAAATCCAAAGTAGCAGCTCCAGTACTATTAAGAGAAAAAAAGATGTGCGTTGATTTTCGTGGGATCAATGCGGTGTGCATGCAAAACACCTACCTGCTCCCCCTCATGAAAGACTTATTGAATCACCGATCAAAAGGCAAAATTTGTACTAAGCTACACCTAAGGGAAGCTTATTATAGAGTGTGTGAGAATGAGATGAATGGAAAATGGCATTTAACTGTCCATTAGGAAGTTTTCAATTCCGAGTCATGCCCTTTGGACTCTGAGCCCCTGCAGTCTTTATGCAATTAACCAATGAAGTATTACATGAATATTTATATAAGGGGGTCCTAGTTTACCTGAAAGACATTCTTATATTCAGTGAGACACTAGAGGAACATGTCAAACTAGTGTGGCAAGTTCTGAAAAAACTTCTAGTAGCAAAACTCTATGTGAAGCTCTCAAATGCAAGTTCCATAAGACCAAGTGAGGCTCCATTCAAAATCCAAAAAAGAAAACAGACTCCGTTATTATAGAGTAAAGGACTTTTACTGGAAGTCAAAGTGGTAACATCAAAAGAATTCAAGATCTGAGGCATTAGGCGTGAAAATCACATATGCAAAGTTATGGTAACATTCCTACCCCCAATAGTTCAAACTGGCCATCCAATCTGAGATGTGTATAATGTCATGTGGGGCATCTTCAGGTGGTGTTTCGATCATCTGGCTCACCAGGACATTTGACCTTGTCCTGATTAGATAAGAAGCTACAGCTGTGCAGTAAGCAAGTAAGCATAGTCAAGAAAGTTTTCCCAAGTTTTACAATTCACCATCTCAAGCTTCCAGTGCTCTTCTCCCCCCCCCAAGCCCAATTAATCTTCCCTTCTCCCATTTCTATGGCTGCCAGAAAGACAAGCAGAAGAAGAATTCTTGAAGGCAGACAACCTCCCTAGACTACCTGGGCTACCAAGTGTCAAGTGAGGGAATTGAAATGGATCCGGGGAAAGTAAGAGCTGTTTTGGACAGGCAAGCCCATGCACCCACAAACAGCTCCAAACAGTGGTGGGATTCAAATTTTTTACTACCAGTTTGGTGGGCATGGCTTGGTGGGCATGGCAGGGGAAGGATACTGTAAAATCTCCATTCCCTCCCCACTCCTGGGGGAAAGTTACTGCAAAATTCCATTCTTTCCCCACCCCACTAACCTGCTTTCCAGCTCTGTGCAGGGCAACAAAAGAAGACCCAGCCGATCAGCTGGGACTCAGGAGGCAGAAAATAGTTGGGGGCAGGGCCAGTCAGATGTGGTATTTGCCAGTTCTCCGAACTACTCAAAATTTCCACTACCAGTTCTCCAGAACTGGTCAGAACCTGCTGAATACCGCCTCTGGTTCCAAAGCTTCCTAGGGTTCACTAACTTTTACAGACAATTTATCCTGACTTTCGCAGAGGTAGCCCTTCCTCTGACAGAATTGCTAAAGACAAGGCCCCCTCCCATGAAGCCAAAGCCCACTCAGCCTCTAACTTGGACAATGGACTGTCAAAAAGCGTTAAAGAAATTAAAATGACTCTGCGGAAGAGCCTATTCTCCAACATCCAGATCCTGACAAACCATTCACTGTCCAAGCAGATGCCAGCAATGTGGCTGTAGCCACTGCATTCCTCCAAAAGAACCCCCAAGGTCAATTGCTGCCCTGTGCCTATGTATCCAAAAAACTGACAGACACAGAGCGAAGATGGGCAGTATGGGAAAAGGAAACCTTTGAGGTCCAATGGGCTCTCCTTTCCTTGAGACATTTTTTTTATTTTTTTTAACAAATTTTATTCAGTTTTTCACATTAAAAACAAAAATCTCTTTTTAGTGGACAACATATTTCTGGGTCATTACCCTTACATACAAATATGACAGCAATTATACATTCATATATGCATACTTAATTCCATTATTACCTTTTCCATTCCAAATTTTCAGTAAGGAGAGAAACAAACACATTAATTCTAGCCTCTTTCATTAATCTCAATCAAAACATCTTTTTGTTTCATTTCAATTATTTCAAATATAATCCTTTAATATTTATTTTAAAAATAAAGATAAACAATATATGTTTGCCTAATAATGATAATGATAATAATAATAATAATAATGATGATGATGATGATGATGATAACAATTTTAAAAAGTTACCAATGTCTCTCCTTGCTCTTAATAGTCTATATTAACTTATTAATTTAGTTGGTTCTTTAGTCTGTCATATTCCCTTTCCATTACACATTCTTTTTATAAATTCTAGATTAATACAAATTTTAACACTAAAAAAAACCCCAAGTATAGGTTTCCCCCCTTTTACTGTTTTGAGTGTGACACCTCAATGATTAAAATATACCTTTATTCCCTCATCTTGATTCCCAATAAACCATTATTTTTAAGAAGTTACAATAATAATCATTACATCTTTTCATTTGGATTCTGCAGCATATTTCCCCCCTTGATTTTTAATAAGAGTTATCAGTATCTATATTACCCTATTTTCTAAATATTTTTAATTGCAGAAATATTCTTATTACCCCTTGTCGCCCTGCAGAATCCCCTTTTTAATTCATCAACCATTATCTCTGAAAAAACAATTTCTTTTCAACATTTTACTATTTCCGTATTTCTTTATTTCATGCACCTGTTTCTTATTGCTTCTCCTCCCCCTCTTTTCCCCATATCTTTTCTCATTCCAGTTTATCTCCCTCTCTTTCTTAATATCTTCCTTTCCCCCTTTCTGCTGTGTCTTTCTGCCTTTCCTAACTTCACAGGTATTCCCCCTTTTGATTGCCTTCTTAAATTTCAACTTTTTAACCTTCCTTCTTTTCCCACTTCCTTGTAGTGTTGTGTTAATTGTCTATTTAAAATGTCTTCTCCTTGAATCGGCTCCTCCTCCTCTGAAGCTCTTTCTTCTTGTTCTTCAACAGCTGTCAAAAATATTTTCTTTTTTCCCCCCTGTCCGTTTGTAATTTTGCTGCTCACTTTTCTTTTCTTAAAAATTCCATATTACCTTAATCCCGGGGTACTTTTGTTTAGTTGTATTGCCCAGTTGTCCCGGTTCAGATGTTATCCACCTCTTTCTTCCCTCCTGCACAAATCTTAATCCAGCTGAGTCCTCCTCTTTGGGGTGGCCATTTTAAACCATTGCTGCAGTCGTCTTCAGGGGGAAGAAGACCAAGCCTAGGGGGGAGATGCGGCTCCCCCCAATCTGGATTGCAGTTTCCCCTTACTCCACCACCCCTCCAAGTCAGTTTCAGCCCCTAATCGTAACAATCAGCACTCTCCAATGAAAGAGCACAGACCATAGCCACAGAGAGTCGCGATCTACGGTCCGTCAGTGAGGAGGCTCTGCCTTCTTCCCCTCGAGACATTTTTTAGAGAGAGAAAAAGAGCCATTTGAGGTCTGGACTGACTTTCCCCTAAACATGTTCACTGGGCTCAACACTTTAAACAGTTTAATTTCAATTTAAAATATATCCCATGGGGAAGAACTTATTGGCGGACACACTGTCAAGAAAACCTCAATTTTACAGCATCAGAGAGGAAGTAGTCTACACAATGATTTCAGAAACCCAAATTGCAGCCCAATCCACCACTAGGACCCAAGCCAAACATCGAACTGACCCACCTGGGGATAAACTAACCATGGACCTAAAAGTGGAGCTTTTGACAGACACATGGTTCAAAGAAAATAGGAATGGCCTAACCTTAAGAGATGGATTAACCTGGAAAGGGTCCAAGCTTTATGTGCCCAACAATTTGAGGCTATTGATACTATGCTGCAGTCATGGTTCTTGACTAGTTAGCCACTTTGGATTTTTAAAAACTCTCCACCTAACCAGAAGGCAGTTTTGGTGGCCAAAAATGAAAGCAGATGTTGAGGATTATATGAAAAGTTGTTCTATCTGTGATACAAGGAAAATGCGACCAGGAAAGTCACCTGGACTACTCCAACAAGTGGCTGAACCACTAGACCTTGGGAGGAAATTACCATGGATTTTATAGTTGAACTCCCAGAAAGTGGAGGCAATACAGAAATTTGGACTGTGATTGACTTATTCTCAAAGCAAGCCCATTTCACCACTTGCTCTGGGTTGCCTTCCACTAAAAAACTAGCTAAAATGTTTGTGAAGCAAATTTACCCCCTTCACAGAATGCCAAAGAAAATAATATCAGACAGAGGCATTCAATTGACCGCTAAATTTTGGAGGGAGTTCTTAAGATTGATTGGATCATCCCAGGGACTTAGCCCGGCTTTTCATCTGGCTATGAACAGAGCCACGGGGAGATTGAATGCTATGGTGGAACAATATCTTAGATGCTATGTGAATTACCAACAAGAAAACTGGACTGATTTATTACCATTTGCTAAAGTAGCTTATAACAATGCGGTATACAGTAGCACAGGATTGACCCCTTTTCAAATCACCAGTGCCATGGAATTTGTTCCCATGCCAGAATTGCCCATAGAGCCCCATTCCTCCATGTCCTTAACAGAATGGATGGAGTCATTAAAGAAAGGCTGGGAAAGTACAAAGAAAGCCCTAACAGAAGCAGCTGAAAAATATAAAAAGCAAGCAGATAAACATAGATCTCCCCAACTTTCCTTTAAAGTGGGAGATTGAGTTTACTTATCAATCAATTACTGTGTAAAAAATTGGGGCCAAAATTCTTGGCATCTTTCCCCATAGTGAAAGTAATAAATCTGGTAACTGTCCAACCTGCCTAGAATATTAGGGAAAATACACTCAGTATTCCATAATAGCTTATTAAAACCAGCTGTGAGTTCAAGAATGAGACCCCCAACATCTGCTCCCCACAAACTAATACAAGGAGAAACTCATTATGAAGTCAATAAAATTTTGGATTCTAGATTGTTTAAGAGAAGATTACAGTATTTAGTATATTGGAAGGGATACCTTTGTCTGACGCTACTTGGATAAAAGTTGGGATGTAAAAGCAGATAGATTAGTGAAAGAGTTTCATGACAAATTTTCTGACAAGCCAAAGGGTCTTCCTGCAGGGGTCGAGTTCCCAGATGTGCCTATATGACTTCTTCAATAAATTATTACTTGGATGAACTTTGTTTCTGAGTGCTGAATGAAATGGGGAGTTTCATTGGAACACTGACAAAAGGGGGGGTTTGAACTGCCAGCTGTTTGTGTGATCTTTGTACCATGCCCTGGGTCATCACACCTGTTCTCAAAACAAGCCCACTTCACTGCATGCTCTGGGCTCCCCTCAGTGAAAAAACTGGCCAAGCTGTTCATTGGGCAAATTTATAGGTTGCATGGTGTCCCATGTAGAATTATTTCTGATGGGGGGGTCCAATTCACTGCTAAATTCTGGAGGGAGTTTGCTAGGTCCATTGGATCCTTGCAGGGGCTTTGATCGGCTTTTCACCTGAGTACCAATGGGGCCACGGAATGAGCAAACACAATGGTGGAGCAGTGTTTAAGATGTTATGTCAACTATCAGCAATCTAATTGGGCAAACTTGCTGGCATTCACTGAAGTGGCAATAATGCTGTTCATAGCAGCACGGGTCTAATCCCTTTCCAGGTCACTAGTGGCATGGAGTTTGGCTCCATGCCCGAGCTCCCTAGGGAACCCCCCTTATCAGTGTCATTAAATGAATGGATGGAGTCTTTGAAGGAAAAATATTAAGCACACTCTGTGGGAAGTGACAAAAACCTATAAAGTGCAAGCAGATGAACACAACAGACCTCAAGAGCCTTTTCAGGTCAGGAGTAGGGTCTACCTTTCGATGAAGTACCTTAGACTTAAACTCCCCTTAAAAAGTTAGGACCTAAGTTCATAGGCTCTTTCCCAATAGAGAAAATAATGAATCCTGTCACTATACAGCTTAAACTCCCTCACCTGCTAAGAAAAATGCATCTGGTCTTTCACAGTAGCTTGTTAAAGCTGGCAATAGGTTCCCTGATCAGGCCAGTAGATCAGGCAGCTCAGAAACTAATAACCGTACAGGGGGAGACACAATACGAGGTAAAAAGTATTTTAGATTCAAGGCTGCATAGGGGCAGGTTGCAGTACCTTGTACATTGGAAGAGATACCCTCTCTCTGAAGCCACTTGGGTCAAGAACTGGGATGTGAAGGCAGACAGGTTGATTAAGCAGTTTAATGATGAATTCCCTCAAAAGCCTAAAGAGCCTCGGGGGGGGGGGGAGTTGAGATGAGCCTTGACTAATTTCCTTTTTATGTTTGTCTTGCAGGAAATCCTCTTCAATTGAGGGGGGGCAGCCTGTCAACCCTGAAGCTGACCTGGACAAAACCATCTTGGAGCTTCTATGCTGCCACACTGGAGTGAGGGATAGGGAGGGAGGATTAGAGATAGCTGGGCTTCTGTAATCAAAATAAAATACCTTCTCTTGGGAACCAAGAATGTTCTCACACCTGGCCAGAAGAAGGAGTGATGTCACCAGACCAGTGGACACTGCAGTGATTGGGCCATGTGACTGATTGTTTGGGGTTGAGGGAAAAACTTTTACTTTTAATTAGGTGAAAACCAAGGGGCCCCTCAGAGTTGGTTTTCACCAGGTAAGTGCCAATATATTTCCAATAAAGCTGTTCTTTGAGGAATTAACCTGCCTTGCAGTTCTTGCTCACAATGGGTCTATTACTTGGAACCCTGACAGAGGGTGGAGGAGAGGGAAAGAGTAGGCAGCAGAGCAGAGGAGCAATGGAGCTCTGGGGAGGAGCAAAAGCCTCCACTGCCCACTCTTCGAACAGAGAGGGTGGAGAGGAGGCAGAATCAACACAGGGTAAACTGACAGTTCAGAGGGAGGATGCCCCACCCTGCATCACAAGGCTCACCTGGGGAATAAGTCTTAAAGAGATGCTGTGGGAAGGAGCATTGTCTTTTTCGAATCACACTTGCAGTTGTCAACATCTTGTTACCTTGTCTTACTGCGCTTAGTCTTGGTTTGCCTGGGTTCAACTTGCCTTGCTTTGCCTGGTCTGGCTGTGGGCAAGTACACAGCTCTTCAGTTATATTTTATAAAACATTAACTAATTAAAATGTTCCCGTCCCTTCCTAATTCAATTGTCTCATTTATTTTATTTCATTTATTTTATTAACAAACATTTCACTAGATTACAGTAACTATTTTATCCCTCATTTTAATCATACATTGTTTCCAATTTTCTAAAATTGTTTCTGTTACTAATATAACAATACAATCTTATGTACCTTCACAGAATCCTTTTTTCAGTTAAATTTTCACCCATTATCTCTAAATAGGCCCTGTTCTCTATATCTTGTTTCTGTCCTTTATAACTTCTTTTCCTTCCCTTCTTCCCTCTCTTCTTCTCTCTCCCCTTTTTACCCCCTTGCCTCTGTACTTCTAATTCTCTCTTCTGCATTTCCCTCTTCTGTTGCTTTCTGATTTTATACTTATTTTCCACTCTATTTTTTTTGGAGTTGTTTTTCCCAATCTTAAACTTTCCATTCTCTTTCTTCCCTTTCCTTTTTTTCCCCATCTAAGATTACTTGTTCATTAAAGATGGCTTCTTCTTTGTTGCACTCTTCTTGTTCTGCAGGCATTTCTTGTTGTTTCTCAAAATTCCAAATCTCCATTTCTAAAAACTGAAATACGAAGCCAAAAGAACCCCTCCCTTCTTGTGCATCTTCTTTGTACTTTTTAAGTTCCATTTTCAATTCATCCAGAAGTAATGCCATTGTATAAATTTTTAAACAACCACCCAATTAATTTTAATCATTCAAATGCAATAACCAAGAGTCCAAAGATCACCAAATAATCCAAATACACGCAAGCTGTTTCTTTTTGCTTTTTTCCCCACTTTCTCTTCCTGGGGTTCTATTATTTAGTTGCCAAGTTTCTGTTAAAATGTATCTTTTAGAAGTCTTGTTGAAGTTTTACTGTAGATTCCTTTTAATTCCAGGCAGTCTCCTCCCTTTTTCCAGATCCTGCCCTTTTATTCTTTTTCTCTCCTTTCCTGCTTATAAATATTTTTTAGTGTCTAGAAATCTTTATTATCCCTTTGATGTTTTGTTTTATTTTCAGCTTAATTGCTTGTTGATGTCAAAGTGGATTTTTTTCCCCCAATTTCTTATTTAAGTCTCTTAGTTGTCAGTATAGGGAAAGGGAGAGATGAAAAAAAAAAGCTTTCCCTTTTCATTTTCCTTCGCTGCTTCAGAATCTTCTTGTTATTTTTTTTTTAGTTTAAATTCCAGAGTACCTTAATTGTTGCTTTTGCAATTTAACCCAGTCAGCCCAAACTTTCACTTCTTATCTTCCTCCTGCACATTCTTTTCCAGTTGAGCTCTTCTTTGAGGTGGCCATTTCTGACCACCGCTGCAACCGCCTTCGGGAAAAGGAGTAATGGCCAGATGAGGAGGAGAGATGCGGCTCTCCTTAACCCTGCAGGCAGTCTCCCCCCTCTTCTCCACCTCTATGGGGTGGTTTAGCCCCAAAACCAGCCGGCTCGGGGCACTCCAGCAGCGAGCCCAGACCAAAACTGCGTACGATCGCGGATTTCTGTCTGTCGCTGAAGAAGCTCAAACCGGAAGCCTACTCACAATTCTTATATATTCTGTTCCACTGCATTCAAATTTCTTTTCTTCTGGTACATTCAGCTTTTGGATCCAAAATGGACTACAGCATGCTATTATACATAACCATTTTTCACTTTTAACAATTCCATTCCTTTTAACCATTCTATTCCATTCCTACCCAAAACATTTCTACCACCATTTGCATGTCGTACATTTTCTTCACCCACCTTTCTGTCTTCAGTAAACATTCAATAAAGGTCACTTTAGATAGTGAAATAGGCAGCACATGACTTTAATAAACATAAAGATAAACAAGGTACAAAGATTCAACTATGTGCTCTTGTTTCGTTTGGTCATACTTGTATCATCATCACTAGCATTTCTTGCATATTTATACATTACTTACTCACTTTGCTTCAGTTTTCATATTTGGGTAGGTTCTGTACCTGAAGTGACAGTGAAATAGATGCCAGAGGAGTTCACCAACGTGTTCGATGGAAAGTTGGGAGAATATAGGGTGATGAGTTGCGGGTCCCAATACCAGGATGAATCAGCTGACGACCTGCACCCAGGCAGACTGTCTGGGTGGGCTCCTCTTGATGGCAAAGATGAGAGCGACACAAAGGTTTCTTTTGGTGAGAGGAAGCCCAGATAGTACTACGCACCTCTTTTTTATTGTGCAGCAAGCAGGGGGGGGTTACACATGAGGAGGTTAGACAGGAACAGGAAACACTGCCATATATGGTTAATCCTTATGCTATAGCTGACTCAGGCTTTTAC